>OZ010601.1:34895963-35423463 GCA_963932145.1 Acanthosepion lycidas | reverse complement strand
ACTAATGCTGCCGCATCTGGTATGGTGCTCCTGTTATATATTTAGAGATTCTTGATAATATCTAAAGAAGAACCTGCATTGTTATTGGTCCTGATCTGGCATCACGGCTTCAGTCATTTTCCGACAGTTGTAACGTAGCTTCCCTGTGCTTTTTGTATAAATTCTTTCTTGGGAATTGTTCTGATAAACTTCCCACTATGGTACCAATACTTTTATAATTGTAAGCAAATCTCATCTTTTTACAAATGAAATGACGTATGTAACCGTAAGTTCTATGCTAATAGTTTCTTTTCTCGCACTTCTTGTGGAACTCTCTTCTGACTTCATACTTTCTAGTCAAGATTGATGCTCAAAAATTTGAATGCAATGTAAAACGTTATCTACTCTGTCCTCTTGATTCGTTTTGTTTTTTATTGTTCTCTTAATTTAATAGTTTTTTCCTTTTCCCATATTCTTACACTTTCAGTAAACCCCTGCTTCTTATCGGCTTTATTGTTCTGTTTAAAGTGAAATGATTAAAAAAAAAAGGTTTCTCAAGTTCAGTAATTGTAATCGCTTCTTCCAGTACTGATCAAGTTTCCTTCCTAACCTTTTGTTTGAAGTCGTGTGGAATGTCAACATCTTGATTATGTCATTATTTTCTCTTCGAGTCACATGTGATATTCATTTTCGTTGTTGCTGTCGTTGAAAGTCCTCAAGTGATCTGGTTCCTCTCATCTGGTACAGTTCTTTGTATGTGATTCTGTAGCGCCAGAAGAATAGTATGGCAGAGTCCCCAGGCTTCATACACCATTGATCTGAGAAAGCGGTTCTACACAGTTGACAGTTTAGATATTTCTGAAGGTGTTGGTACCGTGCATGACATCTATATATAAGTCTATCCAATGAGGTTATTTAAGAACATTACTCGAGTTTTCAGAGAAGTGTTTTGGTTTTGTAGCAATGTGTAGTATTGGGCGAAACTACCTTATCCCATATATTAGATCTGTTATAACTGATCAATACACCGAAGTATCTGAAGTATTTCGTATTTACTAATTCTATATCCTGAATATTTATATTGCATCCAGGGTGTAGATCATCACCGCTTTCATTCCACTTCCTGATCATACTTTCTGTTTTGGAAAGGCTTATTTTGAGTCCAAGCTTTGAAACACTTGGTAGAGGATGTTGATAATTTGTTCAAGAACATTCTTATTCAATTCTCACTATTTCAGAAATACACTAAAAATATCTTGCATCAATGAAAACTGCATATAAAAATGAAAAATCGAGAAGATTAAGCAGTCAGCTGCTGATACCCCCTGAGGAGTGGACGGAGTAATTGCCGGAGAGCCTGTCTACGAAACCCTGGAATCAGAATGCTGAAGGTCGCATCAATCAGCTAAGGGACAAACATTTTATTTGCATTAATTATATATATATATATATATATATATATATATATATATATATATATATATATGATCATGATCCAGAGCCCTGTCAAAGGGGTTATGGTGAAATAATTTATTACATGGAACCATAACGTGGTCTGTTTTTATTCAAACATATCTGCTCTGAATTTTACATTGAGCTCTCCGGATATCATCCTCCTCGGGTCTACCCATACGGATTACCTAAGTTTGCATAAACTATATATATATATATATATATATATATATATATATATATATATATATATATAGATAGATAGATAGATAGATAGATAGATAGATAATATTAGTTGTAAATATACACATACATATGCAAATATATATATACATACATGCATACACATGCATATATATATATATGCGTGTGTGTGTGTTGTCACAACAAAAACGAAAAAAAACAAATGGAAAATAAAACAAACGATGAAAGTTAACGCGTGGTGTGCAGGTGGTGTAATAGATAATAGCTCGGAATTGTTAATCGGAGAGCCGAGTTCCAATTCCATTCAGGTTCGTTATATTCGGTTACGTGCAAATACCATCGGGAAAGGTATAAATTCACCACTTTTCCTCCAGCTATGGGCTAATTAGTAAGACTTTTATCACTAAACTATTATTATTCTAAAAAAAATTCTTACAATATAAAAATATTTCATAGCTTTAAATAACTTTCAATGGGTTGATAACCCGTAGAAAACGAATCAGTCAAAATTGGTATTAAGCAGCCAATGGTGATAACATTTTCAATATATACTTATATTTATATGAGCAATATATAATGTGAGTTTCAGTTTATTATTCATATGCTATTTTCTTTTCTTTTATGTTCGTGTTTCCTCCCACCCCCCAAGCAAGGTAGTAAAGCAACTAAGACACAAAGGGCTGCTGGACATGGAAGAATTAGAAAGCAGAAATATTACTAAGTTAATTTTCACTTAATTCATTTAAGAAAAATAAGCAGTAAGAGAACATAAGTAAAGTATAGCGCGATTTTGATTACAATAACAATATATATGTCTATATAAGCAGGAGAGCAGAATTTTCAATAATACATTTAAGATGTTTACCGGTGAATATGTGCCCAAAATGTCCATCATTTACCGAGACCCGAAAACACGACCCCTCTGCCGAGATTTTGGCTTTTCTAGGTACATATTTTTGGAGGAAAAAGTTTTCTACATGTATGCATATAGTGATTTTCCAAGCGTAGCTTAGATGGGTGACCCATACTTTCGGCCTTGCAACACGTCTAAGCTTGATATGGTTAGCAATGCTTAGCAATATGGTTGCTATTGTTAGCGGGGGTATGATTAGCAAGCTTAGATGTGCCTTTCAGTACATCTAAGCTTGCAAAACTTTACACCGCCTCGGGGTGCCCATCCATGTATATAGGGCACCCCCGAAGCAGTGTAATGGTTAGCAAGCTTGTCTCGCTAGCACAGTTAGGAATAATTAGTGAGTTCGATCCTCACTGGGTGCCCCATACTTTCCGCTTTGAGCCGCATCTAAGCTACGCTTGGAAAATCGCTACATGTATGTATGTGTGGAGATGTATACGGATCGCGGAGGGTTAGGAGAAAAGAGAAAGTTGAAGCATGGTGGTAAGCAAGGAGGTATTTTAGGAGAACATTAAGTTTTTTAATGGTTTTATTAAATGTTCCTAAATATTAAGTGACTGATGTTTAAGTTTGTTCTACTTTCGAAGACAGACTGACACCACCAGTTATTATAATATATATCGCACATATAGTACTGGTTTTAATAAAAACCGTGCTCGATGTAATATAACATAGCTATAATCTATATATATATATATATATATATATATATATATATATATATATATATATATATATATATATATTATCCCTGTCCGATAGCACGACTCGGAAGTTCATTTAAAACTCAATCTTCAGGTGCTGAGTATAGACTAACCGTTACGTAACTTAAATTTTAAAAAGAAATATCTGGTTATTGCAATGTTGGCGCAGTTATATATTACTAGCAGTAGAGCCCGTCGTTGCCCGGGGATGTAACAGTAAGAGATAGATCAAGTATCGACCATCATAAAGACTGAAAAATAAAATTGACAAAGATTATTGTTTAAGGTTGACGGACTCGCATGTCTTAATTAGTTTTTTTTTTTTTGTTTTTTGTTTTTTTTACGAATTGGTCAAACTCAAACAAAAACATTGTTTTCAATCGTTACGAGTCTACCGATTGAATAGAATTTTATTATAAACAATTGTCTTGTAAATGGAATTTTTAAAGCATTCTGAATGTAAAAATAAATTAAAAAAAGTGTGCAAGACAATAAGAAACACTACCTGCCAAAAAAAAGTGAAGTTTTGTTGAAATCGGTTGAAAATGTAAGAAATCCGATCACATATATAAACGAACACAGACACACACAAGCAACCTGGGTTTTATAATAAGATTATAATATTATAATATATAAGTCGATATGAGTTGTCCCCCTTTCATTCTCGTGATGCCTCTTAATCGTGTTTTCAAATTGATTTCGTGCAAAAACAATTGTGTTTTTCCAATTTTTGGCGCAAGGTAATTTTATGTAGTCCTGTGAAGTTTTGTTGAAATCGGTTGAAAAATGTAGGAAATCCGATCCAATATATAAACGTAAAGACACACACACACAAACAATCTGCGTTTTATAATAAGTAAGATAATCAAAAAATATATCTGGTATTTAAAATAAACAGGATATATATATATATATATATATATATATATATATATATATATATATACATATATATATATAATGTCATCCACAGACAGACTGTTTCGCTGTATCACAGCTCATCAGTGCGGCTAGACATCCGGTTGCCTCTAGCTAGGATTGAAACCCGACTGAATAGGTATCAGGCGGATATTCTACCACTAAGCTGTCGGCGCATATATATATATATATACATATACATATATATATATATACATATATATACATATATACATATATATATATATGTGTGTGTGTGTGTGTGTGTGTGTGTGTGTGTGTGTGTGTGTGTGTGTGTGTGTGTGTGTGTGTGTGTGTGTGTGTGTGTGTGTGTGTGTGTGTGTGTGTGTGTGTGTGTGTGTGTGTGTGTGTGTGTGTGTGTGTGTGTGTGTGTGTGTGTGTGTGTGTGTAAAAAATATATTTTAGAGTTCTGAATATTAATTTTTTATTTTAAGCTTAAACTAGGGGTGTTACTTGTTCTTTAAAATACACACACACATAAAATTATTACTGATTTTCTCAGTGCACGACACGAACTGAACCTTGCAAAGATCTGTCATGACCTGGTGATTAATGAGCTGTCCATCTGATCCATGATTTATTGGCAAGTGGTCTGAAATCAGAATTATTTTTCTTCTAAAACTTGTTGCCCTGTGAAGGCTACAGATCGCACTCTGCCCTACAATTTTACGAATAAGTTGAGAGTGGGGAAATAAGTTTTAGTATTTCTCAAGTGCAATAATGCAGAAAATGCAAAAACAGACCGAATTAGAACTTGGCCAATCGATTCTATTTTCCGATAACCATCACGGCATTCCAACACATATACGAGGGGTACTGAAATGTTTTGGGCCGATCAAGAAGGGATTTGAAAAAAGTGTTCTTGTTTGGTCATATTTTTGGAAGTATATTGACCCCCATACATTTTCAGCACACCACGCATTTAATAGATTGAAAGGATTTAAAATGAATATCAGCATTTTCAATACAAAAAACTATCCGTATGCAAGGCTTCACTAGTTGTTATGAAATCATTAGTTGGCAATTCTTTGTCGATTGGCAAAGGTCCACAGATACGAAAGAGAAATAGCTATTGATCATTAGACTGGTCACATGATGAACTAGTGGAGGCACAGACCATAAATCGCACAAAGAGACGTACGAAGATGCAATCAGATATATATATATATGTAATTCATCGAGTCTGAAACCTCAACAGAATGCAGAAAGCACTGGACGGCCGTTTCGTCCTATATTTGAGACTCATCAGCAATTGAAACCCTGACAGTTAGGTTGTCAAACAAGCATCATACCAACGGGCCTCGGTGACGAAGAGATTGCAAATCAGACTCAATGTAGCGCCGCTCGCTCACATATTCAGGGTTTCAATTCTCGGTAGTAGATGCGCACTGCTGATGAGTCCCAAATATACGACGAAACGGCCGTCCAGTGCTTTCTGCATTCTGTTGAGGTTTCAGACTCGATGAATTATATATATATATATATATATATATATATATATATATATATATATATATATATATATATATATATATATATATACCCTCATTCCTGCGCCATTATGCAAGATCATTAACTGTTCAGAGTGGGATCATAACATAGTTCGAGCCTCCAGTCAAGCAAAATGGCTTTGGATATGTCTTTCAGCTACCATGTTTACAGTTGCAAGTACATTGATATATAAGGGCGAAATTGCCATATTGATTAGTTTTAATTGTTTACTAGTTACGTGACATCTGTCTTTCTTTACGGCAGCGAATGTTGGATGATTTGCTCAAAGATGAAGAAGAGACTCGAGGTTTGGTTCTACAGAAGGGTGCTGATGATATCATGGACCCAGCGTGTGAGCAACGATAAGGTCTTAGAGAGGATGCAAACAAGGAGGAGACTTATACTTAAGAGGAAGAGGCAACTGAAGTTCCTGGGGCACATAATGAGGGGCCTGGAGAATATGATACTCACGGGTCGAATAGAGGGAAAGAGAGACAAGGGAAAACAACTCATGACATACCTGGCGGCCTTAAGCATGTGAATGACAGAACGTGGTCTGGGGGGAGGTGGCAGAGGGAAGGAACTCGTTGAGAGCTGCAACGGATAGAGGGAGGGGGAGAGCCATGAACCCCTACGTCCTGAAAGGACACGGCACATAGAAAGAAAAAGAAGTATTTATTTCCACTTTTATTTTTATTAGAACAAGCCTTGTCAGCCATTAATATTAATTTTGATGAGAATTGACTTTCATTATAAGTTGTTTTTTTTTTCAAGGAATCGTTCTCAACAATTATTATTAATTATTTTTTAATTATTATTATTAATTTTTTTAAATTATTATCTGTCTATATTTCTGAGATGAGGTATTATGTACATTATTTACATTATTCGGACTATTGTCCTCATCTTTGTCGCCATATTTATTACAACGTTTCGGCCGTTGTACGCTCCGACCTTCTTGACGTGGTTTGAATGTCGAACTGAACCCTTTATTTCGCTCATTAGTGTAGACTGTTCTAATTCCACGTGCCATGTTTTGGGTTTTTTTTTTTTTTTTGTTATTCATGTGTGAAAACCTTATGAAAGTTTCATTAAAATTCAACAATTATCTGATTTTTGCCTGAATTTTCAGAATCAATGTGTTTTTCACCGCAAAAAGAAGCTGATGTTTCCCATACAATTTCGAAGATTATAAAAAAGATGAATAAAAAACATTTACGTCAAAAAACCTTTGATATTCGTTCATCTTTCGATACAAAGATTTTGGCCATAAAATTTTGTGCATTTTTTTCATCATGTATCCTATTTTTAGCGATTTTTGGAGGTACCTATATAAATGTTGTGTTTATAAATTTACACTTTAAAATTCGTTCAATTCTTATATTGAATGAAAGAATTAATGAGCGTACCTTTGAGAAAACTTGACTTTTTAAGATAATTTTTTAAAAACATGGCACGTGGAACTAGAACAGTCTACCCCAGCGATTGAAATAAAGGGTTCAGTTCGACATTCCAACCACCTGAAAAAGGCCGGAGCATACAACGGCTGAAAAGTTGTAATAAATTTTGCTTTTTTATCAAATGAATCTATTGTCGAACCTTATAATTAAAGATTTACCTGCGTCATAATTTTCAGGTTATATTTATTACAGTGTAACCCGGATATAAGAGAGTTGTCGAGACCGGAGAAGAAGTCTCTTATATTCGGGTTTCTCTTATATCCGGGTTTGGTCTATTTTGTTTAGGTAAGTATGGCTCTAATTTGGGACCAGAGAAAATCTATCTTATATCCGGGTTTCTCTTATATCCGGGTCTCTTATATCCGGGTTACACAGTATATGAAGCTTTTTCAAACATTATTATTAATTCATTGCTGATATTTAATTCATCTTATTTCTTATTTGACGATGGATTGCCAAACATTCTTATCAGTTATTGACAAGAGTTTGCTTGTATCTTATTTTTGTTTTTAGATGAAACGTTGTCAAACATTATTATAAATTATTGACATGTATTTATTTTCATCTTATTTTCTTTTTGTAATTTTTGATGAAATATTGTCAACTATTATTATTAATTATTGACAAGTATTTGCTTTCAACTTATTTTTTTTGTATTTTTAGATGAAATGTTATTAAGCATTATCATTCATTTTTACAAGTATTTGCTTTAATCTTCATAGTCGACAGCTGTGAGTCATTACGAGATCGGAAATAAAGATTATGCTTTCGATCTGACGTCCCGCTTGAACGCATAAGTTAAACGTAAAATCACAAGAATGTAACGACCTCACGAAATTATTCTAACCTATAATCACATAACTGTATTCCGTGATCTTTATCAGTAGTTGTACATGTTTTTTATATCAATAACCTTAATAGAACCATTTTGTCATCATTTTATTTTTATGAGTTGTTATTATTTTTTTTTTTTTGTTATTCATGTGTGAAAACCTTATGAAAGTTTCATTAAAATTCAACAATTATCTGATTTTTGCATGAATTTTCAGAATCAATGTGTTTCCCATACAATTTCGAAGATTATAAAAAAGATGAATAAAAAACATTTACGTCAAAAAACCTTTGATATTCGTTCATCTTTCGATACAAAGATTTTGTCCATAAAATTTTGTGCATTTTTTTCATCATGTATCCTATTTTTAGCGATTTATTATTTTTTTTTTTTCATTTTTATTTATTTTTTTTACACTAAGGTTCACCCTGCACAAGGTCCGGGAGACATTCGAGATAGATAGTTACGTTAAGAGGCGGTTTATATGGATAGGAAGGGGAGATAGCTTTTAATGCTATACTTGAGGAGGGAGTGTGGGTGGTTTACTACTATGTAAGTGACATTGCGGGTCCTAGCCGTGAAGGTTCCGAGCACTTTCCATGGAAGTAACGATAGAGCAGTGAAAGACTCGCCACATCCCGCCTGTGAGAGAGAACGTGGAGGGTGGAAAATATTTCTTCTCCAACAAGGACTCGGAGACGCCTATTTTTTTTTTTTTTTTTTTTTTTTACTTATATTGATATTTATCAATATGGCACTTTAACACATAATTCATCTACAACACAAGATGATGCTGTTATTAATATTGCTTGGATGATGCTGTTATTAATATTGCTTGGATTCAGCTTAAGCTAAATCTAGTAGGCATACAAATCTAGTAGGCATCTCGTGAGATAAAGGTGGCGACCTGCTTGATCCGAATTCAGTCCTTTGTAGGGTGAGAATGGAGTGACCCTAACCCCAGCCCAGGCCTGGACGATGGCAGATGGAGGCCGTGCGCTCTCTCCTCCTGAATCCTGGAGCAAATTTTATCTTAGCATCTTTATCTACTTAAAGACTGTGTTCTCTGTAAAGACAGAAGTCTGTTGGTCGGACGTTTACCTAATATTAAAATAGGAAACTTTTTTTTTTCTTTCAACAAAATGATTGTGCAGTTTGTTTTTCTTCATTCAAGAATTTCAATAAATCAGCAGCAACTATTGAGTTTTAAAAAATCAAATTCAAAATCACCGTGTTTATTATAAAATATACGAAAAAATTGAGTTAAAAATTTTTTTAAATATACAATTTTTGGTAATCAATGACCTTCCTTCCCGCCAAAAATATCAAAAGAACGTTTTTTCCATTGACATGGTTATTATTTTAACTACCTTCTTGATGATTCTTTTAAAAACAATGTTAATCAAATCTAAATATATAAAAGTGAATTTATACATTTTCTTTGTTCATGAGAATTAACAACCAAAATAATAAATATTATGTATTTATTAGATTGTTTATTTACACTATTTATTTATTAGATTGTTTATTGGAATGGTTAACAAACATTGGTTAATTGTTAATTGAATCAAAGTTTATAAAATGGTAAATAATAAAGCTTTCCTTATAGTCGGTTCACATATTTAAATAATTTAGAAAATGTTTATAAATTTACGAATAAAAAATATTTTCATATTTATTTCTTTATAAATTAGTAACTGATAAATATTGCATTGCATTAGTTTTAATTGTATTAGTTTTTAGAATGTTGTAAATATAAAATTATTCTTATGTAAAATGCAACAGGCGTGTAAAAGCAAATAAAGCTTTTGATAGGCTGTACAAACCTGTCTGGAGTTATAATAACCTCATTAAATATATCAAAATAAGCGTACATAGTTGGCACGCTGTCGACCCTCCTAGAGAGTAAAGTTATATTTATCACACTGTACTATCTACGACTACTCAAATGTTTTCATAGCAGTGCCTCCGCACTTTTCTTAAAGTACATTGGAGTGACATCATTACAAATACAGAAGTCATCAGAGCAATCAATATTACAATCACTGAAAAAGAAAGCTCTGAGATGGGCAGACCATGTGTCGAGGATGATAAAAGACGTTTATGCGCCTCAAACTCGCCTCTCTCCAGCGAAACAGGAAGGTCACTATGGAAGAGACATCGGGTCTCTTTGTGAGACCGACTACCGTCAGTTGGCAACAGACGGGGAGAGATGGAACCATAAAGTCTTCGAAAGAAACTTCTACAAAGCTCGAGCAGAAAAAAGGAAAAACTACGTAAAAGCCGGTGGCCCCTCTTGTTGCAGACGCCGTGGAAAAAATACCCCATATAGGCCTCGCAAATTTACAAGACATAGGATCCTCTCCTCACTAATCGTTGAAACATACCTACGGACGATAATGGGTTTATTCCCATTTACATAAATACATTAGTAAATACTGTATGTTGGTCTTCAGTTGGAGATTCGTCTCCGGCTAAGCTAGTCGAACTCTCTGCTTTCGGACAGAGAGGAACCCAGACGAGGCTATGGGTGGTAGACAGCTACCTGACCCCGTTTTTTACGGGGTCTACGGGGAATTTTTGACTGAGCCTACAGGCTCAGATACCCTACGCTAAATTCAGCCTTGTGCCACATCTGACCGCATGGGGCGGTTGGCAAATATCCTGCAGTTGAAGATTCGTCTCCAGCTGTGCTGGACAAACTCTATACATCCGGGCAGAGAGGATCACCAGACGAGACTATATCGAAGTACAGAGTCTCGTCTCGGGAAACAGCTACACGACCCCGTTTTATACGGAGTCTACGGGGAATTTTTGGACGAGCCTACAGGCTCGGATACTCTACATTAAATTCGGCCTTATGGCACATCTGACCGCGTGGGGCGGTTGGTAGATATCATTTGTCTCCAGCTGTGCTGTTCAACCTCTCTGCCCGGAGACAGAGAGGATCCCCAGATAAAGGCTATGTCGAAGAGCAGAGTCTCATCTCGGGAGATAGCTAAACGACCTCGTTTTTTATGGGGTCTACGGGAATTTTTGACCGAGCCTATGGGCTCGGATACTCCACATTAAATTCGGCTTTGTGCCACATCTGACTGCGTTGGGCGGTTGGTAGATATCCTGCAGTTGGAGATTCATTGTGGAATTCACTTGACTCTCTTCTAGCAGTTGACTACTTCTAGGCGCTGCCGGCGAATCTTATATGCGTTGTTCTTGTCCTAAATAGTACCGTTCATTATTAAGCTTCATGCGATTATTCTTAAGCTTCCCTATGTTACAACACTAAGTCAAGCTATGATGATGTCATAATTTTGAAAATAAACCGCCTGCGTACGGATAGAAAATGAAGTACACAAAAATAGATACAAATGTAAGACAAGAGTGTGTCTTCTCACCGGATTTATTTAATCTAGACAGTGAGGTTATCTTAAGAGAACCAATCTATGAGAAGTTATAATTACTCCTAGAACTCCTAGAAAGTCATGGCAGTTCGCAGAAAATAATCAAAAGGAAGCTGTGGAGAGTCATGATCGCCTACATCCTCAAGGGACATGGCATATAAAAATGCTTAGTAAATATTGGGAACAACAAAAAATAAATATGGCGGTTGAGGTTAAGCTTAAGTTGAAGCTCTTCCATGGAATATTAGTTTGTTATATTATCGTGTGATATTACTGTCGTGATCACTATTCCCACGAGGTGCTCCAATCTTATGACCAATGCTAAGATTAGACTAACTTTTTAGTTGCAACTCAGTTAGTTTTGAACGTGGAGGCATTTTAATCACTGTGGTTCAATCTTATCCATAGAAAAGCACTCGAAAGTTACTGGGTTGTTGATCAGTGAATTTAAGAATCGGCAATCTTGAATAGAGACGAAAGAAACGACACACAAAAAATGAGCAAGTTGATAAAGAGACTCGAAGCGACAGAAATGTTTTGGTTTCGTTTGCTTTGTTTTGTTTTACGGTATATCAATCTCAATGGGTTATTTAATGCTAACAAGATTTTTATTGCTGATAATATTTTTTTTTTCAAAGTGTATTGCTGATAATTTTTTTTTTTTCAAAGTGTATTGCTGGTAATTTTTTTTTTTTCAAAGTGTATTGCTGATAATTTTTTTTTTTCAAAGTGTATTGCTGGTAATTTTTTTTTTTATCAAAGTGTATTGCTGATAATTTTTTTTTTTATCAAAGTGTATTGCTGGTAATTTTTTTTTTTTCAAAGTGTATTGCTGGTAATTTTTTTTTTTATCAAAGTGTATTGTTGATGATTTTTTTTTTTATCAAAGTGTATTGCTGGTAATTTTTTTTTTTTCAAAGTGTATTGCTGGTAATTTTTTTTTTTATCAAAGTGTATTGCTGATAATTTTTTTTTTTTTCAAAGTGTATTGTTGATGATTTTTTTTTTTTTCAAAGTGTATTGTTGATAATTTTTTTTTTTTTCAAAGTGTATTGCTGATAATTTTTTTTTTTTCAAAGTGTATTGTTGATGATTTTTTTTTTTATCAAAGTGTATTGCTGGTAATTTTTTTTTTTATCAAAGTGTATTGCTGGTAATTTTTTTTTTTTATCAAAGTGTATTGCTGGTAATTTTTTTTCCAAAATGTATTGCTGGTAATAATGAATTGCTGATAATTTTTACAAAAATGTGCTGCTGGAATTAAAACCTATTTTTACACGTTCATAGTGTTTTGACCCCTGTTTGGGGGTTAACTACTTGCCCATAGCTGGGACCCTAACAGGTGTTACCATTCTGTGTTAGGGTGAACTTGAGAACAGCAGCAATTAAGAGGTGGTTCAACGCTCCTCAAATCCTCCTGATCAGAGGCCTTAATGTTGGACGTAGCTTATTGTTTTATTCAGGCTGCGGGTGTAGTTTATTGCCATACCCAGGACGGGACAGAAATGTAGTTCTACAGAGGAATGCTTAGGATGCCATGAACCAAACATTTAAAGTTTTAGAGAAAATGGAAACAAAAAGGAAACTTATACTTAACATCCAGAAGAGGCAGTTGAAATTTCTAGGGCACATAATGAGGAAAGAGGGCTTGGAAAACTTGATATTCACAGGACAGATTGGAGGTAAGAGAGACAGAGGAAAACAATATATAATCAAGCTTGAGTAAATGGATGGGGAAACAGGTTTTAGGAGATAACAAAAAGACAACATTTATTAAGAGCTACAAGGGACAGGAAATAGTGGAGAGCAATGATCAGCTACGTCCTGAGAGGATAGAGAGATCTACCTACACTTATAAAATTCTGTTATCACCCAAATTTCCTAATTAAAAAAGTATCAGCATTTTGGAGAAGTAAATTGTTATATTAATAGATCTTGGTCACATCGATATGGTGAAATGGTTAGGAAACTCGTCTCGCACGATCAATTACGACTGAATAGTGAGTTCGATCCTTACTGGGTGTTCCTTATTTTCGACCTTATGCCATAATTAAGCTCCATTTAACTAATTAATAGACATGGTGTAATGGTTAGTAGGCTTATCTCCTTAGATTAATTACGATTGAGTTGTCAGTTTGATCCTCACTCGATGCTTCCTATTAGGTTGGTGCAAAAATATTGTCGTTTTTTGACGATTTTTTTGATTATCGTTCATCCATTTATCCAACTTTTTTGACTTCCCTATTTGCTTTAAATGGCGAACGACTGTTGAATGGTCGACCTCGAGTTCAACAGCAACTTCTCGTGTGGTTTTGCGAGGATCGACTTCAATTAAGGCTTTCAAATGTTCGTTATCAACCGCAGTCGGCCGCCCGCGACCGTCTTCATCTTCGAGGCTCTCGTCACCATTGCGAAATTTCTTGAACCACCGTTGTGCCACACGTTCGTTAGTGGTTCCTGGGCCAAACGCATCATTGATATCACGAGCTGTCTCGGCAGCTTTTCGACCTAGTTTGAACTGGAACAAGAAAATCGTGCGGATTTGAATTTTGTCCATGCTGTTGAAAAGCCTGCAAAAAAATGAATGAAGAGATTGAGAACGGTAACGAATAACACGATTCGATAGAGCGAAAAACGCGCTTCAAAATGATATATAACATGGCTATATATATCAATGAATTAATTCAGAAATCATATATAAAGGTAACATATGTGAGAAAACGACATTATTTTTGCACCAACCTAATAATTTCGACTTTGTGTCACATCTAAGCTACGCTTAGTAAATCACGGGGGCACGACGCGGTGTAATGGTTAACACGCTTGTCTCATTAGGTAAATTACAATTGTGAGTTGGGTCCCATTAGGTGACTCATACTTTCGGCCTTGTGCCATATTTAAGCTTCGCTTAGTAAATCAATATATCAATAACCTTTAATACATCTTTTTATATATATATATATATATATTAGGGTGTTCGGAAAGTAATTACATGTTTCTCTGCTATAAATTATGAATCAACCACCGAAAGAAAAGACTAAAGCTGAATTTTCATAAACAGTATCAAAAATTAATTTATCATTTCTTCTATTTGAATTTTCGGCTAAGAATTATGAGTCGAGTATCCAATGCAGAATGAAGGCTTAATGGTAGAAAATTACTTCTAGAATTAGTTTATAATCATTTCCGTCCGACAGTGTATTGTTTACTGTGGATTTCAGCGTCTAATTAGGAAAGCTTGCTAAAAGGAAATAGAGGTTCCTTATCAGCTTTCGTTCGAGAACTGATAACAACGTTCCGCCATCTGAAGCGATCTGTTAACTTTGAATGCCAACGTTTCGTCTTTTTATTGCACCGTTACAAGTGTTACATCATTTCAAACGCTTACTGCCAGCAACTTCATCGAGTAATCGAAGCATTACGTCGAAAGCTTGTTTTGGTAAACAGAAAATGTGTTATTCTATAGCAGGACAATAAAAGTACACACCCCAACAAAAGAAAAATAAGATCGTTAAGATGAGAGGTTCTTCCACATCCATCACTAGAACATTTCATAATCGGTTGAACGTTTAGTAGTCCTAGGTATAGCGATAAACTACATCCGGTAGCAACGCTACTGATCGGAAAATTGGAGCTTTTGAGGAGCGTGGAACTACCGCTTAATTGCTGTTGCTTCCAGGTCAACTCTGATCCAAAATGGTTGCACCTGTCAGGGTCCCAGGTTTGGTCAACTAGTGAAGCCTTAAACAATAACAAAACACTATGAAAGTATAAAAATACATTTTTATAGTAAAAATACCAGCAATATATTTTCATATATAAAAATTACTGACAATAAAGATTAATAGTAAAATGACCAACAATGTATTTTCTGTATTTGAAGGCATACAATTGTTAAACATATTTAGATTTCGGAATTAAATAATCCATACAGATGTTGATATGCGGCTAAACAAAATCAGTCAACCAACCAGAACGTTTAGAAATAAAAGTGAAGTTGGAAACATTCTTTCGGGAAACCCAGATTTCTTTAAAACCTGCAATCGAAACATTGCCTTTTGGTTGGGTTGAATTACAGGCGATGAAAATGAAGGTGATTACATTTTTGATAAATAATATTTAAATACATTCAGCTTACCTTTGTTTGTTTCGTTTTTCTTTTATTAATTTACTGTTTCTGATAAAACGTAATTACTTTCCGAACTCCCAAATATTTAAATGAATTTAACGCGGAACCGTCGAACCGTGTTCAAATTCCGAGTTAGTCTATTGCGTTCATTTTGGCACTAATCTCCTTAGCAATAACAGGAATCCGTCTCTCCCTAACTTCCAGTTATTGGTTAAATAATTAATATATTGGGCTATCTAAATTTGAACGTCAACCAGTCTATGAGAAGGAATTGCAATCCATGGAGAAGTTAACATGAAAACACTCTACTGTCTTTCACAAGAAGGCATGACAATTCATAAATAATAATGAAAAGGAACCTGTGGAGAGTCATGATCGCCTATGTCCTGAAGCGATATGACATTAACAAAAATTAACATTATTAGCTTTCAAAATGTTATGAACCATGATTAAGCACCCTGAGGTGGTAGGGTGTCATATGTTTTCCTATGACTCGGTTAACAAACAGGTTAACAGACAGAAACCTTAACAGACAGACAGAAACCTTAACAGACAGACAGGTTAACAGACAGAAACCTTAGTTATCTTGAGGAACAAACCATAATGATTAGAAACCTGGAGCGAACAACAGTTCTCCAGTAATAGATAAACAATCATTAAAATCTATACGTTGGTGGATGATATTAAAGACAGTCAACTATAAAGGTATGGATCAACCAGTACTAGTTAGCTTAATACTGCAATTGCTAGTATCAGGTGCGTTCACTGGTATTGAATCGTACTTACAATGTCAGGAAAGCAATTGATTATTAAGTTTATTTCTTCATATCACACTGACAGAAAAAAAAATGAAAGATACTTGTTTATGGTGTTCGATTTCGTTCGAAATAAAGAAGAAAAAACTTTTGACGATTTTTTGTTTTCATCTTTATTGTTGCATTTTAACGCTACGCTCAGTTTATTTTTAAATTTTACAACAGTTACGTAGCACAGGAAAAATTCAAAAGAAAGAAGAGAAAAGAAAAACCATGAGAAATGAATTGTTTACAACAATGTGGAGCGAAAATGTTCCTGTGTAAAACGAATTGAGTCACCGTTAACTACTCGAAAAGCCGATTTGCATCCGAAGAAAATCAGCCTGTGTATCTGATGCAGTATGGAAGGTCATTGTGTATTACGAGCTCTTTCAGACAAGTATTAATTCCAGAATAGTATTGATTTCAGAAAGTATTCATTTTATTTTATTTTTGATTTATTTTTTCAGATAAGTATTGATTTCGGGTAAGTATTTCGGGTACTGATTTCAGATAAGAATTCTCCCTTCAAATTTTCCAAACATGTAATCATTAGTATTGTAACCTGAACATTTTCTTCATAATCTTTCTATACGAAATTCATACATCTTTAATATTTCGAAATTTTTAGCAAATGTAAATTTCCGTATCTAATTATATTACAACGTCTACGCAGTTGTGTTCAAAGTGAATTTACCGCCAAAATCTGGTTCTCGAGCCTATCACGTAATTCATATTAATTATAAATACTTTGACAGATCCTCATTCATTCTCTTTTCTCTTTCCTTCTCTCACATACAAAATGCAACTCAGTATGAATTCCCCAAGTCATTTCATCGTTCAACTTTGTATATTATTGTAATATAAAATCTTTTTTATTATTTATTTAAAAAAATATTGTTGTCTTATATTTATGGTGTTTGACAGTTTGTGCCATACAAATAAATTAAAATGTTTGTAGAGATGTTTTCGTTCACCCAGCAAAAAATAAATAAATAAATAATATCTCCTGATCTACATTTTATTTAAACAAACTCATCACTCCGCAACACACTAATTGAATTTCGGCATATAAAAATTTTAGTGCACTAATCGAAAACACATTAATTAAATGCACATTAATCGAGGAATTCCTGTAACTGTTCTTTGGAAGACAGTACTGTTTAGTCTTGTGGTTACTTTAGCAGTAGAAAATCAAGAAATTATGTAACCCATTTCATATAAATAAGGGACGTATCAACTGCTTTTTCTCCCTCTAAATTCTATACAGCAATTAACACCAATAAACATGAATAGGTAAAAACTACGTTTCTTTCGATTCTGTGAAAATAAAAATAACCAAATGCGGATGGTAGCATTAAAATCATCATTATTTTGTTACTAAAAATGATCAAAATCAATTCGCGCCTCTTATTTTACGTTTTGTTCTTTCAGTCACTATCCCACGAATTTTGAAAGCTATTTCCGTCTCCACAAAAAGAAGAGCTCATATCCTCTCACATTCCGTATTCCTTCTATCGTCTGTTTCTCTGCTTCTCATCAAACTGACTTGTTTGGTTATGTATCGATTTGTTTGTCAGTCGCTGTAGCAAAAAGGCAAGGGCGATGAACTGAGAAATGATAGGAAAAAAATACAATGTGTTTCATAAAAGAGAAAACGGCGGCGGAAACGGAAGAATGTTAGAGCAGAAACGCGATGAAGAGGCGGAGAAAGTTTGAAGTTAACGAATGGAAAGGAAAGATGAGACTTCTGTCAATATTTCTCACTGCAATGCGTCTGGTTGATGGGGCAGCAGCGAAGTTTGGTAAGTTGCATGAGTTATTTCGACCACGGTAGCAATCACGTGTTTCACAAGGACGAATGTTTTCATTTTCATACGTATATTGCACTGGAGACGAACCAAGCATTCGCTATGACCTCGTCTTATTTCGGTTCGAAAAAAGGCCAACTCCATAAGCTAGACACAAAATATTACGTGTTTACTAAGCTTAGGTTAGACTGGCACATGGACACAGGGAGCACTAAGAGAGGATCGAATGCACATATTGAGGGTCGTGATATGTTGTTGGTGCACAATCTAATTTATTAACTGTGATTGCAAGTTATTCCGGGTGCTGTCCGGAATAAGACAATCTTGAAACTAGTTATTTTGAAAAAAACGTAACACAGTAATTGTAATGTAATCCATTAAAATTAAACAAGTGAATTTTTGAATGAAAATAAAAACATAGACTTTTTAATAACAAATAAACATTTATTTGATGTTTTCTACATCGTGTTGAGAAGAAAAGAAAAGTTCATTTACACACATTGAGGTGTGTTTAATAAATGCCTTGTAAATAAGGGGAAAGCAGGTAGTTAACTTTGTTGGAGAATCTACGTCGGCAAATCGGGAAATGTCGATTCTGTTGATGAGTGAATGACCCATGTCTAAGTTCACAACACGGAATCCTTTTCTCTCCCTTCTTTTTTGTATCTTCGGTATTTATAGTTTCCTGGCAGCAGGTTAAAAATGAAGCCCTTCCAAAAAGCAAGGGAAGCGTTGTCAGTGGTCGAATAATAATCTGAATTTTATTTTCGAATATTTTAAAACGCTGCCGGATGTGCCACTCGGAACTTATGCGTAAATGTTTCATTTTGGTCATTCGACTCCTGACTTTAAAGACGGCAACTTCCGGTTGACCCGACACACTTTACTAGCGAATTACTTTTTGTAGATGCGTTTATTAACTATTAGCTGATTTTTACTTAGGTGACACATCCTTTTGTAACATCATTTTGTTCCTATGTGCCATGTCCTGTTGCAAGCAATTACAAAAAAACAAAACAAAAAACGTTTCAACAGCAAACGTACGGTGTGCACTGATCCAAGCCATGATGTTAACTGATGGTATCTGAAAAAATGGTAAGACATTAAATAGATGAAGACGCTATTGCCACTTATCTAAGTTTACTAGTACCACACAGGTGACATTTCAAAATGTGGTATATATTTCAGCCGCAACTTGTATATACAGGGTGTCCCATAATGATTAGGACACATTTTAAATGCAAGTATCTTGGATTATAAAAATGACAGAGAGTATCAAATATATTTATTACGTAACTGATATATAAGAGTTCAACATATTATTTAAGATTTTAACATTACGTCCCTAAGATGATCATCACCACTAAGAGAAAATACACGAGCTCGTTCTCTCAAACACATTTAGCATTCCCTGCCTCAGGAGTAATGAATAGCGGCTCGGATTGAGGAATCGGAGAGCCGAGTTCGAATTCCAGTCGAATCTATTACATTCACTTACGTGCTAATACTCTTGGGAAAGATATGAATCCTTCTCCCCCATGGGTAAATCGCAGGACAGACTGGCTTCTGTAGCCTTGGATGACAACTGGTCTACCGCAGAAAGAAATGGCAAGCAGTGATGTACCGAAAGATACATGATCGTCTATCACGCATGGCACATAACTGACTTATTGTCTTATACAAGATTACCTGTCACTTTCCAAAATACTATCGGAATTTTCTTTTGTTCTGCAACAATGGATCTTTTGCCGGTGAATATGTATGCAATTTATTTTGGAGTCCACGGCATTATAAGCGTCCACCATCAGCAAAAAAGATATTAGATACCTGTAGGAAATAGCAAAATCTTAGACAATATGTTGAACTCTTGTATATCAGTTATGTAATAAATATATTTGGTAGTCAATGTAATTTTTATAATCCAAGATACTTGCTTTATCCCATCACGCCATCCTGGGTAAGACGATAAACTAAATCCGACAGCAAGGCATCTGATCAGGAGGTTTCGAGGAGCATGGAACCATCTCTTAATTGCTGATGTTCCCAGGTCTACCCTAACCCAGAGTGGCAGCACCTGTTAGGGTCCCAACTATGGGCAAATAGTTACCCCCCCTCAAACTGGGATGAAAACACTGTGAAATTATAAAAATAGATTTTAATACCAACAATAATGTTTTCGAGGAAAATTATTACCTGCAATACATTTTTGAAGAAAAAAATTTACCAGCATTACATTTTTGAAGGAAAATGTATTACAAGCTATACATTTTGGGAAAAAAATATCATGAGTAATAAAAATCTTGTCGGCATTAAATAACCCATTGAGGTTGATATACCGTAAAACAAACCAAACCAAACATTATTCCATCATTATAGCACAGCCTGTATAAATATCTTCAGAAGCGAACGATGGAAATGTGCGAACTGCTTAAAAAAAATTTGTTTGCTTTTTTTAAAATTAAATTTGCAAGTATTTGATAATGTATTTTCAGAATTGGTCATTTAGAATTGGTCATTTAGAATTGTAATGCAAGTTGTTGCATTTACGTTGACAAAAGTAAGAAAGGAAGATACACACCTGAGTACATGATGATGCTGAAATACAAAAAAAAAAAAAAGCTAATAGAAAAATAACATTAAATCCATAGTGGTATAAAAAGTTATCAGTATCTTATATGGCTCCTACTGGCACAAACTACAGCTACAACTTGACATTTGCTGCGGTTTACGCCTATATAGCGTTGAAACAGCTGTTCGCGTAGGAAAATTACGATGAAAAAAATACTGAACTGCAATATATTAACTAATCTCCTAATATGCCAAGAATAATGGACAATCTCCTTACAGATGAAGAAAAGACTTTAAGACTGTGGTTCTATCGACGAACGCTTATGTAATAGAATGTGAGAAACGAGAAAGCTTTAAGAAAAATAGGAACTACACAAAGGAAATTATACTTACAATCAGAATGAGACAGTTAATGAAGAATGATGGACAGGATAATTTAACACTCACGGCATATACTGAAATCAGCGAGTGACATCCTTCTTCTTTATGTAGGCGATCATGGCTCTCTACAACTTCCTGTCCCTTGTAGCTCTTAATAAATTTTGTCTTTCTGCTATTTCTCCTAAACCCTGTTCCGCCATCCATTTACTCAAGGTGAATAAGTACGTTATGCACGGTTTTCTCCCGTCTCTCTTGCCTTCTATCTGTCCTGTGAGTATCAGATTTTCTAAGCCCTCTTTCCTCATTATGTTCCATAGAAACCGCAACTGTTTCTTTCTGATATTAAGTATAAGTTTCCTTTTTGCCTCCATTTTCTCTAAAACTTGGTCGTTGATCAAATGTTCGGTCCAGTATATAACCATATTTCTGTTGCTTCAAGTCTCTTCTTCATTTTGAGGGAGATTGTCTAGCATTCACTGCAATATAGGAGGGCAGATATCACGTGACAGCTCAGTACTTCTTTCCTCGTTTCTAGCGAAGTTTTTCTATTTCTTACTATTCTGCTTTTCTTTTGGAATGCTTCCTTGACTTCAATAATCAGAAAAATTGATACGAAATGTGAGATTCAGGTCACACCTTAGGCTTGGGAGAACTGATTGAAAAGACAAGGAAATAAGACAAAAAAAAAAAAAAAAAAAAAGAAGAACAAAGGGAGACAACTGCTATACATCTAATCTTTCCTATGTGCCACATCCTTTCAGTGTGTGGGTAATCATGGCTCTCTACAGTTGTTGTTTTGTTGCTCGAAAAAAATCTTGTCCTTTTACCACTCATCTTTATCTTTGTGGTCCTCGTGGTATCATCCATTCACTCAAATTTACCAAGTCAGCTACTTGCTGTTTCACTACTGACTCACTTGCCATCGATATATCCCGTGAGTGCTTTTGAAATGCATCTCGCTCATGTCCTAAGAGAAATGGCACATAAATAAAAAGCAAATTCAATTCACATTGGGTTCGCCATTCTTGAGCCTGTGCCAAAAGTAAGGTTTTTTTTGTTTTTTTTTTTAAATGCATTAAGCTATAATCCTCCTGGTACAATGTGGACTGAGATCTGTTAATAGCTAACCTAACCTACCTCGCGAACTTTTGTAAATGGATGGCGGAACAACGTTTAGAAGAGATAACATAACGTCAAAATTTATTAAGAGCTACAAAGAAATAAGAAGTGGATGATATGTCCTTGAGCATGGACAGTGGAACAAGAACAATCTACTCGCAGAGATTAAATAAAGTGTTCTGTTCTAAATTTCCTGAAGGTTACCAGAATGAAGAACCCATCAACCAAACATTGTGATAACAACAACAAAGATAGGGACAATAGTCTGCACATAAATAATACTTTCAAAAAGATTTATTTGTTTATTAAATACTGTAAACTTGCAGACATTCTAAAGCCAGACGTTTACATTAGTGAATGACAATTTATCAACAGAGCTAAGTTTGAGATGCCAACCTGTGGTTCTACAGTAGGATATTGAGTAAACTATGGATGGTGTATATGAATAACAAAGACATTTTAAGGAAAATATAAACAAAAAAGAATCAGAAAAGAGTTGAAATTTCTAGGAGATATAATGAGAAAAAGAAGGCTTGGAAAGTTTGACACTTACAGAACATTTTGAATGAAATAGGGGAAAACAGCAAGTAACCTACGTAACAAGTTTATTTAATTGGATAGTAGAACAGGAAGGTTAGTAACAAAATAAATATTACTAAGAGCTATAAAGAATAGGATGTTGTAGAGAGCCATGATCAACAACGTCCTGAAGGGACACGTCACATAGAAGAAGAAGATTTGGATAAAGTCCAATTCTCATGTACAATGCAACCTCATATGTTATCTAATTTCGTAGTTTCCGAGTTTATACGGGCAATGAAACGCCCGTAATTCAATAAATGAAAGCAATAAATAAAATGTTTTTAGATACAGTCTCCATTCAGAAATGAGTACAAAATATTCCTAAAATGTGAATAAAGCACTATAGCACTAAATCAAATAAACATCAAAGACAAAGGTTCGACGAGTATAACAAAAACGCAATAAGATTACGTACAGCAGCTCAACGAAAATTTAATACCTCCTAGATACAAATCCATAATTTAAGCCTATTACAACTAAATAGAGAAAAGGCATGCAGAACTATCAAAGAACAGTGTTAAACTCATTGCTTGCAAGTCCGATTCTATAATAACGAAAACAGTTCCAATATAAACGCTGAAACGTCCACTTTGTGCATTCATAAAATCTACAGTATAGACATTTTTGCCGTGCGGTCATTTTTAGCAAGTTAATCTAGAAGGTAACTTCAAAAATAAATCCAACTTTGAGAGAAAGGATAAGGTAAGCTCAACATCTCCGGTGCAAAAGCCATTGCCCAATTATGCCTTGAATGCTGCCAAAGACCACAACTGTGAGATGGAGGAGTGGGTGACCACAGCAGTGGCGCAAAATGTGCTAACTAAATAAAATGAATGATGATGACTTCAGTTGATCAGTTAAGCACCATAAGTGATACATGTTTTCGATTCATGACTGACTAGGCAGAAGATTTTCCCGTAGTAGGTTGCCATTTCTTTCTAGTATACGTTCCCAATCAAGGCTATAGAACACAGTCTGTCCTGTTATTAAACCCATAGCTGGTGAGAGAAAACATGAATTCCTACCTTTCCCGAGGGTATTTGTGCGTAAGTGAATGTAACGGATGAAATATCTACATTTGTTTATTAAGGCAACCGTTAGTTTGGTTAAATTAATTTTAACTTCGTTAAACGCGTTTAGAATCGAACCTCACCTTCCAGGATATATATATATATATATATATATATATATATATATATATATATATATATATTGTTCATCCCGGAGAAATGCAATCTGATTCTTTTATCTAAGGCACCAGACAGACGCCCATCTACTCCTATTTACAGGAGGCTGACAAACTCATGAGGTATTTAATTTGCCCCCTTCCAACATATGTAAAGCGGCTGTTCAGTCTTTGCAACGAAAGCGTGAAAATCATTTGCACAAAGAAATCTCCCGCCATTATGTATTACTTAAAAAAAGCCTTTGGCAGTTTTATAAACAACATTCTTTTTTTAAGTGGCCCAAACCGGGTCATGGCCGTTTAATGTATTAGGTGTAAACATAGAGATTTAAAAAAAAAAAAAAAAAAAGAGAAAGAAAGAAAGAAAGAAAGAAAGAAAGAAAGGAAGGTCAAACGTGATGAAAAAAATAGAATGAAAAAGAAAGAAAGAAAGAAAGAAAGAAAGAAAGGAAGAAAAAATAAATCTGAATAGAAAAAAAATTCGAATTCGACGACAAAGAAAGACGAAAGTTGCGTGAAAAAGAAATAAATCTAAAAAAAAAGGTAAAATCTGACGATAAAAAAGTTAAGAGGATAAGAAAGAAAGAAAAACTTGAACAGTCTGAGATAGATGAAGACGCTTGGATAGATAGATAGATAGATAGATAGATAGATAGATAGATAGATAGATAGATAGATAGATAGATAGATAGATATGAATATTTAGAGAGGTAAAGACGATAAAAAATAAAAAAAATAAAAGGCAAAATAGGATAGGAAAGAAAGAAAAAAGAAAATTAAAATTCGACGAGTGAGAAAGACAAAAATATTATAAGAGAGAAAGAAAGAAAAAGAAAGAAAGAAAAAAAGAGAAAGAAAGAAAAAAGAGAAAGAAAGAAAAAAAGAGAAAGAAAGAAAGGCAAAATCGGACGATAAAGAAAGTTAAGATAAGAAAGAAAGAATAAAAGAAAGAATAACAGAAAGAAAATCCTGAACAGACTAAGATAGATGAAAATGCTAATAAAGAACACGCTAAGATAGATATATAATGACTTTCTAAGCTTAGCTTAAGTGTGGCATAAGGCCGAAAGTATGGGACACTCAGTGAGGATCGAAAGCTTGACTCTTTAAATCAATTACGACTGAGTAGTGAGTTCTATCTCCATGAATGCTCCAGAATTTCGGCGTTGTGCCACATGTAAGCTACGCATCGAAAACCATTGGGAACTTCGATGTGATGCAGTGGTCAGCAAGCTTGTCTCGCTAGATCAATTATGTCCGTATATAGTGAGTTCAATGTGGTATATCTACTAACAAAAGTAATGGAAAGAAAAAGGAAAAGAAACTAAATGAAATCGGATAGATTAAAAAAAATAAAATTTAAAATTCCCAGCATCCCTCGTTCGTGCGCATGTGTAGACGCACTAACATAAATTTAGTCTGATAAAGTTCTAAAGGACGAAACGCGTCAAAAGAAAACTATTTTCACTTCATCATATATTTTCCCTGATATATAAAAATAGCCACGGTAGTGTAATCGGTAGAGGCTCGGATTGAGGAATCGGAGAGACGGGTTCGAATTCCAGTCGAATCTATTACATTCACTTACGTGCTTATAGCAAGACAGACTGGGTTCTATTGGATGACAACTGGTCTACTGCAGAAAGAAATGGCAACATACTGCGGTAAAAAAAATCTGCCTCGTCAGTCATTTATGGAAAGATTCATGATCGCCTAAGCGTGTATCAGTATATATATCAGTCAGTTATACGCCATGAGTGATTATATATATATATAAGTCAGTGATGATATATATATATATATATATATAAGTCAGTGATGATATATATATATATGTATGTATATAAGTCAGTGATGATATATATATATATATGTATGTATATAAGTCAGTGATGATATATATATATATATATATATATATATATATCATTTATCAAAAGATACAAGATCGTCTAAGCGTGTTTCGATAAATGACTGATATATATATATATATATATATATACCATGCGTGATACACGCTTAGGCGATCATGTATCTTTCGATAAATAACTGACGAGGCATATATATATACACACATTTTACTTAGATGAGAGCCTCCCCCTTACCTCTTTATTATTTGTGATGGATACCGTCTCGTTTCGGCATGACCTGTAAGATATCTCTTGACACCAGCAGCCGATTTCGTAGGTATCATGCGTATATGATAGATAAACTCTGTATCCTTGAGCAGGTTCATTGGCTCTCCATTTTCTACAAGTCTCCCTTAGTACCACTATGTGCCTTGTCAGTCCAGATGGTGATTTGCAGGATAATCAGGCAGGTTGGCATAGTTGCCTTGTTTCAGTTGAATCCATACATACATGCATAATCGTAGGCAATTCGTCTACTGCAATCCCTATTGCAGAAGCTCACTCAGGCACATTTCTGTTTGCTCAACACTCACAGAGCCCAATTGTGGTTTGTATTGCAACTACGCTGACCAGACTATAGTTACAGTTTCTGGTAGAGAAATCTAGTGAGATCAACAATTTGAACAAGGCCAGGACGCTCACACCCTCAGACATGTCATCATGCACAGCTATCGACGGCCAAGCGTTCCGTCTACCCAATTTCACTCACAAGTCTTGGGTCAATCCATCATTTTCAGGTACTTTCCAAAGATGCTGCACGCTGGGATCGATCTCAATCCAGTTCGATAACATCAGGAATTCTTCTTCCTGGCAAGTTGACTATGGTGAGATTCGAACCCGGGTCACATGGTCAGAAAGCGAACGTTCTAACCAGTCGCCCATTCATGCATGCATACATATATTCGCCCATACATACATGCATGAATACATATATTCATGCACACATACATACATGCATACATACATTCTTCCCAAGCAGCCTGAGGCGATAGATAACGATGAAATTCGAGTAAATAGTTCGTTAATTTTTAAGTTGTTATTTCTATAATTTACTCCGGTTATATAAACACACACACACACACATATATATATATATATATATATATATATATATATAACCTGTAGTATATATATACATATATATATATATATATATATATATATATATATATATATATATATATATATACCTGTAGTATATATATACATATATATATATATATATATATATATATATATATATATATATAACCTGTAGTATATATATACATATATATATATATATATATATATATATATATATAACCTGTAGTATATATATACATATATATATATATATATATATATATATATAACCTGTAGTATATATATACATATATATATATATATATATATATATATATATATATATATAACCTGTAGTATATATATACATATATATATATATATATATATATATATATAACCTGTAGTATATATATACATATATATATATATATATATATATATATATAACCTGTAGTATATATACATATATATATATATATATATAACCTGTAGTATATATATACATATATATATATATATATATAACCTGTAGTATATATATACATATATATATATATATATAACCTGTAGTATATATATACATATATATATATATATATATATATATATATATATATATATATATATATAACCTGTAGTATATATATATATATATATATATATTACCTGTAGTATATATATATATATATATATTACCTGTAGTATATATATATATATATATATATATTACCTGTAGTATATATATATATATATATATTACCTGTAGTATATATATATATATATATATATATATATATATATTACCTGTAGTATATATATATATATTACCTGTAGTATATATATATATATATATATATATATATATATATATTACCTGTAGTATATATATATAGATATATATATATATATATTACCAGTAGTATATATATATAGATATATATATATATATATATTACCAGTAGTATATATATATAGATATATATATATATATATTACCAGTAGTATATATATATAGATATATTACCAGTAGTATATATATATATATATATATTACCAGTAGTATATATATATATATTACCAGTAGTATATATATATATATATATATATATATATATATATATATATATATATATATTACCTGTAGTATATATATATATAGATTTATAT
Source organism: Acanthosepion lycidas (assembly GCA_963932145.1). Classification (NCBI taxonomy): domain Eukaryota; kingdom Metazoa; phylum Mollusca; class Cephalopoda; order Sepiida; family Sepiidae; genus Acanthosepion; species Acanthosepion lycidas. Next base: position 35,395,370 of record OZ010601.1, on the reverse strand, counting down.
ATATATACACTGAAATACAGATTAAGATACCGAGACAAATGCGAAGAAGATGAAAGAAATTGAGACAATGTATGTACCACATAGGCAGAAGGATCGGGAGATTTTTACTCCTGTTTTTGACGTCATATCTTATAGCGTTTTAGGGAAGGTCGGAAAATAATACCTCTTACATTTACACGGAAGCGACAACAGATACAGACACCTGGAGAGGAAACTTTTCAGCTGCCAAAAGCTATTTTTTTCACATAGTCACCTCCACTGGCTATGCATTCCCCTCAGCGATGAATAAGAACTTGTACAATAATGGTGACGTCATATAGTGAGAGATATTGATATATTTGGTTGAGTCAAAAGATTTTCCGGATTTTCGCTGATAATATTTGGCAACTTGTACTTCATGGAGTAATGGATTGCGGCTCGGATTGAGGAATCGGAAATCCGAGTTCGAATTCCAGTCGAATTCATTGCATTCACTTACTTGATAATGGCCTTGAAAAAGGTATGAACGCATCTCTTCTCCCCACGCCCAGCTATGGATAAATAGCAGGACTTACTGGGTTCTATAGCCTTGGGTGACGGAATCTTTGAATTCAAACCAGCCTGGAGTGGGTTGGTCTCCACCAGGATATCTTACCAAAGACGCACTACTTCTACTGGGTCTGCAGTACATATGGCACCCCTACGACTCTAATGAGTTACGGGACTCGTGATCGTTACTTCCATGTTATATCATTAATTTGATACAACTTGTCTAATCGTTGCTGAGTTATTTATTCTTTATATATATATATATATATATATATATATATATATATATATATATATATATAAACATTGTTTATTCTTTATTTTACAACTTTGATAATGAGTGGTGAAAAAATTGCAATTAGAGCCATTTTACGCTCAAAGGACTGAGTGCAAGCAGCAGCAAAAGAAATGAATTATATGAAAGTCCCAAGAATGTGTGGCAAAAAACTGGGTTAGACATTTCAAGGAAACTGACACCAGCCTTGAAGACAATCCCAAATCAGGAAAACCTTCTGTTGTGGCAGATGAGAACTTGTTTAAAATGAGTGGAAAAATACTGACTGAAGATACGGCCAAGTCATGTCACAAGTATAACCTAAATCCACTTCTCTTTTCCATATTTGTTAATGTATATTCAGTTTGCTGCATGAAGAAACTATTGCCTAATTATAGTTTCTGTAAATATAAAGGTAAAATGTTTTCTCTCAAATGTTAAAACGCGTCCTTGACTTCATTCACCCATCTACATTAGTGTTAAGATATTGTGGGAATAATAATGCTCTATTGGAATAGTAAGTTTCTAATAAGGACACTAGTCTGAGGAGATCAGTGCATAATAAGAGCTTGATCGATTATTTAAATTATAATCCCCACAAAATTAAACGCCATCTTTAATTGAGAGGTTGCAAAAGTACATTCTTGACAAGGAGTACAACTTCATCGTGACTGAAGAAAAACCGTTGTCTGCTTTGTGATGACAAAACGTTGCCAGCTTTGGTTTCGGAGCTATTGAATATTACAAACCATTAATCCGGGAGAGCTAAATTAAAAGATAGATCAGTAATAAGATTCTGGTTATCTACATTTTCGAAGGTGCACCTGTAAGCCATATATCGTCAGCATATATTTATTAATATCTCTTTTCTAAAAATATATTAATAGTAGTACTCGTTTGGAAAACCTCGGGTAGCTCAACTTGCAGATATGTCAGGACAAATCGGTACCCGAGAAAATAGTTGGAAAAAAAAAAAAAAAAAAAAGACAACTAAAAACATGAGAACAAGACGAAACAAATTGCCAAGTGCATTAAGTCCTTGGTCCAAAGAAAAAAAAAACAAAGTAGAAAGACTAAAACATAGAGTGCCCATTACGCTAAATAAAGCGACAAACTAGACTACTTTACCCTGAAGATTCGTTTAGGTGAAACCTAGGTTGGTTTGCTTGGCTCCTTAGGATTTATTCTAGTCTCTTTTCTAAATATATATTTAGTTTTGAAGATACAATTGTTTAACTGCGAAGGAATAAAACATAAAAAAAGATTTGGCAAGATTTTGACTCATGTGGAAATCATTAAGCTTTCTGCGTTTGACTTATAGCTGCAAAGAATCGCAAAAAGCAATTGTCAGCCTTGTAATAACCACAGAATCATTGTCACTTTCTGCAAGAAAGAGATTAGGAAAGTGGTACACCTTCAGAGGCCATTATTTCTATAAACAGAACATTGTACTCGTTTAGACAATCAGTGGTAGCAGGACTGTTAAGATGTGCATCAATTTTAAAGTCCATAAAAGGGTTCGAAATATAGTATTTAGCCTCGGAAGACGTAACCTTAGGAATAAGGAAAATGTGATAGATGCACCTTTTCTTAACGTATTTCTGTGAATAACTGTTGGAGTTACCTCCTCCTTAATTTTCTAATTTTGAAACCGCTACTTGGGGACGCTCTGAATTGACTATATATATTTGGCGAGACCTCGTCTTCTCTTTTATCCTCACTTCTCAGCTGATATACACCGATGTAAATCTCTAGTAAAGATTTGCGTCTTCCTATTTGTGGGGGATAGGGTATGCATTTCTTTCGGGAAACACGTATGAACATTACACACACACACACACACATACAAACGAACATTTACATTCACTTACACATTCTCTGACCACAAACTTTCTACGTTCATTCATACACACTAATTATCGTCTTTGTCAATTGTAACTCTTATTTTATGCCAATATACATATACCTGTTTGTACATATATATATATATATATATATATATATATATATATATATATATATATACCGGTCTTTGTTGTTTTTTTCATCTTTTTCCTTTTACTTTTCTGTTGGCGGGCTCATACTCAGAGAGTCCGCCATGTTTGTAGTGGGCTATTTCAGGAGATACACGTGTTTGTCTCACAACGCGTACAAACGGCCCGCTACAATAACGTTTTAGTTTCTCTACGAAGATAATCGAACGCCATCTATCTAGCTCGGTGATTCCCAACTGCCGTGCCACGATACACCGGCATGCCGCACGATTCTCTTAAGTGTGCCGTAAATATTGTAACGGCATACATATAGATGTGTGTGTGTGTGTGCGGAAGTAGAAATGGTACAGTATTTGGACAACTATAAAACTTTTTCAATTAATTCTTTTCCCTAATCTTCGATTATGTTATTTTAAATACATTTTTTTTAATATTTATTTTTTGAAAAGTATTTTTATTTGTTTAATTTAACTTTTAAAAAGTTTCCTTTATTTGAATAAATGAATATTAACCTTTTTTTTTTCATATAATTTTATTCAACATTGTTTGTTTAATTCAACATATATAGTTTTATTTCATAACATTTAAATGTTTGCGCTTTAAAACTTTTTCCAAGTATGTCGTGATATTTTATTTACTCCTAGGTGTGTCGTTGCTTAAAAAGGTTAACATGCTGTTCATATAATGAATTTTGTGACCATTTACTGTGCTATAGTGTTGATTGAGTACCACACACACACATTTGTGAAATGGTGAATTTGACCCCAAATATCCAAGAACAGTGTTTCAACTTGTGGTTACATCTTGGTATATATGCGTGTAAGGTAAGCCATTGAAGGGAACAAGAAAGAAGAAGAGAGTCTGAATTGACAGTCTTGAGAGTGTTAAGAGTTGTAATATTTACCGGTTAAGTAAAGAGTTAAAAAAACAAACAACACGGTAAAAACAAGCAGTGTCAACAAAAAGGTATAAATTCCATACCGAATTATACTCGGAAAATTTGAAATAGAGAAGTTTACAAATGACATTTGCATTAGTTTTTTGTAAAAATAATTTTGTTCGTCCAATACAAGGTCCAAGGGATACTAAAACTAGTAGATTACTGAATTGTAATGGCGGACCCTTTATTTCGTCCACCTGGATAGATTGTTCCACATGTCATGCCTCTTCCGGGTGTCTCAGTTATTTCCCTTTAAATCAACTCTCTAGGGTTTGCTTCACCACTGCTGTTGCCTGGTACTGAACTCACAACTCTTTGGGTCTAGTCAATGGATCAAACCAACTGGCCCCATTTGTCAATGGACGAAATAAAGGGTTTGGTTCGAAATTCCACTAACCTGAGGAAGCCTGAAACGTACAACGGCCGAAACGTTGTGAAAATGGCAATAAAGATGACGATAACAGTCCGAATAATGTAAATAATGCAAGTAATCATAATACCTCATCTCAGAGATATAGAGGCCGAAACGTTATGAATATAGCAATGAAAATGACGATAACAGTCCGAATAATGTAAATAATGCAAGTAATCATAATACCTCATCTCAGAGATATAGAGGCCGAAACGTTATGAATATAGCAATGAAAATGACGATAACAGTCCGAATAATGTAAATAATGCAAGTAATCATAATACCTCATCTCAGAGATATAGAGGCCGAAACGTTATGAATATAGCAATGAAAATGACGATAACAGTCCGAATAATGCAAATAATGCAAGTAATCATAATACCTCATCTCAGAAATATAGACAGATAATTTCTTGGTTCGTAAATTAAATAAACGGTTCAGTTCAAAATTCTCGGAAGTTTACCCAAGTCGACGGACGCTGGAAGAATGCCGGAGAGCTAAGCCATTAAATTATCTTACCCTGGAAGTCATGGCAGTTCACAGATATTAAAGAAAGTTATGGCGAGTGACCACTTACATCATGGTTTTTTGTTTTTTTTTATCAAAACTAAACCAAATTAAAATGAAAGGGAAATGGCGAATAGAAGTCAAATAAAATAATGAAGTGAAAATAAAAGAATCGTCTGAAATTAGTGAACGTTGCTTTCCAGAAACTAAACAACGTACTGGGAAACATAAAAAGTTGGTCTGAACTAAGAAAAGAAAGTTGAAATGTTCAGCACTCTTTGTAATATATCCTCCAATATGGCAGGGAATACTGGACATTTTTTTCATCTTTATGAAGAAACACAACTCGGCTGAAATGGAATTGACACAAAATGGAAGCGAATGGAAAGGAGAAAATGGATGAAATGAAGAAGCGAAGAAGATAAGAGAATTTGGATATTGTCTAGATATTCAAAAGATAAACGCCTGTGTTTCACGGGCATTTTTCTTCTGTATTTCTGTGGCTCAACATCGATTCAGAAAAGAAAATAAGACGATCAGATCAGACCACAAAGTAATTAGACAAAGCTAATAACCACGAACCACGTAGCATTTATAACATCAATGACTTCCTTCTTTAATTCATCATGGTTTCGTCCCTGTTCATTCGTTTCTTTTCTCTTCATTTTTTTTTTCACCGCCATATTTGTTGTTTTCTTTATAGATTGAAACTTTGCTTTGTTTATTCAGTTCTACAGAAGGATGTTGAGAATACCACGGGCCGAACATGTAAGTAACAACAAAGTTATTTACACTATTTACATTGTTCGGACTATTATCCTCATCTTTATTGCCATATTCACGACGTTTCGACCGTTGTACGCTCCGGCCTTCTTCAGGTGATTGGAATTTCGAACTGAACCCTTTATTTCGCCCATCGGGGTAGATTTTTCTAATTTCACGTGCCATGCTTCTTCCAGAGTTTTGTTCACCACTGCAGTAGTGAACTTGCAACTCCTCAGATCAAGTTAACAGAGTCAACCAAACGCTTTTATCCACTGGGCCATGTGTACTCGCACGACGGCCGAAACGTCGTGAATATGGCTACAGAGAAAAGGACAACAGTCCGAACAACGTAAATACTGTAAATAATTACAATACTCCATTTCAGAAATATAGACAGAACAACGAAGCTTTAGAGAAAATGTAAACAAAAAGGCCACATGTACTTAATATCAGGAAGAGACGGCTGAAATTTCCTGGACACATGATGAAGAAAGAGGGTATAAGAATTAAATCCTATATATATCTTTCAGCCAATAAAATCCCATCAGCAGATTTATTTGATAAACAATCATTACAAGTGCAAATACTGCCAAAATACTTGCGGACGTAGTTGTAGACCTACCACCTGTTATTTTTGGACCATTTAGACAAAAACAATTATAACTCCCTTTCTTGCAAATTCGGGAAAGATTTTCGCGAACAAGTGTGAAATTATTTTATAACTGATGAAAACCTTGTATTCCAAAAGTTCACACGTCTATGTGAAATTAGATTTTGAATCCCTATTACAGATATAAAAACAGAAGCATACTTCTTAGTATTCAAAACAATTTCGGAGGTCAGTTTGATCTACATGTGCGTACATACTCACGCACCTACACACACGCATACAATGGAAGAGACGATAGCTAGCCAACTAAAGCCTTTGTCTACGAACTCACAAACATTTTGCTGACTGGCATAAAGTCTGTATACACATTTAACAACGTACTATGAACACTTACTACTTGATAAAACAAACTTCACTGCAAGGAAAATTGAACATTTTATTGTTATTGTATATTTCTGAAAAGAATCTATAAATGTTATTTCAACTGACTTTCTGCTTCTACTTTTCCTTCAGAAAATAACCTTTTATATGTTTCTTTTAAAAGATGTGTTTCTGTTGTTGTTAAATGTTTGGAATGACGACACTCAGATAAAAACAAAAACCTGTGTAGACGGATCACAACAATTTGTACTCTACCAGCCTTCCATAACATCAGTACACCGTCTTTCAAATCGCTAATGCTGTGGGGATGAGGTCACGTTGGAGATGAAATTGCTTTTTGTAGTGTTCCATGATGCGAATAGGTTCATCTTTTAAATAGTTTATTATTATTTGTATGTGGGAGGTAGAGGTGTTTTTCATTCATGAATACACTCATACCGAATACCATGTATTTACAACACTTTCTCACTTTTTCCGCCCTACTCGATAGCCATAAATTTCCTCAGAGAACATATAGGGATATGATGTGCTGTCTGTTACCTGAGTCATTCAGTTAATCCACCTAAAACACTGATGTATTGCGTCAACAGATTTAAGAAGCTTGGAAAAAAAAGATAACCAGCAGCCGCTGACTAAGTCTTTGTCCACGCACACAATAAAAGGAATTATATATAATTATATATATATATATATATAAGTTATATATATATATATATATATATATATATATATATATATATATCAAACAGTAAAATCCTATCAGAAGGTTTGTTTGATAAAATAAACTTCTTCACAAGACTTATAACTGTTTCGCAGGCCAGTTTTGTCTACACGTGCTTACACACATACATACCCGCACTCACGCACACAATGGAGAAAAGACAACCAGCAGCTGCCGACGCAGTCTTTGTCCACGCACTCAATAAAAGGAATTAAGCGGCAACGGCCGACTAAGCCTTTGTCTACGAACTCATGAACACATTTTGCTGACCGTCATAAAGTAAAATCTGTCCACACATTTTTACACCGTACTAAGAACACTTAATTACTTCGTAAAACAAACTTCACTACAAGTAGAATTGGATATTTTATTGTTATTGTATAGCAATATATAAAAGAAAGAAATATATAAATCTTATTTCAACTGACGTTCTGCTTCTACTTTTCCTCCAGAAAATAACCTTTTATGCGTTTCCTTTTAAAGATATGTTGTTGATGATGTTGTTGGTATTGTTGTTGCTATTGTTTGGGATACCGACGCTGAGATAATAACAAAAATCTCGATAGACTGATTCCAAAAAATCGAAAATTTGATACTTACAGTAGATACTGAAGGCAGGTGGGACAGAAGAAAACAACCCTTAACCTACCTCTACAATGGATGACAGAAGTTTTAAGAGAGATAACAAAAAGACAAAATTTATTAAGAGCTACAAAGGACAGGAAATCGTGGAGAGCCATGAACGATATTGCCCTGAAGGGATATGGGACATACACGAAGTAGATTCGAATACAGCCCATTCATGTAACCTCATATTTTATCTAATTTCGTATAAATGCGATGAACACTTATGTAAAGATTGTGTGGAACAATTAACACTTCCGCTGCTAACTACGGAGATCTTCGTTTTTCTTATCTTGCTCCAGCTGGCTAAATACGGAAACCTACGTTTTTTTTGCATACCGCTGGTATGAGTGTCCCGTTGCGCCATCTATCGTAAGATCACAAAGGACAATGCTTCAAAAGATATCATATGTATACCCATTACTGATCTGGTAAGTCATTCCCAGGTATATCCATGAAAATGGAATCCTGTAAAACACACTGGTGCCAATTTTCTGTGTAATAAAATATGTAGGTTGAAATTTGGCATTTTTTAAAAAAATGGCTGGCCGGATGGGGGCAGCACTGGGCAAATGAGTAGCAGTGAAAGTGTTAATTTCCTGTTCGTGTAATCGCATAAGATCCAAGTTTTGAACTTAGATATTGTGGCAGATCTCTCAATGTTGAATGTTAAATCAGACGTATGATCGATTCATTATTAAAGAACATACTTTCTTTGTGTTTCTTCGTTCATCCTTCTTTTATTTCCTGTCAAGACCAAATCCTGCCTCAACTAAGAAATGTCGCGAAAGAATCTCACTTGTCAGTCATACAAGGTCACATGACATGCATCACCAAGTGGAATTTTTGAACTGTAAGTTCAGTTTCTCGATAATCTCTGACCGCGACAGGTCGCAAATAAATCAACTCTCTTCATGAGAGATGCGCCTTTGAACATATTCTATTACTTCTATGTAAGGAATAAGGAGATATCATTCCTAGGATTTATTCAACTGTTTGATGTGTAGAGACTAAAAGAATATTATACCCGAAGAAATCATCCCAATTTCATCTTAGATGTAATTCAATTACTAGAGGATAAACATAGTTCAGAGTCATCCAATTTATATTACATAAGAAGAACTACCTACTTTTATTTTACAGAGATTCTGTCTATTTGGCATAAGGAACATTTAAACTTGCAGTTCATGAAGCACGAATTCTTGGACTAACACCCTGTATCAGATAAGTGGTATTTATTGATTTTACATTTGTTATCCCAATACGCCTTCCATATTCTGTTGTTTTTTGCTATATAAATTTTTTTACAAACATTTATCTTGTGTTTCTTATTCATCGACACCTGTGTCGTGTGTTCCTGTTTGAGCAAACCCATCTTTTTTTTTTAACCTGGGGTTCATATCTCTATGTGTTGCAAATTCGTAATATATAAGATTGAGGTCTCGTGTCTGGGATTAGGTGAGTCGAAATTATACGCATGTTAGTGTGCTAGCGAGCAGCAAAACAAGATGTCTGGAATAGAATGTTTCCTGAAGCCACCCTCCCTAGAACAGTTGTTTAGACTTTAAAAAGATGACATACTGGAAATTGCCAATAATTTAGAATTAAATCTAAAGAAGTCTATATGTAAAGCACAACTAGTAAGAGTAATTAAGGATCATATGGCAGATAATGATGCATTCGTTGAGGACACGTTAAATCAGCTCTCGGTAGAAATGCAAGAACTATCTCGATCTCAAATTAAAGTTGAGAAACTTAGAATTAGTACAGAAGCAGAGAAGGAAAAATAAAAAGCAAAAAATGAAGCTGAAGGATTTTAGGAAAAAGAAAAGGTCTGTTGGATAAAAAATAAACTGTATTGAAAATTGAAAACTTACTGTTAATCTTACAATATCTCATTTCCAAATGGCTAGAATTTTAAGCAAGTGATGTGCTCTTTCATCAGAATAAAGCCCGTCTCCGACATGATGTCCGTGCAGCATAAATACTTGACAACAACATGGCCGAAACAATCACCAGACTTGGTTGGACTCTTATAAAACAACACCTGATTTCTTCAGTTAGTCTGCCTACAACTCTTGGTGTTCTTAACCAACAGTTACAGGGGTCGTGAAATAAGGTAAAATGATAATTGGCATCTGTACGATGGCATTGCATGCGAGAGTAAAAGCCTGTGTGAAGATACAAAGAGGATATACAGTGTATTTATATGGAGCCTGAATACTTTTTATATTTTTTATACTCATTATTTTGGAACTTGTACATGCATTGATCTGTATATGTTATCATTTACTGTCACCCACCTGTATGTTTTTTTTTTTTTTTAATTTTGAGAAAGCTGAAACACATTCACTGAAATTTTATATTCTTTCAGTATATATGTGTGTGTGTGTTTGTGTGTATGTGTGCGCGCGTGTGTGTGATAGAAATGTTTTAGAGATTTGAATAATTTCTCATAAGAATTCATCGAGTCTTGAACAGGAATCCTTAACAGAATGCAGAAAGCACTGGACGGCTATTTCGTCCTTTATTCTTTCCTATTACTTGGATATACACACACAGGCGCGCGCGCACACACAGAGACATATATATATATATATATATATATATATATATATATATATATATATATATATATATGAATAAAAATGACAGTTATTTTCTTTTTTTATGAGTGTAGCATTTTTAAAATCAAAATTATGGTTGAATTTATTTCTATGTATGACTAGTGCATTAGCTAAGTTGTTTTTTGTGAGGTCTCTTTTGTGCTCATAAATGCGTTTTTTCAAACTTCTACTTGTTTCTCCAATGTATTGAGAGGAACAGTTTTGGCAATTTATTCTATAAATGCCTGCTTCAGAAATATTAGTGCTATTATTGTTTGAAGATCTTAGTATATCTATAATGGTTTTGGAAGTGTTTGTGACTATTTCAAGATTATTTAGATGGGATAGGTTATTCTGGATAGTGGACGTGACATAAAAAAAGAAAATAACTCACTCAGAAGGAAAATTCTGGAGAGTGCCGCCATAGTAAACTACCCAAATATTAATCTACGCCCAGGTTTTTTCCCTATTTCCCCTTTCTTAACAAAATTAATGCTCTTACAAACAAATATACACAACAGATTCATAAAATCAAAAGAAAATGGTTGAATACATCAACACAGTTATAATGACAATATTCTCCACACGTGACAATTACTGACGTTATTTTTCAGTTAAAAATATGAAAATAGCGTTTCTCTACATTCCAGTTGCTAGGTACATTCTGTTTTTGTTTTTATTAGTTACTTCATTTAATTTCATTTTCGTATTTTGCTTTGATAAAGTCCACATTGGACGAAACGCGTCAGCAATTACCAGTTTTCCTATTGTCATTTTTATTCATAAATATTGTCTCTCTACTGATTAATTCGGAGAAATTTTCATATATATATATATATATATATATATATATATATATATATATATATATATGCTCTACTTTTGTATCGAGCACTATTTTTTTCAAAAATAATAACAAAAATACTAAAGAACTTTGGATTATTTACCTAACGAGTTCTTTCCTATTTTCTCTATATTTTTACACACACACACACACACACATATATATATATATATATATATATATATATATATATATATATATATATATATATATATATATATATTCGCTTTAAACGTTATTTTTGTGGATAACCATAATTAAGTAATTCATCGAGTCTAGAACAAGAATCCTCAATAAAATGCAGAAAGGACTGGACGGACGTTTCGTCTTTTTGGGACTCATCAGAAGTGCGCATCTACTACCATTCTAGACTCGATGAATTATTATGAGAAATTATTCAAATCTCAAAAAAAATTCTATTACTTATAAAATCTATGCTTGATCCAGCTTCTAATACTCTGGATGAAGCGGCAAAATGAATGAAGATGTTGCTCTTGGGGCCGGTTCCGGTAGGTTACATATGCCTGGATGGGTATCACCACCGGAATTAGAAGAAGCTGCGAAATATTTAGTCTAGTTAGTTCTTTTTCCTTAACCGAGGCCCGATGTCCCAGTAGTATGATGCTTGCGTTGTTCGGTTCGGTTCTCCTTAGTGGATGTGCACTGATGATGAGTTCCAAAAAGGACGAAACGTCCGTCCAGTGCTTTCTGCATTCTATTGAGGATTTTTGTTCTAAACTCGATGAATTATTATGAGAAATATGTATATTCAAACAATTGATTCAAACAATTTTTATTGAATAATAGAGACATATTAGATCTGTTTATTTTTCTACTAATCCTTTCTAGGTCGTTAACTAGTTCCTTGATATTAAGATGAAATTCATCAAGAAAGTCGCCGTAGATTTTTCTTACACCACGAAAATAATAAAAAAATTCAAATTCTCGAGATCCTCTATATCAAAAGCAACCAACCAACACTGAACAAAATTTATTACGTGTGTAATTTAATGCCATTTGCATTTCTACCAATTTTTATCTTATATAAGTAAGTATACTCGTCCGGAAAAAACCTTAGGTGTTTTGGCTTGTAAATGAACAAATCAATTCCCAAGGAAAAATAAGGAATAAAAAAAGAAAGAACTAAGAACATGTAATTCAGACGAAAACAATCGACTAGAATCCAAGCTCAGAGTCCAAAGAAAAAAAACCTCTGACACGGGTAAACATAACTAAGCAAAGTGCTCAATACACTAATTAGATCAAATCTGACTATGAACCTAAAGAGCCAGGCAAAAATCCGCGTAGGTGAAACCTAGGTAGGTTTGCCTGGATCTTTAGGTTCATAGTTTTATATATATATATATATATATATATATATATATATATATATATATATATATAAAGAAAGAACAGTAAGATATATAATCCGGTGTTATAGATATTTTTATTTTTACAAAATAGTGCTCAATGTAAATTTACAGAGCATTAATAATCAGTGAAATTAATTAGCTATTTTTGACGTCATTGTCATAAATTTTACTTAAATAATATTTAAATATAAATTTTAAAAAAAAATTGTGACCTAATAATATACATACTTATACTTGATGTGAAAATAATTCTACATACTATAAGTGATTCTAATACATTTACTTGTTCTTAAAAGAAATATAGTATATTAAAAATTAAAAGTGAAAATATTTTTCAAATCGTAGTTAAATAAAACGTATTCTAACCTAAACACCCCCCCAAAATCTTTAAATATACAAATAGAAAAAAATGCCGTAAGAATTTTTGCCGTTAACAAGAAAATTTAAAAAAAAATCCAGACGACATGCATTTAACGGATGTCAGATTTCATTGAAAAATACATCCCTACCCCTACCAAAACGTAACTAATAACTGATACATCTAAATACAGCTATAATGAACACACAAACACACCTCGTCTGGTTGAATGGATTTCTCTGTATCCTTGGAAACGTGAATTATGATTTTAGCTGTGTCTTTAAAACCCAGTAATTTTAAAAGTTACTCCAAAATTCGCTTGAGGATGAAATGGAACTAATGTCTTTAATTTAATTACAAAATTAAATTCGAAACTTTCAGCTTCCATTTGTGAAACATGGTTAGAACTGTGTAGCGAAGAAAACATATTTTAAATCAATTAATTTATAATATATAATATATATATATATATATATATATATATATATATATATATATATATATATATATATATAGAATCCATTGCTAGGTCAGCTGCTAAGAAAGTTGGTTCACTGTCTCATGCTAGACGATTTTTCTCAGCAGAATCTATTTTACATATCTATAAGTTTACCATTCGTCCATACTTACGATATTGCTGCCGCATATTATCTGATGCTCCTGCTATTTATTTAATGATTCTTGATAAAACCCAAAGGAGAATCAGCAATATTATTGGTTCTGATCTGGCGTCTCAGCTTCAGTCACTTTCCCATCACCACAAAATTGCTTCCCCGTGCCTTTCTCTATAAAAACTGATAATTGTTCGGAGGAACTCTTAGCTATGATATCTAGACTTTATGAATTTAAGTGCAGTACTAGAGTGGCAACAAGATCTCATCAATTTACAATTGAATTGGCTAAATGCAACCGTAAGTTTTATGCTAACAGTTTCTTTTCTCGCACTTCTCACTTGTGGAACTCTTTTCCGGTTCCATTCTTTCCAGCCAACTTTGATCTTCAAAAATTTAAATGTAATGTCAATCGTTATCTATTGTTTTCCTGATTACTACTCAGTTGTTCTCGATCTTTCATAATGTTTTCTGTTTTCTAATTCTAATTCTTTCACACTTAGTAATTCCTTGTGTCGTAGTGGTTTTACTGTCTTTCTTGTGGAAAATTCTATTTAAAAATAGTTATTTAATCCTAATATACATATAGATGACACAGTTTTGACAGTAGATTCAGAAGAAAAATTTAAAGAACTATTAGACAATGTCGTCGAGGAAAGAAAGAAAGGAAGGCCTAATTTTTAATTGTAAGAATAAAGAATGCATTGATGTTAGCCCAAGAGACAGCCCACTGTGTGATTTACACATCGGGAACGTGAAAATTTAACAAGTACAGAAATTCACGTATCTGGCAAGTCTTATATTCGGTGACGGAAAGTGTCACATAGAAATTCGAAGACACATTGAAATTTTATATTAATCATTTAATCATACCTCTAAGGTACAAAGGGTTACTAGCAGTAAAAGAGAATGAGAAATCTTTAACGAGGAGAAAGGACAATAAAAGAACAGGTTTCGGGAATACAGAGAATTGCGATTGACGTTGCATTTAAATTTTTGAAGATTGTAGGTGACAAGGAAGTGGATGGGTTCCACAGGAGAGAAATGCAAGAAAATAAACTATTCTAATAGAACTTACAGTTACATCTACCTATTTCGGTATTAAAACGATGAGACCTACTTGCCAATCTAGTAGTGCGCTTAAATTCATGCCGTCGACGTACCAAGGGGAAGAGTTCATTAGAACAACTGTCATGAACATATTTATAGAAAAGACAGCGAGAAGCCTCGTCACGGCGATGGAGAAGTAACTGAAGCCGAGATGCCAGATCAGGAACGATAGCATTACAGACCTTTCTTTGGATTTTATCGAGAATATAGCCGGAACAGCAGACCAGATATGGCAGCAATATACAATGCACGGACGAATGATAGATTTATAAATGAGCAAAATGGATTCTAACGAGAAGAAATGTCTGGTACGGTACAGTGAACCAATCTTCCTAGCAGAGGGAATGTAAAGTGGTAGAAGAATACAGATATGTAGGGAGAGGGGATAAGGAGAGCAGGAGGGAGAGAGAGGAGGGAGAGAGAGGAGGGAGAGTGTTTTTATTGCGTACATTTAGTGTTCATTGTTTGACATTTAAGGATATTTTGACATTTCTGTAGGCCACGGATATTCGTTATCTATAAGCTTCGATATCTCTAAATGCAATAATATTGCCGAGATCGAAGGAGAAAGATATTTCCTTCGTGCCCGACCAATATTTGAACTTTCTTTCATATTATCTACCCAATCGTAAGTTGTTTTGAAAGCGGGAAATGCAATATGAATGACGACAGTTATGCAATAATTTTCTAACATGAAGGGTCATTGTTAATAGCCAGTCATCTGAATCCCACGAGATCAATACCGTCGTTTCCCAAAGCTCTATTCTCGATCCAACCCTCTTTCTCATTTATATTAACGATCCGCCTAAGAACATACGGATTATCGTCATTTCCTTCGTATTCCATTAGTAAGAAGGAAGTTCCACTCATCTTCCCAAGAACCGATACTTTGTGGAACGGACTCCCGAGAGGGTGATTTCCCGATCGCTGCCATTTTTAACCTCTTTAAGTCTAAGGTTAACCCAGGGTTTCTCAACTTTAGCGATATCGTCCATCGGTATCCGATTTCAGCTGTTGGGTTGGCGATGAGTAACTGAACAGAAAATGGTAGAAATTTTAGTGGGTGATATAGGATTTTGAGTATTAAAAATATATTTCAACATATGCTACCCGAAAAATATTTAAATGCAAAGAAACTGTATTAAAAAAAAAAGGAGTCTCAATGGTCATATTACTAGATAAAATATAAATATCCCGGTAAACAAGGGATATTTTCGTATATTTTATATAGTTTTCAATGGTCAAGTTTTCCCCGTGTTTGTTTTTTTTTTAATTCTGTAGTAGCAGCAGATGTTTTATGTGGTGTAATGGATATCGGTTCGGAGTGAGAATTCGGATAGCCGAGTTCGAATTCCAGTCGAGTTTGATTCACTTATGCCCTAATACCCTAATAAGGTATGATTCCATCTCTTCTCCCTCTAGCTATGTGTTGAATAGCAGGATAGACCGAGTTCTTTAGCCTTGTTTGTCAACCAGACTAAGAAAGAAATAGCAACCTACTGCGGGAAATATCTGCTTCGCCAGTCATGTAGCAGCAGATGTCGTCACATAAGTCATCGTTACTTTGTTATTCTTACTACATCATAAAGTCAGTTTACGAACCAATAACAAACATTCACCAAACAACTTTGGTATACTTTTGAATATTTACTATACAAGTGGAATATTTTTCCATGTAAAAGTGGGCGATGACTCAAAAAAGTTTGGGAACGCTCGGGTTAACCGTTATCCTTCCTACATCGCCCCATAAACTGCACTTCTTACCCCGTCTCTTACGCTAATGCAACATTATTCATTAACCCTCTACCTTGAGTGGCTCTTCGGCCTTATTTTGGACGAACATTAGTAAATAAAAAGGTATTTAGTATTCCTGATTATGAATGTGCAATTAGTATAACGGATATTGGCACTAAACATGGAATCGGATAGGCGAGTTCAAATTATGGGTCAATCTGTTGTTTCTTCTTCTTTATGTGCCATGTCCTTTCAGGACGTAGGCGATCATGGCTCTCCCCAATTTCTCATCCTTCGTAGCTCTTAATAAATTTTGTTATTTTTCCTAAACCTTGGGCTGCTATCAATTTACCCAACCTCAATAAGTATGTTTATGTTTTGTTTTCTTCTATAACTCTTGCCTTCAATCTGTCCTGTGAGTATCAGATTTTCCAAGTCTTCTTTTCTCAGTTTGTGTTTTAGAAAATTCAACTATACATTCCTGATGTATGAGTCAGTTATGTGCCATGCGTGATACACGATTGGCGATCATGCATCTTTCGATACATGACTGATGCGGCAGATTTTTTCCCGCATTAGGTTGCCATATCTTTCTGCGATAGACCAGTTGTGATCCAAGGCTATAGAACTCGATCTGTCCTGCTATTTACCAATAGCTGGTGGGGAAGAAGAGGATTCATACCTTTCCCAAGGTTATTAGCAGGTAAGTGAATGTAATGGATTTGACTGGAAATCGAACTCGGCTCTCCGATTCTTCAATCCGAGCCGCTATCCATTACTCACCGATAAGTTTTTTCTTTTTGTTTCCGTTTCCTCTAAAACTTTATCGTTGCTCACATATTCGTTTCATGGTATCCTCAGCAACATTTTGTATAACCACATTTCTGTGAGCACTGGGCACCTACTGCCTAAATATGACAACAGTACTTCATTTTAGGCCTAATCTGGAAAACTTAGAGGATAGCACGAGAAGTCAGGTAATTACTGGAGTGGTACCGACAACCAACCACTTTTCCTGCATCTTTAGCGATGGATTGTACATACAAGTTCCACTTGAAGTCTGAGTTAAATTCAAGGTCCAATAGTCGCTAAAGCTACGGGTTCTCCCTGAGGGGACATCCATTCATCGTTGGTAGTTCAGGGTCCAATCGGCGGTGATTGGGGCTGCATGTCTTTTATCTACCAACTGGTATGTTTACTTACATTTGGCCAGCCTATGAACTTTTCAGCCGACTCTCATATTCTTCTTCTTCTGTATGTGTCATGTCCGCTCAGAACATATGCGATCATGGCTCTCTACAACATCCTGTCCCTGGTAGCTTTTAATAAATTTTATCTTTTTGTTATTTCTCCTAAACCCTGTTTCGTCATCCATTTCCTCTTGCTTTTAATGTGTCCTTTGAGTATCAGATTCTCCAAGCCCTCTTTCCTCATTATATACCCCAGAAACCTCCGCTGTCTCTTCCTGATGTTAGGTATAACTTTCCTTTTTGTTTCCATTTTCTTTAAAACTTTGTCGTTGCTTGCATATTCGATCATGTTATCCTCAGCATCTTTCTGTATAAACTCATCTCTGTTGCTTCAAGTCTCTTCATTTTTAAAGAGATTGTCTAGCATTCACTGCAGTATAGGAGGGCAGATATCACGTGACAGCTCAGCATTTTTTTTTTCCTCATTTCTAGCGAAGTTTTTCTATTTCTCATTACTCTGCTTAGCTTCTTTGACTTCAATAATCAGAAAACTTGATACGAAATGCGAGATTTGGGTGAACTTCCCCTAGGTCATCAGAATGTCATACATCCCGCTTGGGACAACTGATTGAAAAGACAAGGAAATTAACAAAAAGGAAAAGGGAGACAACTGCTATTTATCTAATCTTTCCTATGTGCCATGCCCTTTCAGTATGTTGATAATCATGGCTCTCTACAGCTGTTTTGTTGCTCGAAAATATATTGTTTTTTACCACCCATCCTTGTCTCTGTGGTTCCGTATTATCATCCATTCACTCAAATTCACCAAGTCGGCTACTTGCTCTTTCACCACAGGCTCTCTTGCCATGAGTGCTTTTGGAATGCAACTCGCGAGTAACGCCTGTAACCTACTTAACGAATTTGTGCGAATCAATGACAGAACAAGAACATGTACTGTTTTCCTTTGTCTCTCTTGCTTGAAATCTTTCCTGTGAGTATCAGATTTTCCGATCCTACCCTCCTCATTATGTGCCCTATAAACCTCAACTTTTAAATATAAGTGTCCTTTTTGCTTCCATTTTCTTTAAAACTTCGTCATTGCTCATATATTTGCTCTCTGGTATTCTCAGCATCTTTCTATATAACCACATGTTTGTTGCTTTAAGTCTTTTCTTCATCCTTGATGACAGTGTCCAACACTCATTGCTATAATGGAGGACAGATATCGTGTAACAATTTAGTACTCTATTCTTTATGTTTCGCGATTTTTTTCTATCTCTACTTAGAAACTTCTTTTCCTGGTGTTAAGTGTTATGGGACCTTACCCATAACATAATGGACTATCCCATACGTAACAAATACTGCGCCTCAAGAGGAAGTAGAGAGTTCAGCCGGTCGCCAGACTTCAGGCTGGAGGAACCCGAACGAGGCTACGCCGAAGGGCGAAGTCTCTTTCGGGGAGGTAAACCGACCCTGAACTCGTTTATACGGGTTCAATGGGCATATTTTTGGCCGAGGCCACGGGCTTGGAGATCCCACGTTAAACCGGCCTTGTGCCACATGATGCCCTCGTGGTGGGGTGACTAAATACCATTCAGTCCGAAGTCGGGCAACCGGCTGATCGGCAGATCGGTTGAACTCTCTGCCTTCGGGCGGGGAGGAAGCCGAACGAGGCTACGCCGAAGGGCGGAGTCTCTTTCGGGGAGGTAAACCGACCCTGAACTCGTTTATACGGGTTCAAAGGGCATATTTTTGGCCGAGCCCACGGGCTCGGAGATCCACGGGCTCGGAGATCCCACGGGCTCGGAGATCCCACGTTAAACCGGCCTTGCGCCACATGATGCCCTCGTGGTGGGTGACTAAATACCGTTCCGTCAGAAGTCTGGAGTGAAGTCCGTCAGGAGTCTGTCAGTCAGTCAGAGCGAGCAAGTCAGTCAGTCGAGTCAGAGGCAGTCCGAAACAGAGTCGCGTTCAGACAATTACTACTAAACCTGATTGTTCGTACTAACACTTTCCTACCTCTCTGTATATATTCCTGTTTGTTATATATCTGTGTTATTCCATATCCGCCTTCGAGTTCTTCTTTATTGGTTCTACCTTGGACTATCACCGTGTTACAAGGAACCGGACCATAACATTAAGTATGTTTCATTTTTTATACCACTTTCTTTAAAATTTTGGCGTTGCTCATATGTTCAGTCCATGGTATCCTCAGCATCCTTCTGTATAACCACATTTCTGTTGCTTCAAGTCTCTTCATCATCTTTGAAGATATTGTCCAGCTTCTACTGCTATACAGGAGGACAAGTATCACGTAAAAGTTCAGCTAGTTTCGCCTACTTATAGTGTGAAAAGCATGATTTTTTTTTTTTTTTTTTTTTTTTGCATTCTCCTCACCTGTTGGTAAAGTAGCAAGTCAGACTGGACTCTTTAGCCCTGGATGGTAACCAGTCTAAGAAATAGAAAACTCCGAATTTCCATCCGTGGAAAAGGCAACGGAAATCCATAGGCCTATCTTTCCCAAAACAATAAAGAATAGGAACAACTGGAGAGCCACGATCGAGTTTCCGAGTATGCTAGTTCATTAGTGCAACTAGCTAGTCCCTTTTGCAGAAGGCTGCTCACACACATTTTTATTTCTTCAACACCTACAGCTTACGGCCATATCACATTGAAACATCGGTTCCCGTACGATCACTGAAGTTAAACAACGTCGTGGATGACCGCTTGGGAATACCAGGTGCTGTAGGCTTATATGTGCGTCCTGTGTAATAACTCGAAATTGTTAATCGGAGATCCGAGTTCTATTTCCGTCTGGGTTCGTTATATTTATTTACACGTAAATACCATTGGGAAAGGTATGGTTAATTAGTGAGAGTTGTATCATTAAATTATTACTAAATCGAACCCGGGTCTTATGGTCAAACCACATGGAATAACAAATACATAAATAGCCATCTAGTAGGTACCTTCACTAAAAAGCAATATAGCATGATGAAAAAAAGGTCCCAAACTTAATAAAAACAAATTTTTATCGACAAAATATCTATGTTATTATTAAAAGGAAAGACCAAAGTAATTTTCATTATTTTTTAAAATTTTCTAATCTTTTCTAGCACGTTCAAAATATTGGTTAAAAATCTTGTTTTGTTACCATCAGCGTTCGACGTAATAATAACGATTAGTGTTTTTGCGCTTTTTAACGGTGAAAAATAAATTGATCTGGAAATTCTGGCAAAAATCAAATAATTATCGGATTATAATGAAACTTCCAGAACGTATTCACAAATGAATGAAATTATTTTTGAAATTTTTTTAAAGAAAATTTTGGTAAAAAATATGTTATTTTTATACATATGTTAACACCCACTTAATTTCATGAAATTTCCAGACATTCAGTTTTTAGGGCCAAAATTTGTTTAATTAGTTAAAAGCAAGACTCCTTGAAGAATGTAAATTATTATTTTTTATTTATTTATTTATTTATTTTTTTGTAAAACAGTTATCCCAGTCACCAAAAATCTGCTCTGAATTGTAAAATAAAAAATGCAATAAAACTATGACATTATTTTATTAGAAAAGCTTTTAACTGCTTTTATAAATAAGATTTATTAAGGATACTATTGTCTTAAGAAGAAAATTATTTTCCGTGAATAATTAATTCTTAAAAGATTTTTTTTTAATTTTAATTAGATAATTTATAATGTAAAAATCGTTTAAAATGCTGCTTTACTTTAAGACGGTTAAGTGATATTGCTATTAAGAGAAAACTACATTTACGAATCAAAAATTGAAAAGCTCATAACAGTCGTTTGCACACAAAAGTTTTAAAAAAATTATGTATACCTAATGTACCCCTGTTTGAAAGTATGGTGGCCATACACGACATAATCAGAAAATAAGAGCGATGACTATAGTAAATTTAAATTCAATGTTCTTAAAATTAAATTACGGAAAACATTTTCCAGCATTTTCATGATTACTGAGTACTTAAAAATTATATAAAAAAAGTGTTCACATGTCATTATCTGAAATTATTTTTTAACAGATAAGGTCTCTTTAGAACAGCAATAAAAGTGTCAGCACCTTGTCAAGTGATGTTGACAGGCACTTAATCGCGCTACTTACTATTTCTTTGTTATTTTAAACTTAAAGTAAATATTCTTTCAAATAAGATTAATTAAACTTTAAATCCGCTAATATTTCTCAAATAACGTTTCAGAAAAATATATTTTATTTTTGGAAGATTTTTAAAACCAAGAATTAAATTTTGTTTACAAAGGTGTCAAAAATGGCTGAATGTAAATCATTTCTGAAAGCGACCAAAAAATTGAGATTCCAATCAATATAATTTCTATTTGAAATACACCAGAGTATTTTGCTTACTGGAAATACTAAATGTAATCATTTAGCTTTCAATTAAAGTTAAAAAGAAAGCTTCAAGAATGATTTTTCATTTTTAAAATTTAATTTTAAATCAAGGTATCGAAACTGAGTAGAGGCGCCTGCATCTAGTAACCATGAAAAGATTTAGTCATCCTCTGTTTTGGAAGAAAGAATAAAATTGATAGAAAATAAATTTTAAGAATGTGGCGCCGTCGATTTTACAGAAAGTTTCATGTTCGATTGATTTCACTTATTTGTCGAACATGTTCAAGCTAGTAAGTAAATTAAAATATAATAGAGAAAAAGAATACAAGAATGAAAAATAGCTGAACACCTGAAAACCGCATAAGAAAAGCTGACTTAGTTGGTTGGTATGCAAGAAAATGATGCATCGTTTACCGGAGGGAGTTGGTTCATAAAGAAGCACAGCAGAGTGATGTTACTAGGGACTGATTCCATATTCTACGAGCTGTTATGTCTTCCACACCTAAGAGACGCTCGTGGGTAGTAAAAGCTGGTAACGAAGCCAGAAACGAAGAACATCATGGCAAACACGTGGGTGCTGCTTGGCGAACACGTGGCAGGCTGCAGTGAATGCAAATGAAAACACGCACAGGGTAGACAATGATCGGAACGCTAAGTTATGGATGTATGCATGTTATTTGAGCGTATTTACAAATATAGCTACATATATATATATATATATATATATATATATATACCTTAACGCATACAGTAGTAATTCCTTATCCACGGGGATAAGACACCAAGACGCGCAACGGATGCACCGCAGATAGTACCATACCCTGTGTTCCCCCCATATATATATATATATATATATATATATATATACACACACACACAAGTATATGATTGGTGTATACGGAGTAAATTCAAATAACCAACAATTACTATTTTTAAAAGAATGCTCAATACAGAGTAGAGCGAATATAATTATTTATTTAAAAATTATAATATAAATATGTTATAAAATCACTACAAAAATACCCATTTTTTGTTTCAACACCTCTGGTGTCTACATTCAACATCATCAGTTGATAAGACACCAGAGGTGTTGAAACAAAATGACTATTTTTGTAGTGATTTTAAAACATATTTATGTTATAATCTTTAAATAAATAATTTTATATATATATATATATATATATATATATATATATATATATATATATATATATATATATATAGTCAGCCATAGACAGACTGTTTCGCTGTCTCACAGATCATCAGCGTGGATAGATATCCGATTGCCTCAAGCCGGCATATTGAAAGAAATTATTTTAATAAAGTCATGTAAAAATTTAAATTCAAAAATGAATCGCAAAAAATGGAATAGTTAAAAAAATTTAAAAGTAAAATGATTAACAGTAAAAATCATTAAAATTTGGTCTAAGATATGTCAGAGCTAATGACCGTTTACTCTAGGAGTCGTAGGTTCGAATCACGCTGGGGGATGCATATTTCCTAACAAGATTTCTCGAATATTCAGGACAGTAGATGTAAATGAATAAATATACTGCTTAATAATAATTACAAACAGGGCATCTACTCAAATATAAGTATCCATTTTAAAAATAACGTTTAAACAAATAAATGAAAAATCTGTCAGATTTAATCCATTTCCTAAAAAAAAAAAAAAAAAAATATCTATGTATTAATGTTTGTACCACCCCCGCGCATAAATATTTACATGTAAACCCAAACACATCTCAACAATATTTAAGCAAACAGATCTCAACAGTATTTGAGCAGTAGTTCCGCTCTCTAGCAAAATAATCTTCATACTGAATTTTAATAGAAATTAAAGAAAAACGGCGCTACTTTGGCTTGTTATTCACCTTGAATCTACTTTGGTATGCGGTCTATCTTTAGCCGATATATATGTATCGCTAGAATATTATTAATAGAAAAATTTGTTATATTTTAATATCATTTTCTTTATTTTTATATATATGTAATTATATTTTACTATGTAGATAACATTCCAAATTAAAATTTGTACGGCGTAGACATTTTAGCCGATGTACATACTGTTCATCGCTAGAATATACAATAAAAGAAAAAAAAATATTTTAATTACATTTTCTTTATGTTATATCATTCAAAATTAAAATTTGTACGGAGTAGATATTTTTTCCTTGTAGATTGCAAGCACCGAAAAAAACATAGATAGCAACAGGTGAATCCACTAAAAAAACAACAATTTCTCTTAATTCTAGATACTTTATTGCTTTCCATGTTTTTGTAGAGTATCTACTTTTCATAGAGTATCACAAATGATCAGATATATCGTAATAAATGCTAGGGCGGATCATTGCAGAATATATAACTTTTACAAATGATCAGAGATATTAATAGATGTTCTATTTTCCCCAGTGAGACGCATAAAAGGGGCTCTGAATAGTTCTTAACCTTGACCACAATTCAAAATTTATTGTCCCGTCTTACAATCTTTTATGCAAAGTTGCATCCTGTCGTAACATTTTCTTTATCAATGAACACCTGCTCTCGGTTCCTTAAGCAGCCTTCTTTGAAAAGAATTTTGTTTTGTTTGGTTTGGTTTGGTTTGTTTTACGGGACATCAACCACAATTGAAATCAATTGACCGAAATCGACAATTTTTATTGTTGATAATATTTTTTTTCCAAAATGTATTGCTGGTAATAACGTATTGCTGGTGATAATTTTTACAAAGTATTTCTTGCATTAAAACCTATTTTTACACTTTCATAGTGTTTTAACTCCAATTTGGAGGTTAACTATTTATCCATAGCTGGGGCCCTAACAGGTGCTACCACCCAGGGTCAGAGTGGACCTGGTTCCACGCTCCTCAAAACCTGATTAGAGGACTTGCTGTTGGATGTAGTTTATCGTCTTACAAAGGACGCAGATGTAGTTTATCGTCATACCCGGGATAGAAGAATTTTGTAAACAGCAAAATATATATGAAGCCGAATGTGTAATATTGAGAGAATATAAAAAGGATTTTGCAATGATATAACAATTTTACAAGGAGAAATCGCTTGAAAAGCAAAATTCAGCAATGTTGAACCGTGTCAACACTGTCTCTATCTAAAAATGTTATTTTTCCGATACTGAGCACCTTTTCCCCTATAAATATAGCAAACTTTAAACAATATATATATATATATATATATATATATATATATATATATATGTGTATATATATGATCAAATTAATGAACAATAAACAATTTTCATAAAAATTTCTTGCACACACACACACACGCACATATATATATATATATAATTATTTATTTAAAAATATGATTCCAACACTCTACTTTTGTATCGAGCACTTTTTAAAAAAATAATAACAAAAATACTAAAGAACTTTGGAATATTTACCTAACCAGTTCTTTCCTATTTTCTATATATTTTCACACACACACACATTATATATATATATATATATATATATATATATATATATATATATATATATATATATATATATAATCATAATGACTTCGCAAAACGAAAATCAAGAGGGAGTCTGTACACGTCGCTTGCAGGTACGTTTGTGATTGATACGTCCAATGACGGAAAGTTGCAGCACAAAATCCGGCCTGGACAGTACTTCCTCCTCTATCTCTTCTCTCTGAGAGCGGCCCTGCAGGTATTTTCAAAGATGGAGACAGTATGGCTGGTGGTGAGATATCAGGCGCCACGGTTCTCAGCAAGGCTTGACCATTGCTAATTCCTCCGTGTAAAAATTGTTACATCATGGCAATGATTGATGTGACAGGCACCAATGGATTTTTTCAGGCAATCTTTGAATAACTTCTCTGATGCCCCGCTGCCGCGATAACCAGTGGAGAGCTCGCCGTAGAATAAAATTTTAGGCAGGCGATGATTCTCCAGCCTGGAAACGTGTCCAACCCAGCGTAGCTAGGACATGGCCTCAATGCTGGTGATCTTTGCCTTTTCAAAGATTTCAATATTGGTGACGAAGTCACTCCACTGGATCTTAAGGATTGTGCGGAGGCAACGCTGGTGAAATCGTTCGAGGAGTTGGAGGTGGTGTCGGTAAGTGTCCCATGTCTCTGAGCCGTATAAAAGAGTGGCGAGGACGATAGCTCTATAAACTCTGATTTAGTACCCTTCTTCAGGTGTCTGTTGTACCACACACGTTTGTACAGTCTGCTAAATGCAATTCTCGCCATTGCCAGTCTGTTGTCGATCTCCTTGTCGACCCCAGCATTTGACGTGATGGTACATCCAAGGTAGGTAAACCCATGGACCGCCTTCAGCTCGGTCGCTCCAGTGATGATGTGGGAAGTGTGATACTCATGGTGGTAGAATACCTCTGTCTTTAAATTGACTTCAAACCCCAAAAGTTTGGCAGAAAGTGGTGCGCTGCAAATAATAATAATAATAATAATAATAACAATAATATTTGGTTGGTGCAAAAATAATGTCGTTTTCTCACATAGTAACATATGTGAGAAAACGACATTATTTTTGCACCAACCTAATAATAATAAAGTTAATGGTCAGAGTTGAATTAGACCAGGAAACAGTAGTATTAAAAAAGTGCTCAATACACATAAAAAGATGAAAATTTAACATGTAGAACTTTTAAGTATAGAAAATAAGGGAATCAGCCGACTTCCCTACCTTGATTTCAGCCTTTCAGTATCTTCAGACGATTTCGGTCAATTGATTTCCTAACAATTTATTTTTTAAAAATAAAAATTTATGAACGTGTGGTGTGGTAGAAGGTAAGGAGGAGGCGGAGAGAAAAAACAAGGAAAATTGGAAATGTATCAGTGGGGGATTAAATGAAATATACATACGTTCTTTTTGTACCACTTCAAATGAACACTAACGAAACTTTATAGTATGAATACAACGAGACATAATTTCCGATCTCTTGTTTAAAAGAGTTTTTTTTTTTGTCTGGAAATGCTAGTATAGCTAATTTCTCTTGTTGACAAAGGTTGCAGATGTTGCTATGATTGTTGTAAGGTTTAATATTTTTTTTTTTTTTTTTTTTTTTTACAGTTTACAATCGGATCTTTTTTATTTTTCTCCTTTACTTTTCACATATTTTTGGCTAGTTCAGTAGAATTTCTAAGGTTTTCTAACTTTAAAATGACTTATGATTGTAACACCTTTTTTTAAAGGTGTACTTAGGGTAACTTTAAAAAGAGGTGGCACAATTATAATTTCTAACCCAAAATGAGCGTTGGATTTATCCCTTTGAGCCAGAGACAGAGAATCAATCCACGCAGTAGAAACTTTTCAGCTGACATTAGTAAATTCGAGCCGTTAGTGTCTGTTGGATTTAAAATCCAACAGACACCAACATTTGACACAGTACCATTCTTTGCTTTTCTATCCATTTACTCTTACTTGTTAACAGGTTTTGTTGTTTCAATGACCTATGAGTATTAAATTCTCCAGGCCCACTTTCCTTGTTACACGTCTAAGAAATTTCAACTGTCCTTTCAGTTTGTAAGTATCAGTTTCTTTGCTTTTCCTATTTTCCTTAAAACTTCCTCGTTAATCATATGTTGTGTCCATGGTATTTTTGCATTCGTGAGTAGAAACACATCTATTGCCTGCGTGTTATAGTAAGTAAAATAGTCAAACCCAAAAGTGAATATTCCTTCTCAGACTCTGCTACGAAGTTTCAGGAATGCAAACATTAGATTCGTGGTCTTGAATCAAAAGTAACTCTTTCTGATTTATTTAGAAATGCGCCTGTTTGCTATTCTCTATTAAATAACATCTAAATCCAGAGAGGAAAACTGGAAGAAATCCAACTCTTACATTCAAGTTTTATGTAAAACTGTTCTTTTTAATTACTGGTGTAAATACTCAAATTATATTGTATCATGTGAATTAACCTTATTTTCTTTTTGTCTTGCAAATCGAATTAGTTTTCTTTCTTTTATTGCCCAAATTAAATTCGGTCATTTCTATTTACATGGAACAAAGTTTTTATTAAACTATTAGATCATTTATTAGAGAAACTGAATCGTAACATATGGTCCAAGGATTATTAATGTCACGACATTATTCGTGCAAGTAAATATTTTAAAATGCAAAATAAGTGAACTAACCTCCATTTACACTTGATATTTCTGTATCATGGAGCTATGCTAAATACAAGTACTGGTAGTCTGCGTAAACATTAATCTACCAGTTACCTTATATCTGAATATACCCCGCCATATTTACATTTAATACTACAATATTATGGAGTTTTTGCTTGTTTTTTTTTATAAAACAAACGTAATGTATATAATGTTTATATACATATATTATATGTTTCAAAAGTTGTTATAGCCGGTGTTGACAGTAGGGAAAAGCCTCCACTGTCTATGAAATGCTTCCGTGGCATGAGTCGCAAATAACCTTTGACAACTAAGTTCAGATCCAAGCCGGAGCATGGGCGAAGGCTGACAACTGTTCGCCTCATAACCAGATGCTTCCGGTAGATAGAGGTCGACAGCCCACGAAAGCATTCTATCTAAGGGAAGAAAAATCCTGATTTTAAAACTCCGCTGCCTTGCGGTCATATCCAAATATAGAAAAGGGTATGGAAGTAAATTCAGACAGAAAACATGAAGGCGTTTGGATATCAACACTGACAACTTTCCGGCAATTCCTGCAGCCAAGCCGTCCCCAAATATAATGCGCTGTATTCTTGTGGATCTTGTCGATATTCCCGAGATGAGGGCCATGTAGTCTGAGCAACGCACGGCATCCATATACCATCACCCAGGCCCGCGCCCTTGAAAGATCACTCCAGTTTCACACCCCAAAGGATTATATTTTGACCAAACAGGGCACCGGCTTTATCTTGCGAGATAAACAGATGCCTCTATCTATATTATGAAGTTAGGCTTGGTACAAGGACTGTTAATCTAAGGTAACTAGGTAAACATTAACCTATCTGATATCTTTGCATATAACCTACCATATGTACATTTAATAGTACCATATTATGGAGTTAGGTTATGTACTCCTACTGGTAGCCAATGGTATCTGGATAGTTATTAGGCTACCGTCTTCTTCTATATGCCGTGTTACTTCAGGACGTGGACGATCGTGGCTCTCCACAATTTCCAGTCCTACGTAGCTCTTAATAAATTTTGCCTTTTTGTTATTTCTTCTAAACCTTGCTCCGCCATCCATTTACTCAAGCTCACTGAGTAGGTTATGCTTTGTTTTCCTCTGTCCCACTTGCCTTCAATCTGTCCTGTGAGTATCAGATTTTCCAAGCCCTTTTTCCTCACTAGAAATTTCAACTGTCTCTTCCTGGTGCTAAGCATAAGTTTCCTTTCTGTTTTCATTTTCTCTAAAACCTTGTCGCTGTCCATATTAGCCTACGAGACGCATTAATTTCACATACAAGACCAGAGAGATATTTATTGAGCCACTTTTTTTAAAAATATAGCAATATGTCATTAGATATGGTGATTTTCTGAGTATGGTTTAGATGTGGTACAAGGCCAAAAGAATGGTGTACTCTCACTTGTAATTGATCTAGCGAGAGATGATCGTTAACTATTACTTTGTTTTACTAATCATAACTGATTGGTAGCACCAGGACGAAATTTAGGCGCACCCAGTCAGAACTTAACTCACAAAATCAGTTTTGATGGATCTAGCGAGCAAGCTTGGTAACCAATACACAATATCAAATTGCACATGTGTCAATTACTAGTGGCAATAATTTTTCTGGGAGAAAAGAAAATATCGAGTACAGTACACGAAGAAAAAGCTTTCTGAGTTGTCTGATTGCAATACAGTGTAAACCGGACATAAGAGACCCGGATGTAAGAGAAACCCGGATATAAGAGAGATTTTCTCTGGTCCAAAATTAGAGCCTGTGTTAATGTATATAAATTAGACCAAACCCGGATACAAGAGACTTCTTCTCCGGTCCCGACAACT
The DNA here is from genome assembly GCA_963932145.1 of Acanthosepion lycidas. NCBI lineage: Eukaryota > Metazoa > Mollusca > Cephalopoda > Sepiida > Sepiidae > Acanthosepion > Acanthosepion lycidas. Next base: position 35,365,449 of record OZ010601.1, on the reverse strand, counting down.
CTCTTATATCCGGGTTACACTGTATTTATTCAGCTTAGCATATTTCTGTTCTGTTACCTTGGCTATGTAGAACACTGCTGCTCACTAGCACTGATCCTAACCTTTGTCTGGGTCTTTCGTGACTATTCACTTATTCATAACACTAGTCCTTTGTATAAATAAAGGAATCCCGAAAAATTCTTATTTCAATCTAGATCCTAAAATCTGATAAAACATATTTTAAATTACTCCGGTAAATGACCGAATTATATAGTATCACGGTCATTAATCTAATTTTTTAATGGTCTTGCAATTCGAGATTGTTTTCTATTTTATTGCCTCGGTCTTTTTTTTTTTTTTTTTTTTTTTTTGATGAGGCAATACTTTTATTAAATTTCTAATTTTTATTAGAAACACTAAATCTCACCTATAACTTCAGTTTACAACGTCTAGTAGTTTATAAACTAACCCAGCAAAAATTAACATACTTTCATATAATTCAAATTTCTTTCTGGAAATATTAACGAGGTGTTAAATATATACATGTGTGTTCAAAAGCACTATTCGGGCTTTTTTTGATCGAGAGGTCTTCTCTAAGGAATACATCAACATTGTTTTTGACTTCGTCGTAGAAGATAATATGAGCTTGAAAACGGCGGGAATAGTGTACTTTATTACGCATTCAGATATCTGTCCAGTATTCTGTGGCCTAATTACTAGTGGCAATAATTTTTCTGGGAGAAAAATATATATCGAGTACAAGACAAGAAAAAAAAAAGAAGCTTTCTGAAGTGTCTTATTGCAATATTTATCTAGCTTAGCATATTTTGACACAAGACTAGAGTGGGGAAAATTATATTACTCCAATATACCAATTGTGGACAGTATTTCTCTGTAAGTCCCATGCTCCCTTAAAACAGTGGTTTCCAAACTTTTTTTTCTTTGAGCCGCATTTTCGGAATTAAAATTTGCTTACGCTTCACCAAATTTTACGTGATGAAAAATACATTTAAAAATAAAAAGAGAGAGGGGGGTTAAAGGGAGATAACCGAGGATTCCAAGTCAGATCATTATCATTGATAACTCTTTTCTACAATTTGTGGATCCAAGTTACTTAATATTTGATATAATGCAAAAATATCGCAATAAAATCAGTCAATAATTATTTATAATTTTTTATACTGAGACTCATGCATGCAATTACAAGTAAACCTTAATAATATCTTAAATTTTAAAATCATTTTATTTTTTTTAAAACTGTTTCTAAATCTTTGATTTTTTTTTCAGTCATTTCGACTCACCTGTCGTCTTCTTACGTCGCACATAAGAGGCGCGCCGCACCGTTTGGGAACCACTGCCTTAGAATGTAAGCAATCACAGCCCTCCACACTTTTCTTTTTAATATCTGTACACTAATTTGTTTTTGGAAAGATATAAAAATTAATATTCCAAGATTAGTTGTTAATCGAAGATAGACAGACAACTCTTTTACACACAACTGGAATGAGAAGAGTTCATGCCTTTCTCAAGGGCATTATTGCGAAGTAAACAAACAGTTTCAAGCAGAATTTGAACTCTGCTCGACGATTTCATTTTTCAAGCTCCCCACTGCCATAGGTGAAATCTGCCTATAAATTTAACACTCATTTCTTTTTAACAGAATTCAAATTTAGCCTATAATCTTTACGAAAGTGGTTCTTAGCCAGGGGGTTGGATACTAGTTCCTAGTGGGTGGGATACTGCTTCCTAGGGGGTGCAAGGATACTTAAATCATTTGGGTTGGTTTCTTAAACTTGAGTGCAGTGTCTGGCGAATGTTTACATTCTAGAAATTTTGCCAATTATTATCGTCATAATAGCATAAATGTATACTTGGGGAAAACGAGCGGAAAAGATGGTAAAACTGCGTTCTGATTGGAAAGACTGTAGTATGAAGATTATTTTGCTAGAGAGCGGAACTACTGCTCAAATACTGTTGAGATCTGTTTGCTTAAATATTGTTGAGATGTGTTTGGGTTTACATGTAAATATTTATGCGCGGGGGTGGTACAAACATTAATACATAGATTTTTTTTTTTTTTTTTTTTAGGAAATGGATTAAATCTGACAGATTTTTCATTTATTTGTTTAAACGTTATTTTTAAAAATGGATACTTATATTTGAGTAGATGCCCTGTTTGTAATTATTATTAAGCAGTATATTTATTTATTTACATCTACTGTCCCGAATATTCGAGAACTCTTGTTAGGAAATATTCATCCCCCAGCATAATTCGAACCTACGACCCCTAGAGTAAACGGTCATTAGCTCTGACATATCTTAGACCAACTGGGCTACATAGGACCTTCCAATCAAAACCAACCCTGAATTGTGCTTTTGAACACACCCTTCGTTAATATTTTCAGAAAGGAATCTGAATTATATGAAAGTATGCATTAATTGTTGTTGGGTTAGTTTAACTACGAAAGATAGATTTTGTAAACTGAAGTTATAGATGAGATTTAATGTTACCGTAATGATATTTTTTGCTAATATGAAAGTAATCTAGATTTTTGTAATGGATTATTTTGTTATCAGTTACGCGAATAAAAATTAAAGAAACACAATGATTTTGGCAATTACATATTAATATTTGCTCCCTACTAAGTCTGAAATGATCCCTTAATCATTTCTTTATACATTATTGTTCCTGTTTGAAAAGTCTTTTCCTCGTTTGTGTATTTCTTTCAAATGTATTTTCTTTGTCTATTTTCCTTATTCAGGTATCTATTTCTTATTTGTTTCAAGGTTTCACGGTGCATTTCCTAAATAGAAGAAGAACATCAGTTTGAACCTTTTTCATTGAGACCAGAGATTAGTTTGTATGGGTTGGTACTACATATATTTATCTTTTGACTAGGAAAGGCGTGATTAAGGACAATGCGTGGACGCAATGCAATTTATATTTGACGTAAAATAGCATATAGTATAAAATACAAGAGAGAATGTAATGATTCAAAACATAACAATTGAATTATTAGTGTTGATGTACATGCATATAAGCAGGAGGTTTGAATGAGTTATGTCTCTTAGATTTGAAAATATTTGTACCGGAGCTCATAAAGATGAAGTAATTATTAAACTGTAGTTTAGAAGAATAAAGTTCCTGTTGCATGTTAGGAATTGTGTATTGGATAAACACATGCACATTTTGAGAAGAAGTTCAGAAGAGTTAAGAGTTTGTACTTGCGTGAATTGGTAATGTTCTTTAACGTCTAACCGCATGGTCAAGACGGGAGCTCTTGAAAATTACATCTTGGCAGCAAGGAGAAAGCTGAATGAGAAAACGAAGAGAGAGAGCTTACACGTGTTTTGTTTATATAAGATGGTGCATCACATGACTGGATCAAACCTTAGTGAGCGGGAAATTTCATTCCTCGAGTGCAGGATATCTGATTGGTCGGAATTGACCAATCAGCGAGCTAGTTTTGAGGAGATTAACCAATGAATGCTTGTCGCATGATCTGTATGCATGTGATGATAATTACTACAGGGGAAGAGTGCATTTTCCCGCGAAGAGTAACTGGCAAATGTGGAAGATTCCACAAGTTAAAAGTATCGATATTTAATTCACACAATCAACATCGGAATATTATGGTAAACGAAAACGAGTTCAGTAAATATACAAAAATAGAAAGGAGTGTAAGAGAAGGATTAGTTTTATCACCGGACTTATTCAACCTATACAGTGAGGAGATTCTGATAGAATTAGAAGTCCTATCAGGATTTATTATTGGCGGCCACAATCTTAACAGCATAAGATTTACAGATGACACAATTTTGATAGCAAACAATGAAAGGAAACTACAAAAACTACTACAGAAGGAAAGCAAGAAGAAAGGAAACTGCAAGAAGATAGAATGCATGATTGTTAGCAAAAAGCACAACTCAACATGCAAACTGAGGACACCAAAATAAAATAACTGCAACAATTTAAATATCTCGGAAGTGTTTTAACAGAAGACGGAAAGTGCGACACTGAAATCTGAAAACGCATTGGGATAGCTAAAGAAGCCTTTCAGAAGCTAAGCATAGAACTAAGAAACAGAAAAATTTCGTTAGGAAGAAAGAAAATAAAGTACTGAACTGTTACGTAATATCAGTCCTGTTATATGACAGTGAAAGCTGAATTATCTTCTCACAAATGAAAAAGAGACTTGAAGCAACAGAAATGTGGTTCTACAGAAGGATGCTAAGAATAACATCGGCCAAACATGTGAGCAACGATGAAGTTTTAAAGAAAATGAAAACTAAAAGGAAACTTATACTTAGCATCAGAAAGAGAGTTAGCATTTCTAGGGTATATAATGAGGAAAGAGGGCTTGGAAAATTTGATACTCACAGGACATATTGAAGGCAAGACGGACAGAGGAAAACAACGCAGAACCTAACTTGCGTGCTCGAGTAAATGGATGGCGAAGCAAGGAGAGGTTAAGAGAGATAGCAAAAAGGGAAAATTTGTTAAGAGCTACAAAGGACATGAAATTATGGAGAGCCATGATTGTCAACGTTCGAAATTGACACGACAAATAAAAAAAGTAATCTTCTACGATGGATGGACACATCTGTCTAAAAATCTGCATTGGAAATATGGGCTTCCAGTTCGACAGAAACTCCGAATTCTCTCATCTGTGGTAAATAAGAAAATATGTTCGTGCGAAAGCCCCCAGTTTAACTTTTTCCGAATGTTAGCGAAATCTTGGAAGTGTCTTTGAAGTTCACTCTGCTTGTTATTGATTTCAGTTTTAACAGCGGTTAACAAAATGGATTTCACGTGAATTGAAGAGTATTCGTTTAAATATTTGAATATCTCTTCCTAGTCGACACAGAAAGACATTTCCGGAGAAGTGTAACGCATGGGATGAAAATGGAATTCACGGAAAAACTTTAAACTTAAGAAAATCGTCTCCAGATCCAAGAAATATATCAAAACTTCAGCCAAAACAGAATGTCATAGAGAATTACCCATCTGTGTTTGGTGGGATTCAATGAGAATTTTTATTACAAATTGCTGGAACCTGGACAAAATGCTATTGCACCAATAATACAATGAGCAATAGACTCGTTTGAATAACGCACTTGCAAGGAAAACCTTTTTAAAGATGTTCACTGTTTTTGGTTGGATTTAAAAGAAATTTTTCATTGCAAATTTGCTATTACTGATGAACACTAAGTACGTTGTGCAAGACTTTATTTACGACTGAATACATTATAGTACTGAATAATTTGGAAACGTGTTGCTATTAGTAACGACACGCGGTAGAAGACATTACGTGTTATAAATATAATAGCCTTATATTTTCTCTTAATAGTTCTTGCATTAATTTTCCCAGGCCATTGATCACCTCTACTTGCTGAGTTTGTTATTGCAACTTTAATATAGAGATACACCCCTAAAACTTACACACACACACACGCACACACATGCACATTTTGAGAATTATATATATATATATATATATATATATATATATATATATATGTATATGTGTGTATGTGTGCGCGTGTGATAGGATGTTTATGCGTTTCCACAGTTTACATCCGATTTCGATGAATTTTTTTTTTTTTTTTTTTTTGTTTGATAAATAATTGTCGGTTTTGAGTTCAAAATCTCTGGAAAAAATACAACCTTGAAGGTGAAAATCGAAAAAACCTATTTTTTTATACTTTGCGCAAAAATCAAAGACAAAATTGAATGTCTGTAAAAAACAGCGTACAATCAATTTAAAGAGTTGAAATCTAACGCAAAAGATTATTAGAATTATAAAAAAAAAATTATATTATAAATAAAAATTATCGTATATTATTATTATGACGGTCCATGGAAGAAGTTCCTACCTAGCAAGATTGAGAGCACAAAAAAAGGCACATTTCAGGGTCACCCCCACCCATTCAAATTGTTACCCATTTGTGGATGTGCCTCAGATGTATCCAAAAGTTGTTACTAATATTGATTTTCGGGTGGACTGACTCCAGTTGAACGGCAATAATTCCCTGTAATGAAACACCTAGTCGAAGACAAGTTATACTGTTAGTATATATATATATATATATATATATATATATATATATATATATATATATATACTAGCAGTATAACTCGTTTTCATTACTGGGAATTATTGGTGTTCAATCTCGTGCCGTGGCCCTAGACATTTCCAAAGCGTTTGATAGAGTTTGGCATGCCGGCCTTCTTCGTAAGCTCCAGGGTTACGGTATTACTGGTCGACTGTTTGATCTGATACAATCATTCCTATCAAATCGAGAATTGAAGGTCGTTCTCAACGGTTTCTCCTCCAGTTCCTATCCCACGAACGCAGGTGTTCCCCAAAGCTCCATCCTTGGCCCCACACTTTTCCTTATTTTCATCAACGTCCTTCCTGACGCCATAGGTTCCCAAGTTGGCATCTACGCGGACGACACTACAATTTACTCCTGCCTCAAAATCAAATCTAGTGTCGCGGTCAAAACTAACCTGGCTGAGCGTCTTGAAATGGACCTTCAATTGGTTGTTAACTGGGGCAACAATTGGATGGTCAAATTTAACGCCTCAAAAACTAAACTACTCTCCATTAACCACCACAGATATCCTTACCTGCCCCCCATTAAAATGTCTGATAGTCAACTTCTTGAGAGTGACTCCCTGCGTCTGCTCGGTCTCACGTTGACTGCTGACCTAAGATGGAACAAATACATTGAGTCAATTGCATCGTCCACCGCGAGGAAAGTTGGCTCTCTGTGCCGCGCTAGGAAATTTTTCTCCCCTGAATCGATACTTCAAATATACAAAACATTCGCCCTTGCATGGAGTATTGCTGCCATATATGGTCTGGGGCACCTTCTGTTTACCTCGGAGTTCTTGACAAGAGACAGATATGTAAATGTGATTGGCCCTGATCTGACGTCGCCTCTCTCTGTCTCTTCTACAAATACTTTCATGGCCATTGCTCCAATGAGCTGCTTTCCCTGGTCCCCAGCCTCCATGAATACAAGCGCCTTACGAGGCTGGCATCCCGCTCTCACCCTTACACTGTAGAAACTTTAAAATGTAGCCGTCTCTTCTACTCCAATAGCTTCATACCTCGCACCTCTCGCCTGTGGAACACCCTTCCCAGTTACTGTTTCCTTGATAGCTATAATCTCCAACTATTCAAATGTAATGTCAATCGACATCTCCAGTTACCTTGATCTACACACTACCCTTCTCTTCATCCTTTCTTCTATCACTCCTACCTGCTCTTGCTACAAATCTTCTGCAACCCACCTGCATCCTAGTGGCTTCATGCCTTGCTCGAGGCGCTAAGCTTAAAAAATATATATATATATATATACTGGGTGTAACAGCAAAATTGTCCAAATCATGTAACAGCATAATTATCCATCCCACAAAATATTTAATATCTAAATATCCACTAAAATAATTGAGTTTCTTTTTTCAGGTTTTCAGATGAGACGTTTAGCCATCTGGACACCATTTTTCTTAAGAGTCAATGAAAAACCCTCTGAGTTATTCAGCTAAAAGGAGAGCAGTTTAAAATTGTTTTGTGTCACACCCACTGTCTTCTCAAGTGAGCAATGGTGAGAGGAAAAGATCATTCAGGTCTTCAATATTGGTACCAACATTCATACTCTGGCTTCCATCTTCAAAGTCCATTCAAGGGAACGAAGAAGATTTAAAAACAAGGGACAGTAGAGGGGAAATTTGGATCAGGAGTTCACAACAGGAAGAGGAAACATCATTTCAACTTAGAGCTAAAGAGATCAATTAGAAAAGATCCAACGTTTGGCATGTGAGAGAGGAGTTTTAGCTATGACAGTCGAAACAGCAGTTAAAAAAGACTTGAAAATGAAATCATACGTGAAACGCGTGAGGCACTTTCTTACTCCAGGTCAGAAATTTAGAAAGTTAAAGAGTCCGAAGATCATCTTCATTAAGTTGGAAAATGATTCTGGAGTAATATATATATATATATATATATATATATATATATATATATATATATATATATATATATTAAATTAAAATTAAAGAGAAAGAACAATACAAGAACAAGAATTAAGAACAGGGAAGATAATGATTGCTATTTCCTTTTGATAATTGATTTTTGAAACTCAAAGTTGACTAGAAAGCAAAAAACAGAAAGAAGATTTCCACTAGCGAGAAGGACGAGAGAAGAAACTATTAGCATAGAACTTAGTTACGTCTAGTCAATTAAACTGTAAAATGATGAGATCTCGCTTCCAATCTAGTACTGCGTTTAAATTAGTAAAGTCTAGATACTAAAGAGGAAAGCTTATCAGAACAACTACCATGAATATATTAAAAAAAAGGCACATGGAACGTTACGGCGGTAAGTAAGTAACTGAAGCCAATAGGCGTGGCCAGGACCGATAACATTGCAGATTCTTTTTTGGATTTTATATAAAAAAAATCTCTAAATACATATCAGATGTGATAGTAATTTCCAATGCATGGATGAAGTGAACCGACTTTCTTAGGAGTAGAGCTAGCAATTGGTTCAATGTATTTGTTCTAGGAGAAGGCGCAATGATGCCAGGTTAGGATTGGTGATATTGCAGATTCTTCTTTGAATTCTGACAAGAATTTTTATATACATAACAGAGGCACCAAACAAGATGTGGCAACGATATTCGATGAACGAACGAATGTCAGTCTTATAAAGGTGCAAGATAGATTCTGTCGAGAAAAAAAACACTTGTACTACACAGAGAAGCAATTTTGCTAGTAGAAGACCTTGCGATTGATTCAATCTTTCCACTTTGTATCAGCGGAAAACATTAACCCGAAAAGGAGCAATAAGTTACTCTTTTGGAAGTTAGCATCAGCCATATTGATGGAAAGCAAAAATGGTTCTCTTATACGGTTAAAGGGGGGTAGTTCCATTTTGGAGGCGTTAAAATATCTGATTAATTCATGAATTGGTCTACCACGATTGTAACATTAGATGAGGCCAACTATTGACTTTGACCTGAGGTAGAGCAAGGCCCTTACATAAGGATATTATAGAATATGCAATGAATGAATGTAAAAAAAAAAAAAATCTAAAGTGACTTTATAGACTCCCAGTTCGCTCATCTGTCTCTCCGATTAATTTAACGGGCAACTCGACTTTTCAATGTTGTCTTTTAACCAGATCAACACATTATAATTTGAAACTTTTCTTAACCACTTTCTCATACTCAACAAATTCTGAATAGGATTGTTTAGAAAATATTCCCTCTTGCACATCAGCTAAAGGCTGCATCACGGCTCTCCACATTTTTCTATATCTTGCAGCTCTTCGCAGTTTTAGTCTTTTTACTATCTCTGTCAGTTCCAATTCTGACATCCTTTTATAGGCTTAACGTTAGACAGATTTTTTGCTGTTTCCTTTACTTGCCTTGACGCCGAGTGATGCCGAAATTAAGTTTAGCTCAAGCCTTAACGTTGACCTGAGAAGGCGTATTCAGTTTCCCGCTTGAAGGTTAGCGTCGGCAGTGCTGATGAAAGGTAAAATAGGTTCTCCAAAACGATTAATAAAGAGAAAATTCAGCTTGGTGGGGTTAATGGTAATAAGCCATTTCTTGCCCCAGTTAACAAAAGTACAATAATTATAATTATTATAATAATTAAACAATTACTCAAATATGGCTATAATGTTTTGACAGCAAAGGAGAGTTATTTGAATTACAGACGCAGTAGGTTCTAGTTTAAATCTTCACTCCATTATTATGTTTCTGACGTCAGTGATTATCAGTTTAATTAGATTCACATGACGAAAAAAAGCAATCTATTAATTCATGTTGACAGTAATTACAGAAATGCTGGCTTACTGCAGGGACAGCAGTAATTGTTTCACTAATGAAATTTATTAACTATCTTGACATCAAAGAATGTTTTTAAAGAATACGAAAAAACGTTCAAATCATTTTGGCCAACAATACATTTAGTTATTTATTCAGGTCTGACATGAACCTAAACTAATTTATACACGCTTCCATCGCGTGTAATTTTGTCCCATCCAGACAAGGTAGGTTGGTTGATTATTTTCTACGGTTTACCAACCCTTTGCAGGTTATTTAAAGCCAGAAAATATTTTTAGATTGTAAGATTTTTTAGATAATAATGGTTTTAGTGATGTAAGTCTTACGATTTAACCCATAGCTGGGGAAGAAGATGCGGATTCATAACCAATATAACCAAAAAAAGTCTAAATATATCTCTATCTATAAAAGGCAGAATGTGTGTGAGTGAATGTGTGTGTGTGTGTAACGAATGCACAGCCGCAATTGTCGACGGATTTGCATCAAAATTTACATGCACATGCTCCAAGTTATCGGGAAGGCCAAGACCGACTTTGCATTTCCCAACTCCCATCGATAGTGGAAATAATCGATTTTTTCATGCTTCTACGACAGTTTTCATGTAGTTTGCGGCCATTTTGTACTGGCCAGAGTGAGAGCCAACAGCTGGCTGACACGAATGTTAACTAGCATGGTAGCATGCAAAAAAATTCGATAGCTGCATTCGTCACAAGTAGGAAAAATTTAAATCTGCATGGCACTTTACTCCAATTGGCTCATTCGCTTGCTTAAACTCAACGTTGATTCTGATTCCGCAGAACTGGGTTGCGTGTGAAAAAGTATTTGTTGTTAACATTCTTTTTCATTCGGTTTTTTCAGTTACGAGTCCTTTTCTAAAGGTGATCGTTTTGTGTTCATTTTGTTTAGTTCTTTTTTCGTAACAGATTTAATGTTTAGTATAGAGCTTAGAAAAAATTCGCAGTAGCAACATCAGCAAGGCAAAGGGCACTCCTTTAAAAGCAAGGAAGGGCAAAAATATTTTAAGTCAAGTGATAGCGATTGCTGCATAAGTCGTACGATTTTGGAATCAAGCACGGACAACGCCGAGCCATGCTGCTAGTAATAATATAAAATAAAGTTGTGTACAAAATATTTAGGTTTCAGTAGCAAATAACCCATAGAGGTAGTTATGCCGCTAATCAAAAATAACAAACGAAAATCTTTGGCTTTATATCAAGTAAAAATTAATAAAAATTATTCTGTTAGTAAATATCAGCTTGATGAGCCTACCGTAGTGCAATTCTTTTTATTCTTTTCCTTAAGAGATCAGGTTAAATGTTTATTTATTAAAAACTCTAACCGGTTGGGAATTTGATCAATTTATAAGTTGAGCACAGGCTGAAATGTTTTTTTTTTAGTTTTTTTTGTTGTTGTTGTTGTTGTTGTTGTTCATTTCGATGATACTAGTGTCAGTTTCGAGTGAATAAAGACCTATTGATTTTTATGAACAGCGATCATTTCATTACAATAGGATGTTTCAAAAAGAGAATATTTCGCCTAAATATCGCTATAATATTTAATCTGTATTTGGTTTTATGTGCTGCCATCTGTCGTCAATGTATGTACAGAAACATTTACGTGATATTTTGATATCATTTCATAATATTTACTAAAGATGAAATCAACCTGGAATTGGAATAGAAAGATTGTGTTATACGTTAAATAGGATCAGTGAGTAGATCTCTGGCTACATCTTTTTGTATTATTCAGCGAAGACATCAGATCCTTATCTACAAACTGAATCGGCCGCAAAGGAGCATTTATAAGAGGAATTGTCTTCAGCAAAAACGTTAGAAATCTTAGCGACTTATATATATATATATACACACACATATATATATATATATATATATATATATTAATAATAATAATAAAATTATTGGTAATTCGTATGGAATTTCCAAGAGGATATAGATCTGTTGATAGCTCTATGTCAAAAGGCAAAGCAAAAATTATTATATAATGACAAACATTTAAAAAACCATGGGTGATATTTTATTTCATTAAAGACGATAAAACATGGCTTCAAATCCTTAGACCTGTTAACCAAATAAATATATATATATAATTAATATAAATAAAAGTTTGTCACTTAGCTGACTGATGTTATCGTCAACATTCCGACTCCAGAGTTTCATAGACAGACCCGTTTCTCCTCTCTTCAGGGGGTATTATCAATTGACTGCTTATATTTCGATTCTTCTCTTTGCACTTATCATTGGTATAAGTTTTTCCCATATTGTTTGTGTTCGTGTGTGCGCGTGCCGTCATCAGTCGTCTGTGAAGATGTGCGCTCGCGCGTTTACGCCCGTCTGCGTGGATGTGCTTACATTTAGGGTATCGTGATCATTTGTCTTTTTCTTCGTTTGTTCTCAAATTTACATTTACTTCTTAGCCTTTTCTCTTTTTTCTTTTTCCATTTTTTCAACTGTAACCATTTGTTGCTATTTATTTTCGGGTTTTTTTCAAGACATGTTATCGTTTTGAAATTTTTACAATATAGTTCACCCTGTAGAAGGCCCGGAGACCACTCGAGTTAGAGGGTTACGGTTAATCCTAGACTTGAACAGGTTAAGATTGTAGTGATCGGAGAAACATCCTCTTAGGAGTCTGTTCCACAGAGCATTGGTTCACGAGAAGAAGCTGTTCGAGAGGAACTTACTCCTCGCCCATGGAATACGGAGGGAATATGTTCCCTCCATGGCATTATCAGCATCCTTCTGTCGTTGTCTCAATCCCCTTCTTCATCTGTGAGGAAATTGTTCTGCATTCGTTGTCATATATGAGGACTGGTATTGCATAGCAATTCAGCTCTTTTTATTTGTTTCTGTTGCGTTAAGTCACCATTTATGAAGAAATTATCCAGCATTTACTGCCATATAAGAGGATATTGATATTACATAGCAATTCAGAAATCTTTTCTTTGTTTCTGTTGCCTCAAGTCTCTTCTTCATCTCTAAGGAAAATGTCCAGCATTCACTGCTATATGACAAAGTTTTATCTTTTATTAATACTTTGCATAGCTTGCTTTTGGAAGACATCTTTCAGTATCCCAGTACACCTTCGGATTTCAATGTCACATTTTCTGTCACCTCTCTGATATTCAATATATTTAAATTTCTGCACTTATTTGATTTGGACATCTCCAATTCTTACCTCGCATCTTTGGGCTTTTTCGCTTACTGACAACCATACATTCTATCTTCTTTGGTTAACGTTCGTATTTTGCTGATTTCAGACAGAGACTTTCAATTTCACTTTCAAAATGATAATTTATACATTTTATTTAATAGTTTTACCCGAAGAAAAACAGAACGAGAAAACTTAAGTGGGGAAATATTGAAGAAAAGACAATAAAGGAACAGGGTTCAAGAAGACAAGTGGCGATTGACGTTGCTTTTAAATTTTTGAAAATTGTGGTTATCAAATCGAAAGGGAGTTTCACATCTGAGAAGCGCGGGAAAAGAAACTATCAGAGTAGTAGTGGCGGTTGCATCAATCTAGTTCAACAGTAAAACGGTGAGAGCTAGTCGCCAATCTAGTAGCACGCTTATATTCATGTAGTCAAGGCACCAGGGGGAAAAGCTCACTAGAACAGTTGCCATAAAAATATTTGTAGAAAAGACAGAGGGAAGCCGCATCGCGTCGGTGAGAAAGTGACTGAAGTCGAGATACCTCGTAGTTCATATATTTTGATAAAATATAATGACGTATTTCAGCGCTATGAATCCTGAATCAACCAACCCAAACAGATCCAAAGTTGAAAGATAGGAAAGTACTTCTAGAATTAGTCTATCATCTCTTGTATTCGACAATGTCGTTTATAGTGCATTTCAGATTTCATTTGCGAAATCTTGAAAAGAAGGAATTTGTTTTCTTCATAGGCATCGCCTGAGAACCAAGCACTATCAGTAGCAGATTTTGTTAACCAGAAATGGTGCCCGTCTACACAGGTTTTAGTTGCTATCTGAGTGTCGTGATTCCAAATATTTAACGATAATAACACATCTTTTAAATGAAACATATAAAAGATTATTTTCTGACAGAAAAGTAAGAAGCAGAACGTGAGTGAAATAATATTTGTATATTATTTTAAGAAACATAAAATGTTCAATATTCCTTGCAATAAAGCCCCTAGAAGCAGTAACCTTCTATTTTTTTTATATCTGTAAGGAAGATCAAAATCTAATTTCACGTAGACCTTCGATACAAGTCATGGGATGCGGAGAGGTCAATTCTCGTCTGCAACGACAGACGATAACGGCTTGTTGAGTAATTCGAAACATCACCTGCCTGGAATGTTTAAGTTTTTCTCTAATGAGAAAAAAAACTTTGATCATGACCATGAAGTCAACCTAAGGAATGGCAGATAGTTATGTAGATATCCCAAGGACATTCCAGTTGCCATTCACATATAGTTACGTGCAACTGTATTGATTGTGAGAGGCGTCAGCAACGATGGATATGTCATCCCTCTTCATTTCTTTCCCCTGTAAATTCTGATGACTATAAGGAAGTGTTTGAGAGAGTTTTGAGGCATTGGATAAGGGGTAGACAATCCAGGAATAGCTGAGTTATGTCAACCCAAATATATGGCCTCTTAGCCCTCTAGACCTAAATCTGTTGGGCTACAACGCGTGGGGTGTAGTTGAAAGGGAAGTCAGTCAATGCCCCCATAACACTCTAAAATCTCTGAAGTCTGTTTAGCAGAATGTCTCAAATAGATAAAGATCATCTGATTTGGACATGTCAACATTTCAGACCTTGTATTGAAGTAGTTACCGAAGTCAATGACAGATTTATTAGGTAGATGCATTAAAAAGATTCTCAAGATTATTCATGCCAATGTTTTCTCAAATAAAGCTCTTCATTAATGCATCTTTTACTAAATTTAGGCAAATGCCTTCAGAGAACTGAGAAATTCTGTATATGATTAACTACTAGCCATTTCGAATCTAGATACATTCCATCACTGCCGATCAGACCACGATCTACTACCATTCATGATAAATGGATGTACCTTCAAGGCCACACCATGCCTTGAGAGGATATTGGCCCTCTAACTCACTCCTGACCTCGTGGAATTCCTCCAATTCATTGCTAAAGATACAGGTAAACTGATCGGCTACCTGCATCACTTTAGTCAGTACCTGACTCCACATGCTATTCTCTACCTTAAATTGGAGTATTATTGTCGTATTTAGGCAGGAGCTACCAAAACCTCACTTTCTAGTCTTGATAAAGTTCAAAAGCGTCTCCGAGTCCTTGTTGGAGAAGAATTATTTTCCCCACTCCAACCTCTTTCGCTCACAGGCGGGGTGTGGCGAGTCTCTCACTGCTCTGTCGTTACTACCATGGAAAATGCTCGGACGAACTACATTACGCCAGGTCTAACCTTCACGGCTAGGACCCACCATCCTACATTCCCTCTGTATTCCATCGGTAAGAAATGTTATATTCAAACAGCTTTTTTCTCGTGAACCACTAACCTATGGAACATACTCCCAATCATAACTTGTTCAATTCTCGAGTCAACCGTTATCTTCCCCCTCCAATCCATATAAACTACCCCTTAACGTAAGTCTAACTTCGAGTGGACACCGGGCCTTGTACAGGATGAAGAGAGAGAGAGGGAGAGATATGTATGTGTGCTTTTATGTGTGTGTGTAAAAGGAATTTTTATTTGACCTTATTTCTTATTAGAATAAAAGTCTTTGAGTTGCTGTCCATATTTGTCTTGTTTTATTTTACTGTAAAACGAAAAAAATTCAAAAAGGCAAACTTAGAGATACTCTTAATAAAATCTATATATAAAGTATATCCCGCCAGTGTACTTTGTTGTCCACATTTCAGCTAACCATTCATATTTATCTCTGAAGTCCATCAAAACTAGGACAATGTCTAACATAGATAAAGATCATCTGATCCGAGCACACTAACGTTTCAGCCTTTGTATTGAAGTAGTAATCGATGCTAACGGTAGATTCATTAAGTAAATGCGCCAAGAAGTGCCTCAAGGTTATTCATGTCAATTTTTCTCAGATAAAGCTCTTCTTTTGCTAAATTGATGCAAATGCACTCAAAGAATTGAACAACCTTGTATATCCTTTCTGGTAAAATGTCATTACTTTCCACACACCCTAATCTATGTTTGGAAAAGTGTTAATATAAACGGACACCAGAAGAATATTGACTAAAATAAATGTGGAATAAAAAATTTAAAATAAAAATCTATTGACGTTGAGAAACTTTGAAAATATGAATTAACTTTAAGCAAAGAAATGTTTGCACTTACAAATGACAAAACGAATAATCCAACGATAAGTAGACATATTTTAATGATAATCGATCAGTCGAAGTATTGTTTTTAAGCCAAAATATCATGCAGTAATCAAATGAGCTAAATATAGATTAAACGGAAAAAGGAACATATGTAAACAACAGCTGTGAAGTACACAGTCTTATCTGGAAAGATTTCGCTAAAAAAAACTTAATTCACTCATGTAATCAAACTTAGTCTAGCCACAACCTTTATTTTTTAGCATTTGATTATACAATCGGTGCCATCTAATGTCTCTATCTGCATCTATCTATCTCACTCACGTGTATGATGTTATAGAACAGCATTAGGAATTTATGGCTTGCGTCTGCTATCCTGTGACCATTATCGTCGCATAGCAAACTTCTATGTAAATAAAACATTATGTCATCTTTGATGGTGAACATCTCTGTTGTAATGTCCATATAACCAATCCGGCGTTCTTTAAAAGGACTCTGGTAAAATAAATTATTATAATGGTACCTTAAAGTGGTCTGTTTTTCTTTTAAATATATATATATATATATATATATATATATATATATATATATATATATATATATATATATTTACATTAATTTTTTCAGCTCTGAATAGCGTCTGCCCCCCACCCAAAAAAAAGAAAAAAACTTTTTATTATACATTCAACACCATCATTTAATAGGACACCAGAAGTGTTGAAACAAAATAGCTATTTTTGTAGTGATTTTATAACATATTTGAATATGTTATAATTTTTAATAATATATATATATATATATATATATATATATATATATATATATATATATAATTATTTATTATTCATTATTTAATTTTAATTTGTTAAATTATGTATTTATTTATTTTAATAGAACAATGTTTTGATTTAACGTTTCCTCTTTAAATTTTTATGATGATGTCTGTTAGCTTAGGAAATAATTATTTCTTTTAGGAAAGGAGACATTTAAAAAAATTCAGGGCGTGGCTTTACATTTTGGCAGGATTCAATAGGGGCACCCCAGGAACTTTCTGTTTAAATTACTTTCTCTTTTAATAAGTCTTTAGATCGAAGATGTGGTTGAAGTTATATCTATGTATGACTAATGCATTTGATAAATTGTTATGAATAAACTCCTTTTTGTGCATAAGATTCTTTTTATATCAGTATGTTTTTTCTTTCAGTTCTTTAAGTCTAGTTTTATTTGCTTGTCGACCACGTGGTTGGGTAAATTATTGTTGATAATTGTTTTGTTTTATGTTGTTAATGATGGAAATCAAAATTACAAAACCTTGAAGGACGATGTGTATGCTGAACAGGATGCGCTATGCACTTATGAAAGAACAATAGTGTTAAGGGGTCCACCCTTTTTATACAAGTGGACTCGCTCAGTGTGTACTTGTGAATACCCAGAAGTGATACAGTGAGGAAGTGAGAAAGTGAGAGTGTGAGGTAACCGCTTTGTAGGAGTCACAGTTGCGAGCAGGTAGACTCAGAAGGA
Organism: Acanthosepion lycidas; assembly: GCA_963932145.1. Classification (NCBI taxonomy): domain Eukaryota; kingdom Metazoa; phylum Mollusca; class Cephalopoda; order Sepiida; family Sepiidae; genus Acanthosepion; species Acanthosepion lycidas. Next base: position 35,347,767 of record OZ010601.1, on the reverse strand, counting down.
AGTCATACTTCGATACTGAATTTCACAGACTGTATATATATTATTATTGCTACTAACCACATTTCTGGATCTACTAACCGTATTACCAATTGTATTATTACGTCAATACATTTATTTGCTATATTTCATTCCTACGTTTGTCATTCATTAAAGAGCGGATTTCATTCCGGAATCCACAACAAATAGATATTCTGAAAATGGTCTCCAACCATCTTCGAATATTTTTTTCTTCTTTTCACCCTCAAGCAAAAGTCGCTAATACGCAAGGAGTTAATGGGTGTAAGAGAATATGAAAAAAGGAAACATTATTACGGAGAGAGAACTATTAGGTTGGTGCACCAACCTAATATAAAAGAACAGAAATTAAGAAAACAGAAGATAATGTTTGAAGATCAAAGTTGAATGGGAAGCAAGAAACCGGAAGAGAGTTCTACAAGCGAGAAGTACGAGAAAAGGAACTGTTAGCAAAGAACTTACGGTTACCTGTAGTTAATTCAACTGTAAAAGGATGAGACATTGCTGCCAATCTAGCACTACGCTTAAATTCTATAAGTCTAGGTACCATAGAGAAAGGCTCTTCTGTATAATTGTCATGGAAATATTTATAGAAAATCCACAAGGAAGCTACGTTACGGCGGTGGGAAAGAGATGCCAGGTCACAACCGATAACATAGCAGATTCTTCTTTGGATTTTATCAGGTATCTTTAAATACATAGAAGAACCACCAGACTAGATGTGACAGCAATATTCAATGCATGGACGAATAGTAGATTTATAAATATGTAAGATGGATTCTGACGAGAAAAGCTTTCTATCACGACACAGTGAACCCACTTTCCTAGCAGCAGACCTAGCAATTGATTCAATATAATCCTTTCACTTCATGTCAGCAGAAAACATTAGCCTGTGAAAAGCGCTGTGAGTATCATGTTATTAATATACATATCTGTGCACTGTCAGGAGACGGTGATAAATGCTGCTATGAGGTTCAAGTGTGGTGAAAGACCCCGGTTCAGATAGGTATGGTACCATGTACAAGTAGTTCTTTTGGTCAATCAGAGTCGTTTGAGAAGAGTCGAATTGTGGATGGCTATTTCGAAAATTCATTGCGTATGTATAACATGTTTCATTAAATAAGCTTTTTGGTGAGCTTATTTTGATGTCGAATAATTCATTTGATGTTAGTTGAAAACTTGTAAAGAAACTTGCCGAAATTGTGTGTAAAGTTCCGAGTACTTTTGACCCTCTTTGGTCATTTTCAAGAAAAGGAGGATACATTCGAAAGATTGTGTAACGTTTATGCCATTAAGATTTTAGTGTCATGTAACAAAAATTATCTCACTATGTATAAAAAAGAGATAAATGTTCAGAGCGACAGTGGTTGCTGCCCGTAGAACCACATTTCTATTGTCTTTTTCATCTTTGAGGAGATTATCCAGCATTCACTGCATATAAGCGAACTGATAATCCATAACAGTTCAGTACTCTCTTCTTCGTTTCCAACGAAATTTTCCTCATTCTTTATATTTTTGTGTTGCACTTTCCGTCTTCTGTTAAAACAGATATTTAAATTACCATACTTGCTTGATACTAAGTACACATCTCCCATGTGTAATTTGCATGTTGGACTTTTCCTTTTTGCTGACCCATACATTCTTTCTTTTTGCAATAGATGTTTAGTCCTTTCTTCTCCAATTCAATTAACTACTCTCCTATATGTTTTCCTTCTAATATCTCTATTCCTCCTCTCAGAATTATCAAGTATCAATACCTTAAGCCACTAACCGCTTTCTATGCACTAGTATGACTCATCCAGGGTCACTACTCGGTTACAATGCTAAATGGCCTATATAAGGAAAGTCGCGAGAGATAGGTTTCAAAATGAAATGGTATAAAACCAAATTAACGTTCAATTATAACTTCCTGAAAAAGATCATAACAATAGAAATCAAGAAATACATAGACTTAGAACAGGTGATAACTTTACAGGAAGACCACGGAAATAACATAAAATGATGTATAATGATAGGGTGAAAAGCATTTAACAAAAACAGACCAACAATGGAAGACATCTTACTGATATACTTAAAACGTAAAGTGTATAATGAATGTCAAATTGCCTGCTATGTGCAGTAGGGCAGGTTGACTTTTCCTTGTTTTAAAAAAATAAATATTGCACGCAATGTGAAAGCTGAAGTTTCATGTGAAAAGTACTTACACCAAAAATTAAATGCATAACTTTTAGCAATGTTCAAGCATTTAGCTTTAAATATCGTCTGAAAAATCTGCAGAAATACCTAATTTGCACATTTTTTTGCTTACAAACTGACTTATTAATTTTAATATTTCAAGAATAAATCCAAATAAAGTTAACTTTTGTATAGAAAATATATTCAAACGAAAATTCTAATTACGAAACACCACAAGCAAAATATGCAATTTTTTTTTATTGTATTCGATAAGTAAAAACTGTGTAAAAAATTGTAAAAGATTACAAAAAAAAAAAAAATTCTACTCAATGAATAAGATTTGTTAGATCATTTGTTAGATCATAATTAATAAAAACCAAAAATAGATAAAAATGTATATAACACCATAATACTGCCGAGCATCAAATTATAAGACAAAATATATTAAATTTGCATTGTTTACTGAAAATCGCACTAAAACTACAGCACTGTATAAAATATTATATAATAATATGTCTAAATTGTTCAGTATAATTTACTGTTGAATTATAAATTTTATAAGGCTGTGTTGTGTCTTTTACTGATTACCGGAATTAAATTGGAACGCTACGATTTTGAACCTGAACTTAATTTTCAAACTGGTTTCATGAAAAAAAAAAAAAAAAGGCAACCATTTGGAATAACTATTTTGTGTCATTATTTATCATATCAAACCCAAACTTGCAAATCGAGTACAACGCCACTGTTCCAAAATCGACCTGCTCTAAGGTGCAGTTATAAAGTGATTTGTTTTTTACGGCTTATCAATCGTTTGTAAGTTAAAACAAGGATATTTTTTTAATCATTTCACCCCAAGGAAGGCAATAAAGCCGCTAAAATGCAAAGGGTTAAAGAGTGTAAGAAAATATGAGAAAGATGCCATTAAGGAGAAAGGACAATAAAAGAAAAAGGATTAAGAAAACAGAAGAAGATGATTGACATTCCATTTAAATTCTTGAAGATCAACGTTGACTGGGAAGCAAGAAGCCAGAAGAGGGTTTCACAAGCGAGAAGTGCGGTAGAAGAAACTGTTAGCCTAGAACTTACTGTTACATCTAGACATTTCAACTGTAAATGATGAGATCTTCCGGCCAATCTAGTACTGCGCTTAAATTCATAAAGTTTACGTAACATTGAGAAAAGTTATTTATTCTTTTGAAAACACATATATTTAATCATTTCACCTCAAGCAAGACAATAAAGCCACTAAAATGCAAGGGGGTTACTGAGTGTGAGAGAATATGAGAAAAAGAAAACATTATTAAGGAGAGAGAACAATAAATGAACAGGAATTCAAAAGGTAGAAGATAACGATAGATTTAAATTTTTGAAGATAAGTTGCCTGGAAAGCAAGTAACCGGAAGCCATTTAGGTTAGTCAAGTTTTCAGAATGTATTAAATATCGATAAGACTCTGCTACTGTAGAGGTCTAATTACAATATAATTGATTGATGGGTTGGGGAATACTTTTTGCAAGGGTATTTGTGTATAAGTGATATAATGAACTCGACTGAAATTGGAACTCGGCTCTCCGATTTCCAATTGCGAACCATTATCCATTATATCACCCGTACACCACATCCGAGCTTACAGCACCTGGTATTCCCAAGGGGTCGCCCATCTAGATACTGACCAGTTTCGAAGTTGCTTAACTTTTATGATAGTGCGGGAACTGGTGATATGACCGTAAGCCCTGTGCCAAATATTAAATTTTGAAAAGAACAAAATTGCTTGGAAAAAAATTAAAAGACAATGAAAGAACAATGCTGGGGTAACATTGTATTTTTTTTTTATATCTATTCGTCCCAAGAAAGGCGATAATGCCTCTAAGATGCAAGGTACTACTGTAAGTGAAAGAGCATCAGAAAACTTTCGTAAGAAGTGGAAACCCAATCATAAACAGGAAACGAAGTATAAAGCTCAAAAAACCTGTTAAAAAAAACCGCAAAGGAGTGTGAACCGAACGATAGAAAGATGTGAACATGCTTCATATAACAAACCATAGTAAGAGATACTGTAGCAATAATTAAAAGACAAACCTAGAATGAAGTGGAACACATAGCAAAAGATCGGGGGGGGGGGAGGGAAATGGATATTACGTTCGTCCCGCAAGTATTACCTCTTCCTCAGGAAGAGGTGGGGATTATTTTTTTGTTATAAATAAAAAATGTGTAATGTGTAAATAAAAAATGTAGAATGTAAGTAGGAGGCTATTGCAAAAGAAGAAAAAAGTCTCTCTCTCTATCTCTCTCTCTCTCTCTCTCTCTCTCTATATATATATATATATATATATATATATATATATATATATATATAGGTAATGAAAAGTTTGGTAATCCGTATAGATAATCCCAAGGAGGATGTAATCTAGAGAGGTCAATGTCAAACCAGAGCAATTATTAATTCAATTTAATTAGAAAACAGAGAACCTTAAGGGTCCATTGATTATATTTTATTTCCCCAGGTATGTGTTTTTACCTGGTTCATCAGATCACATTTCCAAGGATAAAAAAATAGTTTTAAAATGAACCAGGTTAAAACCACATACCTGGTAAAATAAAATATAATCAATGAACCCTTAAGGTTGTCTGTTTTCTAATTAAATTATATATATATATATATATATATATATATATATATATATATATATATATATATATATATATATATATATTAAAAATAAAAATAATAATTACAGTACTTGAAAATTGCTTCGGCATGGAACTCGGTGATGTGCAATTAATGTAAGACATTATGTATATTTCTTAATATATGTATTAAATCGCTCTTTTATTTTGCATTTAGCACTGTTTCTTTTTTTTTTTTTGTGTGTTTTTTTTCACTATAGTGAATTTATATGTATTTGTATGCGATCGCTCGCTCGTATACCTACCTATATTTACCCATTCGGTTATATATATATATATATATATATATATATATATATATATATATATGTGTGTGTGTGTGTGTGTGTGTGTGTGTGTGTGTAAGTGTGTGTGTGTGTGTGCATTGAAGTTAACATCCAGAAGCGACATTCTGTCCCATGCTTATACGCAATTGTCAGGTAGTCTCTTGCATTGTTCTAACGGATGTTTTGTTTATTTAGTAGTTTATGTTAGTCTGGGAAAGTAATTATAGCTATTTTCTCCACCAGACAAAGTTACAGTTTTGGGGTTTATTGTTGTAGGCTAGTGTTTATTTCCTTATTTTCAATGATATTTTTGGTGTGATTTGTCTTTATTTTTAAAACTCCCAGATATGTTTAGAAAGCATTGTGCTTTCGCGTATTTACTATTTGTAAATCATATCTCTCTCTCTCTCTCTATATATATATATATATATATATATATATATATATATATACACACACACACACACACACACATATATATATATATATATATATATATATATATATATATATATATATATATATAGTTTGTGACTGTAAGGGATCATTCTGGGGAGGATATAAATGCAGGGAGAGCTCAATGTAGACTACAGAGTAGTATAATGATAATAAGAAGATGGATACATTAATTATCCATTTCGTTTATAATTTTTATTCGTGAACACCGAGATGTTCAACTCTTCAGAATGAATTCTCCTCCGCAAATGGACAAAGTACACTGGACGGACACACTAGATTGGTAGTGAGGAGGGAAGGGGTGAGAGAAAGAATGGGTAACGGGCTAAGGGATTGGTGGTTAGTAGTAGTCAAACAGCCAAGAATTTACTCTATACTTTTGAGATATTTTAATATTCGGTTGTATTTTTTATTGACCGATATTATTTGCTGTTTTTAAGCTGGACAAATCAGGTCGATTCAAATTAATTTAATGAAAGAGATCTTAATCTAAATAAAGGTCGGTATTAATATAGCCATACTTTAGCATTTGATTTTTTTTTTTTTTTTTTTTTTTTTTAGGCCGAAGTCTAATAGTCAGTTGAGTTGAACGTAAAGAGTGGTTGGCTCTGTGACGGGTGGGGTGGACAGGAAGAAGAAGGTGAGAAGGAAAAGGCAGGGTAGTGATAGTTTTAGTAGCTTGAATATTTCTTAATTTTTGGAACCATGTAAATTGGTTTATACTCTGGGTTGACTGGTGGTAGGTATCATGAGGTAGTCACTTTCGTTCTAAAGAGTTGAACATCTCAGTGTTCACGAATAAAATTTATAAACGAAATGGATAATTAAAGTCTCCATCTTCTTATTATCATTATATTGCTCTGTAGTCTACATTGAGCTCTCCCTGCATTTATATCCTCCTCAGAATGATCCCTTCCAGTCACAAACTGTTAAAATGTGTATATATATATATATATATATATATATATATATATAAAGATATATATATATATAAGACGAATGGAGTATAATCCCACTGTCTGTAGCATTTAATTTTAAAAAAGGGCTGAATATTATTTATTATATGAGATTAAAACAAACACATGTTAAAAATCACTACACAATAGCTATCATGTAAATAACTGATAAGTAATTAATTATTTTTAAATTTCAGACAATTTCTTGTCTGCCACTTATGACCCTGTCTAGGATTATATTTCAGATTACATTTTACCATGACCAAAATCCCCACCTTTGTTATTATTTTTTTAAGGTTAATTTTGAATTTGGCGTAGGTATGACACCTAATTGAGTAATCAGGGTAAACCCACAAGCCTTATTTTAATTTTTATTTGTTGTTATCTCGTCTTCTCTTCTCCTTCGGAAAAAAAGAGGAGGTATTCTACTTTTGAAATTTGAAAATAATTATTTACTTACAAGTTATTTTAGCATCACCTGAACAGGCAAACATGAAAGCTATTGTGTAGCGATTTTAACATGTTTTAATCTCATATATATATATATATATATATATATATATATATATATATATATATATATATATATCAGATATATTAGATCAGGGCTACAGGAATGTAGGACGCCCATGGCTAAGATACAAAGACAAGCTGAAAAGCAACTTGTCAGCACTTAATATACCACATAACACCCTTGAGCGCTTAGCTTTGGAGCGGGTAGAATGGAGATCAACGTGTTTTAGTGGACTCAATCTGCTTGTATGAATCATCTTCAAGAAGCAAGCGCAAGATCTAAAAGGTCAGCCAATCTAACAGTGATCTCATCTCACAATTCTCACACATGCTCCATATGTGGCCTCCTTTGTAAATTACTAGCGGGTCTTAAATGCCACTTCAGATTATCGCATAAACTTTCATAACTGAATCAATAAGCTGGCAGATCCTCATACGTCGAAACCGACGGGAGAGTCCATTATATATATATATATATATATATATATATATATATAAAGAGAGAGAGAGGGAGAGAGAGGGGGGGGAGAGAGAGAAGTAGTCACATAACCGGGTTGTTCAAACAATGGTCGATTTGGGATATCTGGGGAAACTATCCTCATGTGCTGCACTGTTAAGAAGTCCTTGAAAGCCATACATCGTGATGAACCAAGCCATCTGAGGGAAATGGGATAGACGAATGTTTGGAGATCGTCGATGTTTCTGCTAGAAAGAAGAAAATATTGTAAAAATAAAAAGCTTCTTTAGTTATATTGTCATGATCTTCTGTATAATTAGTCACATTTGAATTGAGATTTTTTTTAGACATCGCAAATTTCGCTAGAAACAAAGAAAAGAATACTGAACTGTTACGCAATATCAGCCCTCCTCCTAGAGAATTTCATCACAGATTAAGAATAGACTTGAAGACATTCAATGTTATAACTCAATATGTTATAAGTGAAACGAGATCTCCAAGACAAATAACAGGGTTTGAAAAGAAGTGAAAAACAAATGGTTGAACATGTGAGAAACAGGTGAACGAAATTAGTTTTGCATTGGTTTACGATACATCAACCTTTTTCAAGTTATGTAAGGCCAGATTCTATTGTACATTTGAGAGGTAGGTTTAATCGCGACGTGAGTCAAAAAAGGTTTACATATAGGAAAACTGATATTATATAACAACTCAGCGCTTTTTGTTTCTAACGAAATTGTCGTGCTTCTTAATAATTCTACAAAGACAGATAAATAAAATAAAGCTTGGAAAAAGAAGGAAGATGCGAGATGCGATTACTCTATCGCTATTTACGAAAATGTATCAAATGCAGGATTTACTGATTAGAAATGAGTACTGAACTGTTATATTCCAAAAGCTAAACAGAGTATTAAGAGACAGAAATCTTTCTTAAAAAATAATAAGAACACTGAACTGTTACGTAATATCAATCCTCCTATATAGCAAGGAATTCTGGACAATTTCTTCCCAGATGAAGAAGTGACGTGAAGCAACAGAAATGTTGTTCTACAGAAGGATGCTGAGAATACCAAACATGTACCAAACATTTGAATAACGCCGAGGTTTTAGAGAAAATGGAAACCAAAAGTAAACTTATACTTAACATGAGGAAGAGAATGTTGAAATTCTAGGAGACATAATGAAGAAAGATGGCTTGGAAAAATTGATACTCACAGGACTGATTGATAAACGGCAGGAACATAAGGAGACAACGCATAATCTACACATAATTTACCGTGCGAGCTCGAGTAAATGGATGGTAGAACAGGGTTTAAGGGAGATAACAAAAAGTCTTGATCGCCGACGTCATAAAGGGACACGGCACAAAGAAGAAAGAAAAGAAGTATATATATATATATATATATATTGTTAATTTTAACGTGTCTAAAACGAAATTTTTTTGTTTTGTTTTGTTTTTTCACTCATACATCTTCCACAAAATTTGAAAATAAATAAAACTTATAAAACGAAATGGATAATTAAAGTTTCCATCTTCTTATCATTACAATGCTCTGTAGTCTACATTGAGCTCTCCCTGGATTTATATCCTCCTCGGAATGATCCCTTCCAATCACAATATATTGTTAATTTTAACGTGTCTAAAACGAAATTTCACTCAAGATCCGGCAGTGCAAAGGTCTCGTGTCCTACACCTCGAATCTGTGATGCAGCCACCCCACTCTGCTACAACTTAATTTTCAAGGTAGTATTCATATAACATACAAATTGACTTGTAACGTAATTGTGTACAATAACGGATCATATGCAATTTATGTGAACAATTCAAGTAGAAAATTTGAAAATAAATACAATGTAGTTAAATGCAAATAACAGACATGTCATAATAGATAATTCCATCTTAAATAAATTACCAATGATTTGCGTCAGTGTTTAAGATCAATTTGAGATTTTCCTTATTAAAATGTAGAATATTGGCACATTGCCTATTGTGGATAAAAAATAGAGAATTTTATATAGTGTTTTTCACGGATTGGAAGCAGAAAAGACCCCAGAATGGCGTCAAAACAATTCATCCTTTAATAGTTGTATTTATTTATTATTTTTATTATTCGCTTGAGTTTGCTCGGACATTCATGAGTCTATCACCCCAACCACCACGATCCTGCATCAAGGTGGGAAGGTCATTAGGGACGTATTCTGTGTCATAACATAGCTGGTCAGTGTAGATGGTTGTTAGGCGACCAAATCATCTTGCTCCATGGTTAGGTGTCCAGAACAGTAGATCACTCTCGAGTTTTTTGTTTTGTTTGCCATCAGTGTCCTGCAAATCTCATTCTGCTTTCGCGTAAGATTGTAGAAATATCAGGGATGGGTCCATAGAGCTGTGATTTCGTTGGATATTGTTTCTAGGAGATGTTAAATATAGCTCTCAGTGTAGGTTCGATCAAGTTTAGACTATGCGGTTTTAGTTAATATCCAAACAGTAGCGACATACATTAACACTGGCTCTACAGTGGCGCGAAAGAATCTCCGTTTGAGGTCGTCTGGTAGATCAGATTTCCAGATTACACCCATTTTATTCAACGTGGCTCAGGCTTTAGCTAAGTCAGTTGTGCTTAGTTTAATTTATAACGTATATAAATGCAGGTAAAAAAAACAAACAAATATTGATAATCTTATCAATATTTGTGATGGTCACAAAGCACTGCCTGAGGCCCATATTAGGATCTGTACTGATCGAGGGTGGTACGTACCGACACTGCTCTACTCTATTCACTACATAACCTTTTTTTGCCGTCTATCAGCATGGTTGATGTTGACCTCAGGGAGAGCAACTCATTGCGTCTTGATTGACTCACTTGTTTTGGGGGCTTTTTTTGTTTTGTTTCGTTTTGTTTTTTTCACTCATACATCTTCCACAAAATTTGAAAATAAATACAACTTATAAAACGAAACGGATAATTAAAGTCTCCATCTTCTTATCATTATAATGCTCTGTAGTCTACATTGAGCTCTCTCTGGATTTATATCCTCCTCGGAATGATCCCTTCCAATCACAAACTGTTAAAACGTATATATATATATATATATATATATATATATATATATATATATATATATATATACTCTATTCTATTTGGCGTAGGTATGACACCTAATTGGGTAATCAGGGTAAACACACAAGCCTCATTTTAATTTTTATTTGTTGTTATCTCGTCTTCTCTTCTCTTTCGGAAAAAAGAGGAGATATTCTAATTTTGAAATTTGAAAATAATTATTCATTTACAAGTTATTTACCATCGCCTGAACAGGCAAACATGAAGCTATTGTGTAGCGATTTTTAACTTGTTTTTATTTTAATCTCATATATATATATATATATATATATATATATATATATATAAAGAGAAAAAGAACAAAACCTTGACAGAAGAATCTGCAACGTTATCAGTACTGACTTGACATCTCGGCTTCCGTCACTTTGGCGACCGTCATAACGTAAGATAATAACTCTCTTTATATTGTATCCCTTTTTAGATCTGTTGCTAGGAACGTTTGGTTCACTGTGTTGTGTCAGATAGTTTCTCTTGTCAGAATCTATCGAGCACATTTATTAATCTACCATTTGTCGGTGCATCGAATATTGCTGCCGCATCTAGTGCTTCTGCTATGTATCTAGAGAGTCTTGACAGAATCAAAAGAAGAATCTGCAACATTATCAGTACTGACTTGGCCTCTCGGCTTCCGTCATTTTGAAACTGTCATAACGTAAGATAATATTTATAACTTCCATTAGTTTCTTCGTTAAATATTTTCTCGGTAAGTGAGTCATTGTGCTCTCTCAGTCTAATGATTTCTGCTGATATTAAGTGAATTATATTAAATCAATTGCTTTGTCTCTTTCTCTCCAGAATCTATCTTACATATTTATAAATCTACAATTCATACATACATTGCTGCTACATCTGCTCTGGTGTCTCTAGTATGTATCTAGAAATTCTTGAAAAAAAATACAAAGAATCTGCAATGTTTTGGTCCTGACTTGTTATCTCAGGTTCAGTCACTTTCCTCATCACTAACAATATTTCCCTGTACCTTTTCTATAAATATTTTCATGACCTTTCGGCGGGAACGCGACCCATTGGTTGAAAAATGTTAAATATTTATTTTCAACGGATTAATTTAAGGATGTGCGGATCCTTCGACTCAGAAATCTTTTTTTTTTTAATTGTTGATTGACTCATAGCCTTTATTTCCATTTTCGCTCCCCAAGCCAATAGGTTGAAGTATCTAACCTTGACCGTAGAATATTCTCTAATTCTCATTTCATCTGGCCTTAACATTATCATGTAATTGGTCAAATTTCAAAATGTTTGGATTCGTTGAGCTCGTCAGAGTCTTTTCATGGGCTAGATTTTGAAAGTTGGATCACTCAGCTACTTTATTCGTGAAGCTCTTCGTAACCTTGCTTGTTTGTGAAGCTCTTGGTAGCCGAGAGGTAAAGGTACGCCGGATCAGACAAAAGGTGACACAGTTTCGAATCCTTCATCTTTTAATAAATTTCCAAACAGAGCGTCTACTCAAATATGGGTATCCACATGATTTCATTAATAAAAATATGTCGGATTAAAAAATAAAATCTATTAATTCTTTAGCACAGTGATTCCTGTCCCCTTTTCAGCCAGCGCTCCCCTTTGGGCAAAAACTTTTTGTTAACGCCCCACAGTCAAATTAAATTTCAAATACTGCACTGAATTCATTTTCATATCAAGATAACACTTCGGTATTAGTGAAAAAATAATTTTAATATTGTTTTTCTTTTTTATTATAAATACCAATAGTTAAAATGCTAAAAAACTTTTATTTGATAGCTTATCACAATGTTTTCAATGCGATGGTTGACTTCAATGCTTACTGGATAAGGCTAGGTTCTATAATATTACTAGGTTCCGTGCTGCTTGGAAGTAACCAGAGATCTCCTCGTTTTGTAATCTGCAGGCGGTTTATTTGTTTAGTAAGATGTTGTGTAACTGCGTTGAAAACATTCTTAAATGCCTATAATTGATAACAGAAGCAATGGGTTCATACCAACGGCTTCCGAGTCTCGTATACACGAGTTTGTCGTTACTTTGAAATTTTTCATGCAACAAAAACAGACTATCATCATTGTTTTGTCCGTGTATTGTTTGATATATTGAAATTTAATTGTCATCTTTCATAATGGCTTATGTAAGCCGAAAGCTTAGATAGGATTAAAACATGTATCAATATGGTGATTTCCTTTCGTCTTTCAATGATAATGTTATAATGCTTATCAGATAATCAATATGAAAGGAACTTACTTAAAATAAATAGACAAAACCTGTATATATTATTTAATGAAACATTCATCAATGAAGAATTGCTGCCTAAATACACGAAATATATATATATATATATATATATATATATATATATATATATATATATATATATATATATATTGTTATACGTTATTTATATAGACACAAATATTTAAGTGAATGCTCTGTTTATAATAAACAAACTTAACAAAATTTACCGTCTGAAAAACGTATGACAATAAAATACATTTAAATAATAGTCGGACTTAGTTCATTTCATAATATATATATATATATATATATATATATATATATATATATATAGATAGATAGATAGATAGATAGATAGATAGATAGATAGATAGATTACTTTAAGGAAGATAAAAGTGTAACGCAAATGAAAAAATGATTAGTATAGTTTATTGAGAAGTTAATGTGAATAATCGAAAATGTCAAAATAGTTTCTGAAGTTCTATACTGTTGATTTCTCGATTAACGGCGCTGCATGGTGTTGAGTCTGATAGCGATAAATGGCGGTCATTAGTTGAAAAAAATCAATATTATCCGACGCCGGAGTTAGCCAACATATTGAAAATATCCAAACAGCCATATATTTATGTTTACAACCATTTGCAGTCGCCTGAAATATGAGAGAAGATGGTAGAGCAAAAGAGTAAAGATGTTATTCGGTAAAGTTAATGGTGAAAAAAATCAGCAGTGTTTCATTTTTCGGGGAGGGGGGTGTTTTTTTGGGGGTGGGTTGGTCGCCAAAACGATGTGAGAATGAAAATTTTCATTGGAAATATTATTGAAAAGAAAGAAAGAAAGAAAGAAAGTTGAGAAATAACAATAAAATGGAATGTGAAAGAAAGAACGAAAGAAAAAATATAAATAACAAAACGGATTAAGAAACAGAATAGAATATGAAAGAAAGAAAGAAAGAAAAAGAAAAATGAAAAAGAACGAATAGGAAGTGAAAGAACAAATCTGATGAGAAAGAAAGAAAGAAAGAAAGAAATGAGACTAAATCAGAAGAGAAAGAAAGAGCGAAGGAAAGAAAGAGAGTAAGAAAATGAAACAGACCAAATCAGACGAGAAAGAAAGAAATGAAGAAAAATCGAAAGATAAAGAAAGAAGGAAAGCAAGAAATAAAAATGAACAAATCGGTAGTGAACGAACAAATTGGGTGCGAAAGAAAGAAAGAAAGAAAGAAAGAACAAAACTGTAAAGCGGATTCTAACAGAACGCCCCAAAAATTTATAGCGACAAAATGTATTATAAATATACAAAGTGATTTTCCTTTTTTTTCCTGTGATTATTATTATTATTATTATTATTATTATTATTATTATTATTATTATTATTATTATTATTATTACTGACTTGTTATCATGACATAAGCAGGACTTCTTGCTTTGCTGCAATTCTTTTGAGCTTTTGATATCTTTTCTCTCTTTCAAGTGTTACCGATGAAGATCGACACAGTCGTTGCCTTAGAAACTGCATCCAATGTGGCAAAGGCCGGAAGAGGAAAGAGATGACTGTTGAAATGTCAGCAACAACCGATAACATTCTATTCTTTCTTCAATGCAGTATAGACCTATGCAAAGAGTTTGGTAATCAAGAGGTTTTATCCGCGCGTGTCTGTCGAGTAGCGCTTGGTGTTTAAGCTGTTCACTTGGTAACCTCTACAAGTTCAGCTGCATTTCGGTTCACGTCTGTTTGCCGGAAATTGAAAACATGTTATTGTGGTCAGTTTTTCTTCTCTCTATTGTTTATATTATATATTATTTTAGATAGATAGATAGATAGATAGATAGGAACAGACAGAAGTAGATCGATCTGAACAGACTGAGATAGATAGATAGATAGATAGATAGATAGATAGATAGATAGATAGATAGATATGAACAGAATGAGATAGATAGATAGATAGATAGATAGATAGATAGATAGATAGATAGATACTAAAATATTGGAAATATGGAGCTATTAATCTTGATATATTGAAACGGCATCTTTATTTTGCTGAACTACCAAAAGTAATTCAGATATGTTAACCAACGTTTTTTTTAAATGGCTACTTCTCCAAACCTCGTTCTAAAATAAATAGTAAAATAGTCAACGTATGACAAATAATTTATTCGCCATTTTTTCTCAACGCTGACATTTTACTCAACGACTTTTATTTATTTTAATTAGCATTTTCCGTAGGAGTGTACTCACTATACGTAGGCATGTACTAACTATACGTATTATTTTGCACTCTCCAACCTTTCTCTCACAGATGGGATGTGGCGAGCCTCTTACTGCTCTATCGTTACTTCCATGGGAAATGCTCGAACGAACTACATTCCTTTGGACTCAATATTTTTTTCTTTTCGTCTAGCATCTCTATGAGTTTCTTGTTATAATACAATTTAGGAAAGACATTGGTCAGGACAAGTTTAAAAAATAGAAAAGGACGGTCATCATTAAGGATTGTCTTATGTCAATGGCGTATAATTTAGGAAAGTCATTTTATAAGTCCTTCTTAAATCATACTATAAAATCACTTATGAACAGGATTGTCCTCTGGATTATTTTTGTCTCACGATTGCTTACTCATGAATTAAGATGGTCTTAAAAAGTGACTTTTAAATTGATTTGATTATAAAACTCACTTATGAATTGCGATGTTGTGAAAAGGAATTATGAACTAAAATGGTCTTATATGATTTTTTTAATATCATTTCACCCCAAGCAACGCGATAAAGCTACTAAGACGCAAGGAACTACTAGTAGTAAGAGAGAATGAGAAGACTATAGAAGCTAAAAAAGAAAAAAGAACCTAAGATGGTCTTAAGAAATTGATTTAAGTATCGCTTAGAAAAATAACTTATGCATTAAGATGGTGTTATAAATTAAGATCATCTTATAAAAGTGACTTATGACTTAAGATGGTCTTATGTATATGCCTCAGACAAGTCGACTTGTATGTCGCAATTTACGGTAAATTTATGACGTTTTGTTTAATGATACGTTGTATTAAATCTATTCTCTTTGTAAGGCCAAATTAAAAATAGATGTGTTGTCATGTGTGCTGTTATTCTGTTACTTGAGTGTGAAGATCATTGTGTAGTATCTGTCACTATCCTTCACTCTTGTGATGAAACCAACTACGTTTTCTGATCGAGAAAGATACATCCTAATATAAAAGAGAAAATTAGTGCAAATATTGAGGGAGAAGTGTAAGGAGAAAACAGGTTGCAAAACAGGTAATACAGGTCATAAAACTAGGTGAATGGAAAAATATGTCTACATAAATATAGAGAGAGGGGAAAGCATGAAGAATAAAAGAAAGAGAAAGGGGGACAGTCTTGCTGGCTGAATATCAAGTGACAATGGACTGAGAAAAAAAAAATGAAATATAAATAAGGAAAGAAAGACGTAAGCATTCCGACGCGTTCAGTCAGTTATGTGACACGCGATCATGTATCTTTCGATATATGACTGACGAAGCAATTTTTTTCGCGCAGTAGACCAGAACTATAGAATACGGTCTGTCCATAGCTGGGGAGGGGAGAAGAAGAGGAGGATTCATATCTTTCCCAAGGGTATTAGCATGTAAGTGAATGTAATGGATTCGACTGGAATTCGAACTCGGCTCTCCGATTTCTCAATTCGAGTCGTTATCCATTACTCCACCGTGCCTCCTCAATGCGTTCTTAATACAGAGATGGAGCAACAGAAAGATAAAAAAAGAGTATAGAATAGAAATTATTTGTATATTTTATTTCTTTTCCGAATATGAAACTAATCGATGTTTTTATATTTATATAAAAACATGGGAGGTCAATGAAAATTAAAAGGGATAAGGGAGAGAACGTGAAGATACGGACAAAGAGTGAAGGAAAAAAGCAACAATGGACGTGCTTAGGGTTCAACTAATTTCTAATGATCTTCCACTACTGGCGCAATAAATCTCGTCAATGCCAGTTTAATAACGCTGCTAACTAATGTAGCATGTGTCTCACCCCAGATCATGCTAGAATAGACGCAGTTTTCCCCACAGAAACGTGGGGCGCTGGCCTGATAGATGACTACCTGGCCGCCGCCGAGTTCACATCCACGTCATCAGCTAAGCTGCACCTTGAATGCACGCGCAAGAAAGATCCGCTTGACAGAGACACCTACCGTAGCGTAAAAGGGCAGTATCTCTCAGAGATCGCAAAATCCACGTTTCGGGTGCCCAGAACAGCTCACACAGACGATGGGCGACAATACACTATAACGTTACAGATGAGACATTCGGTTCAGGGAGTCAGTTATGTGCCATGCATGATACACGCTTAGGCGATCATGTATCTTTCGATACATGACTGACGAGGCAGATATTTTCCTGTCATTTCTTTCTGCGGTAGAGCAATTGGCATCTAAGGCTGCCTTGATAAGAGGAGAAGAGGTTTCATACTTTCCCCAAAGGTATTATCACGTAAGTGAATGTAATGGATTCGACTGGATTTCGAACTCGGCTCTCCGGTTCCGCTATCCATTACTCCACCGTGCCTCCATGAGATTCGGTTGTATTCTCATTAACCGGCACGACAACGATATCTTTGAACTAATGAAAATAATCCATACCTTTTCCGAATACTGTAATTATCAATATCTATGGTTTAAAATAGTTCTGCTGGGCACAAATTGGACAAGTTCATTCGAGGTTTGCTGGGATCTACATTTTTAATATTGCATCGAGGTTGTGGCCGTAAAATCGAAGGAAAGTTAAGGTATTTTGCATGCCTGGTTGATTGATTGTTTTTTTTTTAATGGCATATCAACTCCTTATGTGTGCACTTTGAAGTAATAAAAATATTGTTTTTTATGCTTTCACAACTGAATACATGGTAGATGATACACCGCTTTTGTACATATACAGGGGTTGGACAAAATAATTGGAACACTTGTTAAATTCAAAGAAAATTTATTTAATATGCAGTTGGTCCTCCTTTAGCCTCACAGACAGCTTTAATATGTCTAGGAATGGAATCATACAGCTTCCTGACTTCATCCAGAGAAATTTTCAGTCATTCTTCCATTAAAACATTCTCCAGCTCTTTACGACACCAGAATGGAGAATAGCGGCTCCTGACTTTTTGCTCCAAAATGCACCACAAATGTTCAATAATATTGATATCTTGAGATTGGGGAGGCCACCTCATGTGTTCTAGCTCACTTTCATGCTCTTCATACCAATTCTTAACCACTCGAGCTGTATGTATTGGAGCATTATTGTCTTGGAAGATGCAGTCACCATCAGGGAATAAAGTCTTGGCCATTGGATGAACATGATCTCCCAAAATGTTCAGGTAATCTTTGCTGTTGATTCTACCATGCAGGGCGACTATTGGACTGAGACATTTCCATGATATTGTTGCCTAAACTATCACTGATCCACCTCCATGCTTCACTGTTGTAAGAAGGCAGTCAGGGTTGTAAGCTTCTTTGGACTGTCTCCGCACATAAACTCGCCCTGAATTTGGGAAAAGAGAAAAATCTGGACTTGTTTGAGAATATGACTTGCTTCCATTGGTCTGCAGACCAGCCATTGTGATCTCTGCACCACTTCAACCTCTTTTGAATGTTGCGAGAGAAGAGGTTTCCTCATAGCGGCTTTTCTATGATATGCAGCCTTATGGAGCTCACGATGAACAGTTTTAGTAGAAAATGAACTATTCAGATGGTTATTCAACTCAGCAGTCACTTTGGCTGCATTTGTCCGCCCCTGTCAGTAAGTTTGCAAGTCCGGCCTGAATTGCTACGGTTGCTAGAGGTCTTGCCCTGTTTCTCGAATTGCATCAGTGTTCTTGATATGGTAGCTCTTGAAAAACCAAACAGTTCAGCAACCTTAGTGATCGAGGCTTCTACCATGCGAGCTCCAACAATTTGCTCTTTTTCGAACTCGGAGAGGTCACGCATTTAGTTTAAATTTTACTAAATTCTAAAAATAAATAAGACAAAGACAGTAAATTAGATAAATAAACGTATTTACAATAGATATAACTTGCAATTACGAAGTTTTAGTTAAAGTTCTTAATATAATAGGTCTTTGAAATATAGGAGTGGATTTTGCAACTCTTCCAATTATTTTGTCCAACCCCTGATTCCTAAATGCGATGATTTTGTTTTGGAATAGAGTTTAATTTAAGAAATTGAAATTTATTATATGGATTAATGTCATAAAAATGTTCTTTTACGTCGGTTCGTTAGTTGGTTAATTTTGTTTAGTGGCATATCAACCACAATAGGCTATTTAATGTCGGAATTTAAATATTTTGAACAATTTTATGGTTTCAACTAAATATATCATATTTTGAACGCAATTGTATACAGATAAAATGTCTTGTTGGTCATTTTGCAATAAAATGTATTATTGGTAATTCTACTATAAATTTGTTTGGTAACTTTTTAATATATAAAATTGTCTTTGGTTAGAATTCTAAGTCGGAATGCGTGGAATCTTTCAGTCAGCTCCTGCGAGGCTGGTCTCCGAGCTCACAGTTCAACTCTTTGACTCCAACTCTGTCTGCGTCTGCGTCTGCGTCTGTCTGCCTGTCTTTTGCTCTGGGGACGTTCGTTTATATGGACGCCGACCAAAACCGGGTGGGGGCCTGTCGTTGTTTGGGTTCCCCGATAATTCCAAATCCGCAATAAGGATTTTCTTTGTTTTCGGACAGGAAAATTTATCACTTCCCAGTTTTGGAAGTCAGTTACTTTCTGTTTTAGAGGGGTTCTTAAGGGAATTGTCCTCCCAAATTCTTCCTTTCTCATATTGGTATCTCACACCAATCCCCTCAGAGGGCGTCAACAGGTTTCCCTTCTTTCTCATATTGGTATCTCACACCATTCCCCTCAGAGGCGTCAACAGGTTTCCCTTCTTTCTCATATGTTTACCTTCGCCCATCGCTCACGCCACCATTCAGCCAATGAACGCTCGGCAGTGTGGGTGTGGCTAGACTGGTCTCAGTTTACAATTATCGCTCAAAGAAAAAAATTATCTTCCTTTTACTTTTCTTTCTTTTCTACCGACTAGAACTCCCACGAATCGTACTGTGGTCATAAAATATCTATCTTAACTTGACGTCATCTGGGATTCATCAACGAGATTTCCGCCAAGTTATTATCTGGGTGGTCAACTGAATCTCTTTGTCTTCCTCAACATCTTCGCACTCTGTCGCCAACAGTCTGTCCAGGTAACAAACTTTTATCATGGCAAGTTCTGGACATAAAACAGGTGTTTCCCTTCCAAAACCAAATGATATCTCCGAAAGATAGTTAATGGCTTATTCTTTTCCTTTTTCTCTTCTTCCTTCCTTTTTCTTTGGGGTGGTCTCAGTTAATTCTTTCTCGGTCGTATGCTTGACCCAATTTACGATTATCTTCTAGCATTCTGCTTTGTAAGCCTCTTGACCAATTTGAAATTTTCATTATTGCCATGGGCAGATTGCTATCTTTTATTCGCACTCTGCCGTTCCTCGCCGCGTCATGGCATAAATTAATTCTGACATACCCGAGATCTTACGAATTTTCTATCTTCTGCGAGAAAATGCTTTTCTTCGCAAATGAAAAATAAAACCTTTACCCAAGTTTTCTTTTGTTAAAAAAAATAACATCGCTGAATATGTCTTTCGTGATAGCTTCTTCTCGCCTTCAGTATTTCTCGCTTTTAATTTCCACGCTAAATTAGTTTAGCCAATTAGCATAGCTAAATAGCGTCACAATTCTACCTTACGTGTGTGTGTGTGTGTGTGTGTGTGTGAATCCCATGTCACCTTCGAACTATAAACTAAGATAGTCTTTATTGTGTATATGCCTTTGTACTCTGGCTCATTATCAGTTCGTTAATGTTGAAAAACAGAACGCAGATATCTCAACCCACACAATTACATACAACTGACAAAGAAAATTTCTTATAACCAAGAAAACACTCCGCAAAAAGCAGAGACACATATGCAATAATCGCATGGCGTAATACCCATCACGTAGGAGGAGCTCACAAAAATCAGAGTAACATTTTAACTGAGGGTGTGCAGGTAGTGTAAAGGATATCGACGCAGAAAGTGAAATCGGCAAGAAGAGTTTAAATTCTGTTGCGTTCAATTTCGCATAAATTCCCTTGGAAAAACCATAAATCCGTCTCTACTCGTAGTATCCACTCCTGTCGCGAGTTAAACAGCAAGGTAGACTGGGGTATCTAGTCTTGGGTGGCGATCAGTTTAAGTGAAGGAAAACCGCAGAAAAGACCACGGGAAACCCCACCATTTTAGTTTCCAAGAAAGCATGGCAATTCACAGACAATAAATATAAAGAATATGATCGCTTACGTCCTGCCCGGGTGGGAGCAACGCACTAAAAAAAAGTTTCAAATAGACGGGTCGATTGGAATAAAAGTGGTGCTTGAAAATAATTTCCCAAAAATGAACCCCAGCCTAAATTAAAAGTAGGGAGGAAATTTCCGAATAGAAATTACAACCACTGTCATAAGGACATCCATGGTGGCTTTTTGTTTCCAAATAGAATAATCGTCTCGGTTCATCTAATTGAAACTTATTTGTAATAGCTGAAACGAATGTTAGATTAGTTTCGGCGAAGAGAAACGCCTTTATATAGCATCTCTGCACTCCTAATAAATATTGAGTTCATTATGCCATTGTAATCTTTGATGCGAGGATATATCGCTCGTTAATAGTGTTTTTCTTTTTTCTTATTCTTTCACATTCAGAAACCTCTTGTGTCTTAGTGGCTTTATTGCCTTATTTGGAGCCAAATGACGAAAAAAAAGTATCACACAGTTATTCAAAGTCGGTATAAATTCAAAGAAGATTTCTCATGCGTAAATAATTTTGTTTCTTCCGGCATATTTATAAAAATTGCTTTATTTTGGGACTGAATTTCTCATTTCAATGATTTAGTAATGGATGGCTGATATTATAGACCGTATTATTAGGTTGGTGCAGAAATAATGACGTAATAATGTCGTTTTTTGAAAAATACGTTAAAAAACGACATTATTCCGTCATTATTTTTGCACCAGCCTAATATATATATATATATATATAGTTTATTTTAAATGCTAGATATATTTTTAAAAATAAAAAAACTATGTAATATATGACTGTGACAACATTGCAGTAGCCAGAAATTTTTATTAAAATTTAAATTATATATTAGGTTGGTGCAAAAATAATGACGTAATAATGTCGTTTTTTGACGTTAAAAATACGTCAAAAAACGACATTATTACGTCATTATTTTTGCACCAACCTAATATTTGCTCTAAATATTACAACTCTCTCTTCTTGATGTTAAGCAGAAGCGTCATTTTTGTTTACATTTTCTCTAAAACTTCCTCGTTGCTCAGATGTTCAGTCCATGGATTTCTCAACATCCTTCACTTGAAACACATTTCTGTTGACTCAAGTCTTTTCTTCATCTGAGAGGAGAGTGGCCATCATTCACTGCCATATAGGAGGACCGATATTGCATAAGAGTTCAGTACTTTGTTTCTAATGAAATGTTTCTGTTTCTTAATACTTTGCTTAGTTTTTAAAAGGCATCTTTCGCTATCTCAATGTACCTCTGGATTTCGGTGTCGCATTTTCTATCTTCTTTTGAATCACTTCCACGATATTTAACATGCTGTACTTGTTTGATTTTGGCGTCTTCAGTTCTTACTTCGCCTCTTGGATTGTTCCTTTTGCTGACAACCACACGTTCTCTCTTGTCACAATTAATGCTTCGTCCTTTCTTTCCTTTACTACTTGTAGGTTGCTTTCTCTATCTGCTATCAATACTGGGTCATCTGCGCAGAAACGTAGAAATTCGCTACCTCATCCGCAGCTGCCAAATTTTCCACACACTCATTATGTGACCTAGAGATTTCAACTGTCTCTATCTGATGATAAGGATACGTGTACATTTTGTTTCTATTTTCTCTAAAACTTCCACACTGCTCACATGTTCGATCCATGGTAATCTCAGTGTCCTTCTGTAGAACCACATTTCTGTTGCTTCAAATCTCTTTTTTTAAATATCAGCAAACTATTATCAGTCAGTTAATTGCTGTGCGTGATACCCGCTTGGACAATCATGTCTCTTTCGATTCATGACTGACTATAGTTGCCACCCAAGGCTATAGGACCCAGTTTGTCCTGCTATTCAAAGAAGACATGGATTCATACCTTTCCCAAGGGTATTTGCGCATAAATGAATGTAACAATCCCGACTGGAATTCGAACTCGGCTCTCATTCCGAGTCATTTATCCATTGCACCACCCGCACATCCATATATATATATATATATATATATATATATATATACTAGCAGTAGAGCCCGGCGTTGCCCGGGGATGTAACAGTAAGAGATAGATCAAATATCGACCATCATAAAGACTGAAAAATAAAATTGACAAAAATTATTGTTTAAGGTTGACGGACACGCATGTCTTAATTAGTTTTTTTTTTTGTTGTTGTTGTTGTTTTTTTGTTGTTTTTTTGGTCAAACTCAAACAAAAACATTGTTTACAATCGTTATGAGTCTACCGATTGAATAGAATTTTATTATAAACAATTGTCTTGTAAATGGAATTTTTAAAGCATTCTGAATGTAAAAATAAAGAAAAAAGTGTGCAAGGCAATAAGAAACACTACCTGCCAAAAAAAAAAGTGAAGTTTTGTTGAAATCGGCTGAAAAATGTTGGAAATCCGATCCCATATATAAACGAACACAGACACACACTCACAAACAACCTGGGTTTTATAAGTATATAACTCGATATGAGTTGTCCGCCTTTAATCAATGCCTCTTAATCGTGTTTTCAAATTGATTTTGTGCAAAAACAATTGTGTTTTTCCAATTTTTGATGCTGTCAGAACCACCGCAAGGTAATTTTACGTAGTCCTGTGAAGTTTTGTTGAAATCGGTTGATTATATAAGTAAGATATATATATATATATATATATATATATATATATATATACTGATATATATATATATATATATATATATATATATATATATATATATATATATATATATATATATATATATATATATATATATAAGATTTGAAATTTATCCAAAATAACTTTTTTCTTCGGTTATGATAATAAGCATTTAGAAGAAAAACATACAAAATCAGGGAAGTAGACAGTGGGAAAGGGGCTTGTCTCCCTCAAACTTTTTACCAATTGTAGTATTTTTACGGGGTTTTATTTTAACAAAATACTATAAAGAAAGAAATACAAGAAAGAAAATACTATTAAAGCATGGAGGTACTGGAGATTTTAAATCTCCTTAAAACTAATCATATTGACGGTCTTTGATAACTTTCCAAACTTTTTTTGCCCCCCCACCCCCCAAAAAAAGAAAACATCTCTGCTACGGCCCTGAAAATTATATTGTTTTAAATGACTGTTTACTCTGATACTTTATACGATGAGTCAGGCTTTGGAAATCGCTGCCCTTAAGCAAAAAAAAAAAAAAAAAGAAAAAAATTTAAAAAGTATTTGAATTACAAAATACACGGCCCAGTTTGAAGGTGTAGTATTTACAACGACGAGGTAACAGATGTCACGGAGGAAAAAGAAAACGAGAAAAAAATCGGTTCTGCTCCGTTTCTAGCAGATTCCGTAAACAACGGCAGCTGTTAACAGCGAATCAACAAGCGACTTCTTCCTCTTCTATTATCCACTTCAACGACGCAGGGTTTTTGTTCGACTCGTGACCTATTCTTCCGAAAATGAATCTTCGTATAGGGAACGACAATTATTTGAACTGAAAGCGAAATTAATCTCTAATAGCTTTTGAACCAAAAGAGGCAATCTCAGATATATCAGATCTGCGAAATGGAAAAACGTAACGAAGGTTTTATTTGTAATATTATTGAATAAAATGTTGGATTGTATTTGATAAACAAAAATAGTAACTTGACATCGACAATATTTTTGATGAAGTAGTCATTTTCTTAACAAAAGGGAATAAGATAGTGAAGGAAAGCGAGAAGAAAGGACTAAACACCAATCTCAAATTATAAATTGGGGATACCAAAATAAAACAATATCTGTCTATATTTCCGAGGTATTGTAACAATTTACACTATTTACATTGTTCGGACTATTGTCCTCATCGTCATTGTCATATTCACGACGTTTCGGCCGTTGTACGCTTCTTCAGTTGTTATACGCTGGAATTTCGAACCGAACTTTTTATTTCGTCCACTGGGGTAAATTGTTCTAATTCCACGTGCCATGCCCATGTCTGGGTATCTTCGTTTCACTTATTTCCCTTTAGTAACTCAACTCCACATGTTTTTGCTCACCTCTGCTGTGGCCAGGTATTGAACTCACAACTCTTAAGATCAAGTCGCTGTATTACTTCAATCAACGCTTTTATTCACTGAGCCATATGTTTTGGGGCCGAAACATGGTGAATATGACAATGAAGATGAGGACAATAGTCCGAACAATGTAAATAGTGTAAAATAAAACAAGTACAAAAAATATTAATATATGGCAAGTGTTTTATAGAGGATGCAAAATGCGACACTGAAATCCGAAGATGCCCTGGAATATCAAAAGGTCCCTTCTAAAAATTAAGCAAAGTATTAAGAAATAGGAAAATGTCGTTAGAAACAAAGAAAAGACTGATGAACTGTTATATATATATATATATATATATATATATATATATATAACAATGACTAATATAACAATGAATGCTTGGCACTTTCCTCACAGATGAAGAGACTTGAAACAATAATGCCCACTTTTATATTTGCATTCACCTGATACTGAGCACTTTTACCCACAAATATAACATACGTTAAAACTATATTTTTATCATATATATATATATATATATATATATATATATATATATATATATATATATATATATATATATATATATATATGATAATATAATATTAGGTTGATGCAAAAATAATGACATAATAATGTCGTTTTTTGACGTTAAAAAATACGTAAAAAACGACATTATTACGTCATTATTTTTGCACCAACCTAATATATGTAAACCACCACTAAAATAGCCATGGGATGAAGATGACAGAAGAGAAAAATGAAAAAGTGCTCTTAGAAAAAAAAGAATGGAATAAATTTTCACTTTTACTTTGAGAATGTTTTGCAACGAATGCCAATAATTCGTGTTGAAATAATCAGGGCTAAAGGAGGATATTTTGACGAGTGCAAAATTCAACCATAAAATGCATTTTTCTTTTTGTCATAATATTAGGCTGGTGCAAAAATAATGACGTAATAATGTCGTTTTTTGACGTATTTTTTAACGTCAATAAACGACATTATTACGTCATTATTTTTGCACCAACCTAATAAAATTTCAATATTTTAATAAAATTTCTAATAAAAAAACATGCCTCATTTTTTTAATCGTGTATAACAATTTTCACTTATTTAAAGTACAATACAACTACTTTTAAAGCCAACTTTAAAAAATTTCCAGGTGTTTCCTCTAACTTTTGAACTGTAGTGTATATATATATATATATATATATATATATATATATATATATATATATATATATATATAAGTTTCATTAAAAACGACTGACAAGATACTGCGGTTAAGTATTTTTATTCAATTTTTCTTGTGTTCTCATAATTTTCTTCTTTTCTGGGTGTAAATTATGTAGAAATTGTCCAAATGTTTTCTATGTCCGAGCACTTTCGACTATTCTTTTAGTCATTATCAAGGATGATTATATTTTTGCTTTCTGGTATTGTTTTATGTATGTATCTATAGTCATAGTTATGCTTTATTTTCCAAACACGGTCGATACATTATGACATAAGCAAGATGAATGTTTCTTTAAAAACATTATAAAGAAATACGTATACAATTCCAGTCGACAAAAACAATTATATTATCTACTATAAAATATTTAAAGCTGCTAACCTTATCGTCAACAATAATAACTATCTTGCAAGATCCAAATTGCAGAGAACCAATATTATTTACGAATTCACATGACCCCTAAAAAACTGTGTTCCTGATCAATCCAAATTCATAAATAATTATACTGGATGTACTACAACATGCATAACAAGAAGACTCATGTTACATATCTCTGACTATAACTCAATTAGGTTTCATTTAAATACACATGGAGGCCTAGCAAATTCTATCCGTAACACACTCGTTGATAACACTATTATATTAGCCTCATCCACATGTAACAAAAGGGATAAAAATAATGGCAGCAATATTAAAAAAAAGAAAAAGACAACACTCAATAATATCAACTATGAACACGGCCACAATGTGCGTAAAGAAATAAAATATTCCTATAAGTCAAGTTCCATACATCCATACATTCTGTTAAAAGTAAAAAGGCAATCATTCTTGAAAGCGCTCAAACATACAAAACATTTGGACAATTT
This sequence comes from Acanthosepion lycidas, assembly GCA_963932145.1. Classification (NCBI taxonomy): domain Eukaryota; kingdom Metazoa; phylum Mollusca; class Cephalopoda; order Sepiida; family Sepiidae; genus Acanthosepion; species Acanthosepion lycidas. Next base: position 35,320,437 of record OZ010601.1, on the reverse strand, counting down.
CTCCATAATTTACGTCCAGAAAAGAAAAATTAAATAAAAACCGTAACTACAGTACCTTGTCAGTCGTTTGTAATGAAACGCTTAAAAGAGGGATTGCTGTCCAAATACACAATTTTATACATACGCACACATACAAACATATATATATATATATATATATATATATATATATATATATATATATATATATATATATATGTGTGTGTGTGTGTGTGTGTGTGTGTGTGTGTATAGGGTTAGGTAAATGAGATAACTAGATATTAGCGACCGTATACACGCGTGCTGCCGTGCATACACTGGTAAGCAAATAAATAATTACCAAATTTAACCAACAGGTGTAGACATAATAGTGCTCAATGTGATCAGACAGAGCTAAGAAATATATGTTAATAAATACACATATACCTACGTTTGATGTGCGCCTCGAGTTTCTTTCGTTGGTTACCCAATTCATCCGGCACGAGATATCGCTTATTGTTTAAGCGATATCTCGTGCCCGATGAATTGGGAAACCAACGAAACTCGAGTCGTACATCGAACATAGGTATATTTGCATTTATTAACATATATATATATATATATATATATATGTGTGTGTGCGTGTGTGTGTGTGTGTGTGTGTGTGTCTGTGAGTGTGTGTGTGTGAGAGAGAGAGAGAGAGAGTGTGTGTGTGTGTGTGTGTGTGTGTGTACCGGGTGTAACAGCAAAATTGTTCAAATCGTGTAACCGCATGAAATAATTGACCATCCCACAATATAATTAATATCTAAAAGCACTAAACTAATTGAGTTTCTTTTTCCATATTTTTAGATAAGATGTTTAGCCATCTTGATACCATTCGTCGTAAGAATCATAAAAAAAAAACACTTAGATTTATTCAGCTGGACCGAGAACAGGTAAAATCGTTTTGTGCCAGCCCCATATGTCTTCCCAAATGAGCAATTTTGAGAGGAAAAAAGATCATCCAGGCCTTCAGTAATGGTACCAACAGTCATACTTTGGCTCCCACCTTCAAAGTTCATCGAGAGAACGGTGAATAAGTTTAAGAAAGAGAAAGAAGAAAACTGGATCAAGATGTCACAACGGCATCATTTCAACTTAGAGCTAAATACGTTCTTATTGTCCAAAGTATAGCCCAATAAAGTTATAAAAACCTCGGAGAATTCAAGTAAGATATCCTTAATCATTTCTAAGATACAAAGCTTAATCTAAAAATTGGTACACCCAGGCCGATATAATCCTGAAGTTACCTTGACAAGTTGATCGTAGCGAGATTCGAACACAGATCACGCCTTCATTTTATATAGAAAGCAGCAATTGAAAGTGTGCTTCTTTTCTTATATGATTTATTTAATGTTTTAAAGATCTCAATCAACATGTTCGTACGAGTCACACATTAAATGTCAAATGCGCATAGCGACCTTCGGTTTGACCTTCCCTGGTACATAACATTGAAAAAAAAACACGTACAGTGATTACGTGCTTTCTTTTATCGTTCTTATTTCTAAGCGATCTGTTTTTTTAATTTTCCAGTTTATTTAATGATGATTTTTACTTCAACAACAACAAAAACGATTAAGCCAATCATTCTAAGAGGATCTTGCTGTCATTTAATCTTCTATACAAACCAATGCGTGCTACTTGGGTGAAGACTCAATGAGTTCAATGTCAAAATTAATTAGAATCTAGGAAGTCTTTTAACAGATGACAGAAAACGTGACACCAAAGTACGAAGGGATAATGGAATAGAAAAAGATTCCTTTCAAAAACTAAACAAAGTATTAGGTTGGTGCAAAATAATGTCGTTTTCTCACATAGTAACATATGTGAGAAAACGACATTATTTTTGAACCAACATAATATTAAGAAACAGGAACATTTCATTAGAACGTCCTGGGTATGACGGTAAACTACATCCGCGTCCTGGGTATGATCATAAACTACATCCACGTCCTGGGTACGGCGATAAACTGCATCCAACAGCAAGATCTCAGATAATGTTTTCAGAAAAATAATGTTGCCAGCTCTAACTTTTTGAAACAATAATGTTGCCAGCTCTAAGTTTTTGAAACAATAATGTTGCCAGCTCTAAGTTTTTTTGTAAAAAAAAGTAATGTTGCCAGCTATACGTTTTTTGTAAAAAAGTAATGTTGCCAGCTATACGTTTTTTTGTAAAAAAAAGTAATGTTGCCAGCTATACGTTTTTTTGTAAAAAAGTAATGTTGCCAGCTATACTTTTTTTTGTAAAAAAAAGTAATGTTGCCAGCTATACGTTTTTTTGTAAAAAAAAGTAATGTTGCCAGCTATACGTTTTTTGTAAAAAAAGTAATGTTGCCAGCTATACGTTTTTTTGTAAAAAAAAGTAATGTTGCCAGCTATACGTTTTTTTGTAAAGGAATAATGTTGCCAGCTATACGTTTTTTTGTAAAGGAATAATGTTGCCAGCTATACGTTTTTTTTAAACAATAATGTTGCCAGCTATACATTTTTTATTCCATACAAAATAGGCATTTAAAATTCACATAAACTGAATTTGGCATTAAATAACCCACAGTGGTTGATATGCCATAAAACCCAAACAAACATTTCATTAGAAACATAGAAAAGAGTTCTCGACTGCTATGTAATATCACTACTCTTGTATGCAAGTGAACTCAGATCAATTTCTTCACAGATGATGACGAGACTCCAGATAACTGTTCTTAGGATGCTTAGACGGAACATGTGAGCAATGAGGAGATGGTTTGGAGAATCTGACTGTTGTAACCTAAAATGGGTTACTGAATGAGGAATAACCAAAACGAAGCTTAGAAATGGTAATCTTTATAACATCAACAATACTCGCCAGCGGCGTGAAGTAGGTAAACCACTGCTAGTAGTGGACTACTTAGACAGCATATTACGATATTTATCTGCCTCCCCACAAGGTAGGATGCAGCACAAGACCAAATTGAATGTAGGGAAATCCGAGCCAATGGGCTCAGGCAAAAATTGTCCATAGACCCCGCATAGGCGGGATCGGGTATCTGTCTACCTTCCCGGGCATAGCCTCGTCCGGGTTCCTCTCCGCCCGAAGAGCTTCCCACGCTGGCAGCTCACGCTGACAGCGTAGACAGCGTATTGCCCCCACTTACAATAATGTCCAACGTATCTATGAGGATTGGGACATACCCATTGGTCTTCAAAGGTACGGTATATAACACTGACACTGGACAAATTGAAGGCAAGAGGGAACATCAGGTACTCTACCACACAAGCTTGTCGAAATGAATAGCGCAATAAAGCCTGGGAGGAATAAGACAAAGACATTGTTAAGAGATACAAATGATAGGAAGTTGTCGAGAAACATGATCGTCCACGTCCTGGATAGACACGGCACATAGAAGAGGATATACCAGAACTCATCGTGTTTGCATTTACGCATCGTTAATCTTAATTTAAAGAAAGAAAATTGTACTGAGCTGTTATATAATATCGACAATGGGTCCTTACAGACGAAGAAGAGATGTGAAGCAGCAGGAATGTGGTTCTACAGAAGGATACTGAGAATACTATGGACCGAGCATTTGAGCAACAACAAAGTTTTAGAGAAAATATAAGCAAAAAGGACATCAGAAACTGGAATATTTAGGGCACATAAAAGAAAAACGTCATAAAAAATATGACACTGACTAGACATTATATAGGCAAGAGAATTTGAAATGAACCGGTATAACCCAGCTTTAATATGGATCTATTAAAACGTTGATCAGTCCTTTTACATGGCAGTAAATACTGGGCAATCTGCTCACAGATGAAAAAGAGATTTGAAACAACACGAATGTAGTTCTACAAAAGGATGCCGAAAATACTATAGCCCAAACATTTGAGCAACAACGAAGTTTTAGAGAAAATATAAGCAAAAAGGACACCAAAAAGAAACAGTTGGAATCTTTAGGCCACATAATGAGGAAAGCGGAGTTTGCAAATTTGGCAGCTGACGATCAGGTAGAGAATTTCTACAGACAATTTTTATTAGGCTGTGTTAATAGTAGGTTCAAAAAGTACACTACAACACACCTGCGTAAGTAAACAAAGCGTGAAGAAAGTACTAAGCATTAGTTGCAACAAGAGAGAAAGTATTGTTGTTAGCAAAAGGCACAATAAAGGCGAATAAAGGCCGGAAGAGATCAAAATCAAACAAGTACAACAATTTAAATTGTGGAAGTGATATAACAGGCGTGGCGGCGTCAGAAATGCGACACCGAAATCCGAAGGCAGATTGGGATAACGAAAGATGCCTTTCGAAAGCTAAGCAAAGTATTAAGAAACAAAAATTGTTAGAAACAAAGAAAATAGTACTGAACGGTTACGTAATGGTAGTCCTCCTATATGACAGTAAACACCGGACAATCCGCTTGCAGATGAAGAAAAGACTTGAACAACAGAAGGATGCTGAGAATATCATAGTCCGACCATGTGAGCAACAACGAAGTTTTAGAGAAAATGGAAACACATAAGACACATATACTTAACGCCGGAAAGAGATAGTTGAAATTTCTAGGCCACACAATGTGAAAAGACGGCTTGGAAAATTTGATACTCACAGGACAGATTGAAAGCAAGAGGGACAGAGGAAAATAACGTATCTCATGAGCTTGACTAAATGGATGGCGGAACAGGACTTAGGAAAGAGAACAAAAATATATTAAGTGCAAAAAAGACATGAAATTGTGGCAAGCCATGATCGCTAACGTTCTGAAGATATACGGCTCATAGGATACGAAGCGTTAAAAGATACGATACTAAGGTAATTCTAAAATATTACAATTGTTCTCTTATATCGACAAGTTATTCGACATTTCATCTGAATGATAGATGTCAAACACGAAATACAAAACGTAAAAAAGCTGACATCTTCAAAATAAATTGCTAATTGCATGTTTAGAATTTTAATTGAAGTACTGTTAATTATTTTGAGGACCCGCGTTCAAATCTCACTATGATCAATTTGTCACGAAGGAGACACAGTGCCGAGATGTGTGACCACTAAGGAATACCAGGTGCTGTAAACTTGAATGTGCCAGTTATGTAATGGTTAACGGCTCTGAATTGAAAATCTGGGGAACCGAGTTCCAATTCCAGTTGGGTTCGTTATATTCAGGCAAATATCATTGAGAAACGTATGAACCCACCTCTTCTCAACTCCCCCAGTGATTAAGACTTATTTCAGTAAATAATTATTATCTAATAAAAAAAATTATTAGAATGTAAAAATACTTTCTGGCTTTAAATAACATAAAAAAATTAAACCATAAAAAACAAGTCAAATTAATACTTGAATAGAAGCACTTGAATCAATAAATGATTATTATCTGAAAAATATTACAATCAAAAAAAGTATTTTCTGCCTTTAAATAACCTGCAATGGGTTGATGAATCGTAAAAAACAACCAAATCAATTAGATATTAGTAGTCTGCGGAGTCGATCCCAGTGTTTCTATTCAGAAAGTCCTTGAAAACTATAACACCACTTTATCCAAGCATTGTGAGTTACATTGGATAAACGGATGTGTTCGTTGGTGGTTGTGCAATCACGAAAGTGACAAGTCATCGTGACCGAGATGCGCTCTCTACCAGAAACTGTAATCAGTAGTAGTTCAGATCGTTGCAGCATAAACCACAAATGGGCTCTTTGAGTGTTAGACAAACACGAGTGTACTTGAGTAGGCGTTTTCAATTTAAGAAGATAGGGATTGTCAGTGGTCAAAAATGAATCCAGGATTTTCTGACAGAATAAGTCTGTTAAATATAAAAATCTGTTACTTGTGGACGCAGTGAAGTTCTGTATTGACAGAGTTTGTTTTCTTTTTTCTTTTTTTTCTTTTTTTCAAATTGGTTTGGAATATCCGTAAACAGTGAACGGTATTGTGAAATCTAACCACTACAGTTTTAGGGGTGTCAAAGTTGACTGTAATGGACGACTGGAAATCACCTGAATAAAACCTGCAACCTGCATCCTGATGATTCGTGCCGGGTATCAAAATGCCGCAATTACGTCAGCTACTCAATGCTCTTTGAACAGCATGAAAGCAATGACATAAAATGGAAAACTGCAATGCAGACTACGAGACCATGGCTTGTAGGAAAGAACGCTTTAGACATTTCGGATTGCATCCGTACATCAGAATTCATCCAACAACTGCAGGAATAAGTAATGAAAAACCCAAGTATTGAGGCATTGGTGCGAGGTATGCGTGTTTCAATTTCCACCATGAAGGTGGTCTTGAATAAGGATCTCTGCTACCAATCATAAAAAAAGGTGTAAATGCCAACTTCTTACAGAAAAGACTCGTGAAAACCGTCTGACAAAGAAATTCTTAAACAAGGTAAAACATCCTGTTGAACCAGGAACAATCTGGTTCTTTTATGATGAAAAATCTTTTCAGGACCAGCTGCACAACACCCAGAACAACAGATGGCTTGCCTAAAATCCATATAACATTCCTCGTGTGATGAAGACCAAGTTTCCCCAAACTGTGATGTTTTGGGGATGTCTCCAGTGAGGGTGATGCCATGCTACCTCACATCTTTGAACAGTTTCAGGCTCAATTCGGATGGCTATGTGGAGTTGCTGAACACCGTGATCAAGCCTTGTTTGGAGAGGGTGGCTGCTGGAAGACCATATGTGTGGCAGCAAGATTCAGTTCCCTGCCACACAACCAGAAGATTCAGAAGTGGCTGTCAGATAATTTTTACAATTTCACTAGGCCCAACATCAGAGACCCTAACTTCCCTAATTGTCATCCCATTGATTATTATGTGTGGGGCGCAGTTGAGGAAGAAACCAATCGCACTGCCTGTAGCAACAAGGCTCATCTGATTGACAGGATTAAGAAAGCATTTGAAGCTCTCTCTAGAGACATCGTGAAGGCCACATGTGCCAGATTCCGGAGTCAGATCGAGGACGTAGTAGTTGCTAAGGATGACTTCTTTGAGCGAATTGTCATTTGATTATTATAACCTGTATATCACTTTTCTATTTTTCCAATAAATTAATTTTTGGCTTCGATATTCACTTTGTTTCCCTAAAATAAAACAAAAAAACTGTCAAATTTATACCGAACATCCTGTACTTCATTGTAATCAAATTATTATTTTCGAATAATTCATTCATTCATGTCATTCATTTCTAAAAGTCGTCCAGTCAATTGTGGATTTTCAGCTGACTTTTATAAATTAACATTATTTCTGGAGCAATAGTTGCTCTTTCTGCTTGGCAGGCAGTTGGTTATAATGGAATGCCGCTATTGTCTGATCTTCGGACACACGTACGCGTTTATAAGAGCTATCACTGTTCTAACAAGGACAATAGGACAATGACAGACATTATGGTTACTAATACAAAATGGCAGCACAAATTCATATTATAAGAGAATTTCAGTTCAATACAACGTATAAATACTTAGACTTTTCCTTAATGACTAATTAACCTATAACTGGAGAGAATAGGAAGAGATCATTTCATACCTTCCTCAAATGTATTTACGCGTCCGTGAATATAACGAACCCGTCTGGAATTGGAACCTCTGCTCTCCGATTAACAATTCCGAGTCATTATCCATTATACCACACATACATCCAGCCTATAGAACCTGGTATTCCCAAGTGGTCGCCCACCTAGGTACTGACTAGGGTTGACGTTGCTTAATTTCAGTTGTTATACGGAAAGCAGTGTTCTAAACGCGATGTGGCCGTAAGCCAGTCCTATAAATAGTAGAATCATTACCTGCTGGATGTGTCATTTACGTTTTCTATTTTAATGTCGGATATTCGAAGCACGGCTGGATTCATCTAACTTTGTGTGTCAGTTTACTTAACGCTGGCCACAGATGCAAGACCAACAGAGAAAAAAGTGAAATGAGGTTTTATTTATATAATAATAAAAAAAAACAATAACGACCGTACATAAAAACCGGCAAAGTCATTGTATAGTTTAATTTATTAAACGATTTTATTCAGTAGGTCAACATAATGACACGCAATCATAGGTCACCACAATTGTCAAAACGAGCTAAGCTTAAAGACTTATAAATAGGGTTTGTTGATTCGAATATTTTTTTGTTTAATCATTGGTGCGCTTTTGTGAGGACTGATCTCATTAAACAAGTAAATTAAGCCCTGGTGTTGCTTACTAAATACCATACCTTGACAAGCTCCTTGCGATGTTAATATATTCTCGGTCACTACTTGAAATTTTGTCTTAAGTTTATCAAGCTCGGCCTCGTCGGTATCTGTTGAGAAAAGTGCGCAAGAAGAGACGAGAGTTGTGGCAGGACAAATCGTTGCTGGTTCAGCACGACAATGCACCTTCGCATAACGCTCTGAGTATCAAGCAGTTCTTGGCCGAGAAAATCACTGTACAGGAACAACCTCCGTATTCACCTTATCTTGCTCCGTGTAACTTATTTCATTTCCCCAAGCACAAGGGGATCACCAAGGGGTCCTGTTTTGAAGGTGTGGAGGCCATCAAGAGGGCCGTAAAGACTGAGTTCCAAGAATCCTTCCAGTAGTGCCCAGAAGCTTGAAAGAGAAGGATGGAAGAGTGCATTAGACTCGAGGGGAATTACTTTGAAGAGGAAATCATGTACTTTGTTTTTTTTGGGGAGGGGTTGTAATTGAAATAAATTGTTTATGACATCAATCCTGTCACTTTTTAGACTGACCTCATATATTTACCAAAACATTTGCAATAAAAAAATAAATCTATTATATGCCTTCTCTCCGACTCTGAAAAGGAAAGTTAGTCGATATAACAAAATTTGTCTTTTTTATTTCACAAGTCTCGCATAAGGCTGTTATTTTATTTTTAATTTGTTTTTTATTCACTCGTCAAGAGGAAGCATGTCTTTTTTACGGGGTCTACCCTAAAATTCTTCTCTGTTCAGACTGGTCTTCACTGACTGACTGTTAATAGTTACATGACCGGCGGGCATACTAATTGGAGAAGGGGACGGAAAATTAACCCAACAGTCTTATTTAACAACTAATCGTATGTTTGAGATCAGCTACATATTGTATAACTGTAGTGTTAAGGGAAACATCCACATGGGAGTTTCTTCCATAAACTAGTAGTTCTTCGGAGAAATCTTAATAAGACGTTCTACTTACACTTGAAATTCGGAGGAAATGAGGCTGATTCGACTTCGTAGAAGTAACAAGGCGTATCCTAACAGTAAATTTCTGAATTAGTGGAATTAAAGAATGAAGCTCATCTGAACATTTGCCATGGAAATAGCAATAGATTAGCAATAGGCTTGTGACGTCTGTGAGAAAGACACTGCAGAGATTAAGTCTTCCCCAACAACATCATGATTTTGAACTATACCAGAGTTAGTAATAGAAGATTGTTTACCACCAACTCAGATATGGCAGTGCAGCAATACTTCACAATTACTCTAATCTGTTTCTGGAGTTAAATATGACCCAATAGACATTCAAAGCCCGTTATATATTAATGATAAAATATATTTTAATGTTAAAGTGCTTAAAATCAGAGACAGAGCTTATGTAATTATAAAAGTGAACATTGAAGTCAACACCCAGAAGTGATAGTCTGTTTCATGCTAAACACGTTAATTTTTTATTATTTATTGTTGGTTGTTATTATTTTTACTTGTGTTTATGTGTGCGATCGTGTTTTTTTTTTTAATTTGTTTCTTATTTATTTTGTAAATTTACTTTATTTTATTTTACTTATGTTTGTTTATTTATTTTGTTTTTTTATTTATTAGGTTGGTGCAAAAATAATAACGTAATGATGTCGTTTTTGACGTTACAAAATACGTCAAAAAATGACATTGTTACGTCATTATTTTTTACCAACCTAATATTTTTGTTTATTCTATTCCGTTTTCAGTTTTCGATTTTTAAGTACCCGAGTAAAAATTTGTCTTCGTGTCTGCATTTTGAGAAGAGTTCTGGTTAGTAGGTAGTGTTAATCTAGGGAGGTAACTATAACTCTTTTCTTCTCCAATAAATAACCAAGCTTTCGTGCTATTAGTCCACAACTTGGAGATGGATTCACAATTTTCCCAAATTTATTTGCGTGTAAGTGAATGTAATGAGCACGTTTGCAATCCGAACTCGTCTTCTCGTTCCAACCCACTATATATATATAGTCTATATATATATATATATATAAAAAAAAAAAATAAAAAATAAAAAAAAGACGAAACGAAAACTTTTACTTTACCAATGTGTTTCGTCAGTTATGTGCCATGCGTGATACACGCTTAGGCGATCACGTATATACATGACTGACGAGGCAATTTTTCCCGTAGTAGGTTGCCATTTCTTTCTGCGGTATACCAGTTACCACCAATAATATAGAGCCCGGTCTGCCCCACTATTTACCCATAGCTGGGGGGGAGAAGGAGAGGATTCATACCAAGGGTATTAACACATAAGTGAATACGTGTTCGACTGGAATTCGAACTCGGTTCTCCGATCCCACAATCCTAGCCGCTATCCATTACTCCACCGTCCCTCCTCTTTCGTCCTCTGATGAACTTTATCAAGGCTAATGTAAAGATTTTATTTTGTAACGTGTGTTTATAAACAGAATTAAAATATCAATTTTAAATTTAACAACGCTCAAAATATTCATAAGGCTAACTGTAAAAATTCAAGGTAAACTATGGATGATGCTAAGTGATGTAATTTAATGCCCACAAAACGAAAGTGAATATATTATCGTTGTTAAATTTTTATTTTTCTTATTTATTTATTTACTTTTTACTTATTAATGTAATTATTATTTACTATTAGGTTGGTGCAAAAATAATTTCGTTTTCTGAAATAGTAACATATGTTAGAAAACGAAATTATTTTTGCACCAACCTAATATTTTCTTCTAATTTGATAAATTATTTAGTATTTCTTTATTTTACCTAATAATAGAAGGTTTCGATTTAACCGTTTTTCCTTTGATTTTTAAAAAATATTTAAAGTCAAGTATATTGGCTTTGGAAAGGAGTATTTCTTTAAGGAAAGATATTTGCCAAAAAATCCGGGGCGAAGGTCAACATTTTCGCAAGATTCAATAGCGGCATTCTCAAGAACTTTCCGTTTAAGTAAAGTATTTACGTTTTAATAAGTGTGATATTCTTTAGATCTATCTATCTATATATCTAAATATTTATTTCCCTCCCGCTATTTCCAGTCTCTCTCTCTCTCTCTCTCTCTCTCTCTCTCTCTCTCTATCTCTATCTATCTATCTATCTATCTGTATATATAGATATTATTTAAATATATATATATATATATATATATATATATATATAGATAGATAGATAGATAGATAGATAGATAGATAGATAGATAGATACACCTAGTGAGCCAGACAAACCTACCTAGGTTTCACCTAAACGGATCGTCAGGGAAAGCCGACTTTCCCTGACGATCCGTTTAGGTGAAACCTAGGTAGGTTTGTCTGGCTCACTAGGTGTATCTAGGTCTGCTCTACGGTTGTATTGAGCTCTTTTGTTAGTTAGTTGTTTACTCGTATCGGGGTTTTTTCTTTGGGCTTCAAACCTGCATCTGTGCGATTTCTTTTTCGACAGACTTCCATGTTTGTAGCTCTTTCTTTTTTTAAAACCTTTTTTTCCCTCAAGATTGATTTAATTATTGGCAAATCAAAAATTCGAGCGTTTTTCGAAACGAGTATAGTTATATATATATATATATATATATATATATATATATATATATATATATATATATAAGTGCTTACATACACTAAAATTCATAAATATATTGTTTAAAATTTGCTATATTTATATAGGAAGAAGGCTCAAAGTCGACTTAGAAATCGGCACTGCATGGTGACTCGATGATCGTTTTTCGAAACGAGTATATACATATATATATATATATATATATATATATATATATATGTATATATATATATATATATAAGTGCTTACATACACTAAAATTCATAAATATATTGTTTAAAATTTGCTATATTTATATAGGAAGAAGGCTCAAAGTCGACTTAGAAATCGGCACTGCATGGTGACTCGATGATCGCTTAACTCGTGAAAGTTCGGATCGCCATGGTTGATTTCTATGGCTACTCACATATTTATACTATTTTAACATTTAAAATATTTGACTGTGTGTAACCTTAAATTATCTATAGTTTCGAATTAATCAGCAGTTTGCAGGTTTTTGTTGTTATCCAATGCAATGCGTTGAACTAAATAAACAATACAGTACGATTACAGTGGGACTAGACAGAAAAAAATAACGCAGTAATTTTTTTAATGGATCTCAAAAGACTTCTATTCAGAAGCAGTTTTTCGCCTATTTCCATGGAAACGCTTTCCATATTTTGAAGACAAAATATTAGGTTGGTGCAAAAATAATGTCGTTTTCTCACATAGTAACATATGTGAGAAAATGACATTATTTTTGCACCAACCTAATAGTTGTTTGTTTAGCGGCATATCAACTTCTTATGGGTCATTTAATGGCCAAAATTTAATTCTCTTGGGAGTATTAGTAATTTCTTTATTTCTTTTTCTGTATTACTGGTAAGGTTTTATTCTTTACAAAAATATATTGCTGTTTTTATTTTATTTTATTTATTTTATTTTTTTTTTTACAAAATGTATTGCTGGTAAATTTTAAATATGAAAATATATTATTGGTATTTATACTTTGAAAATGTTTATACTTTCATAATCTTTTTACCCTAGTTTGGGGTTTAACTATTTGCGCATAACTGGGGACTAACAGGTGCTACCACCAGAGGTCAGTGTCAGCTGAATAACAGCAATTAAGAGGTGGTTCAACGCACCTCAAAACCTCCCAATCAGATGCCTTGCTGCCGGATGTAGTTTGTCGTCATACGCAATAACCGTGTTGCTTTGTACAACAAACAGGATTGAGATTCAATATTTCAATTGATTAACGTGGCAACAATAACAAAACGGAAGGTCAAAGATCAATCGAATCACTTCCGTCGAATTTTTTACTCTACAATCGGATTTCTTGCATAAAACTTGATCAACGTTGCGTGACAGTCTTTAAACGGACATCTACATCACTGATTATTGTAGTTCTCTTGTGAGTCAAGATTTCTTTTCAGCATAAAATAACACTTGACTCACAATATAATTACATTAACAACTGATGTGAATACAAGGCGCGAGAGCAACTCAAGGTAGAGGGTTACTGATCAAATGGTTTTGATGTGATCTGAGTGAACGAAGAAGTGAATATTATGAGGATAAAGTGGATAAAAAAAAACAATTGGCTCTTAACTTGAAAAGATTATAATACTAAAGGAAGCATCTACGCGGGAGCCAAAGTAGCTGTTCTTAAAGAAAAGATGATTGAACTTTCTCTTTAAATAAGGATAATTCGACTCTGTGGAAGTAGAATGATGCGCTTTAGTAGTGAAGATCTGAATTGGTAGAAATAGAAAATGCAGCTCACTGAAATATTTGCCTTAGAACTAGCAATAGAGTATCGATAGGCTTGCAACATTCTGAGGTTGCAGAGTGAAAAATAAGTGTCCTCCCACGAGAACGAGGGTGAAGACTGAGCAGCTCCAACCCAAATATGACAGCAATACTCCATTTTTGGTAAAATCCAGTGTTTCTCAACCTTTGGTACTCCACGGCGCACTTGTAGAATAACTAAAATTCTGGGGCGTACCTTAAATTTAAATAAGGAAAAATTAGTCTTGAAATTTGAAAATATGAAATTTTACTTCAGCATTTCCTAAGAAGATTAGTAGTACATCTTTCATTTAAAGGGATTTATAAAGAATCTGCTATTTTTTTTTTTTTTTTTTTTTTTTTTTTTAGAAAGGCCGATAATGATTGATTTAAATCCTTTGAGGAAGACAAAAGGGAAAGGATTATCCACTCCTTAAGGATTAAGTAATTTAACATCCAGTTTTAAAATATCAAATGACAAAGACTAGACTTAGACATTAAAACTGTGTGCATGGAATCTCTATCTTTTTAAAAATAAAGATTTTTTAAATATAAAAATAATTACTCTTCTGTTAATTTCGGGCATACCTGGTTACCTTTCAGGACGCATTAGTGCAACAATCTTTCTAACCGGATGTTCATACCACTTTCTTGCAGTTCTCTTCGAGTAAAAGTTTCAACTTTACCAGTAAAGATATTGGCTCATTCTATCATGCCGAATTTTATATTCAGTGGGTGCTAACACTCTGCAGCCTGATGCAAGTTTGCCAACTGTTTCTGGATATTTATCACAGAATCTGCATTTGGGGTCAACACAATTTTTCAGTATGTGTGCTTGGTAATTTCAAGTTAGCAAGCATTGCTTCTGTGCAGCAAAAATAAAACCTTCGGTTTGAGCTTTTAATCCTGCACTGCGTAACCACTGATTGGTAAGCGGTGTGTTTACGTTGGTACGGGCAGAATATTGACCAAGAAGAGACTTCTTCTTCTTCTTCTTCTTCTTCTTATTATTATTATTATTATTATTATTATTGTTGTTGTTGTTGTCGTGTTGTTGTTGATTGTGTTGTTGTTTTCATCATTGGGGGAAAGACTATAGCGCTAAAACGTTATACTGGGATACAGATATACTTGGTATACCCACATGATACCCTTCCCGATAAATGTATATTAGGTACATGCATCACAGCCAGATGTGCGCGATATGATGACAGGTTTTGATAATAAAATAAGCGCAAAAATTTGCAGGTGAATCCCAGTGATAAATACCCTCACGTAACTCAGTCCGCTCAGGCAGTTCCCGATTGAGGATGTCCCCAACTATCTAGATGTCTCCCCTACTTTCTCTCATCAACAGATATGTACAGCGCGTCTGACACATACCCAACTGGTTAAGGAAACAAAACTGATACGCAAATCTTAACAGGATATTTACTCTAGCCTATCTTAATTCACCATAACAAAATAGGTGCATATTAACGCCTACATTCAATTAAGATAAAAAAACAAACAAAAAAAAAAAAACAAAACCACGAGAACCGTGTCTGGTGTAGCATCAGGAGCAATTACAGTGGAACCTTGGTTCACAAATTTTTTCGTTCCTGAAGGCCATTCGTAACCCGAAATGTTCGTAAACCGAAACTATTTTTCCAGTAGGAATCAATGTCGAGAAAAAAAAAAGTCACAGTACAATAAAACCGGAAAAGGAAAGCACGGCACAACACACGAATGTGTAAAACACGGCGGACGACTCAGAAATGAATCTGTTCGGGTTCACTCAGTTCGACAATGTTGTTCGATAAACGATGCATCTTCATCTCGAATCTTCTGTTCGAAAATCGATGTGAGACGTCCGAGAACTGAATTTCCTCTGTATTGTTATTATTATTATTATTAACAAACAAAATGTTTGACGTAATTCTTCCAATATTTTTCAACATATAAGAGAAGAGCATTATTTAAGAATAAAACAAAAACAATATTTGACAATGTTAAACAATATTTCGACAGTATGTCTGCTTTATTCCAGTTATATTTTTTTAATTTTCAAATATAAAAATATATGAATCTACAAAAAGTACAAGTCTTTGTACAACAACATAAGTCAAAATGGAACAACTACATTAAATCAATAGCTTCATCTACCGCAAGGAAAGTTGGTTCCCTGTGTCTCGCCAGAAAGTTTTTCTCGCCCGAGTTCATCCTTCAAATCTCTAAATCAACCATTCGCCCTTGCATGGAATACTGCTGCCATATATGGTCTGGTGTCCCCGAGGTTCGTCTTAAGGTCCTCGACAAAATCCAAAGACGGATATGCAATGTGATTGGCCCTGATCTGGCATCTTGTCTACAATCGTCCTCTCACAGACGTGCCTTCGCCTCCTTCTGTCGTTTCTACAAATATTTTCACGGTAACTGATCCCACGAGCTACTTTCGCTAGTTCCCAGACTACATGAATTTAAATGTGCTACTAGGCTGGCATCTCGGTCCCACCCTTTCACTGTCGAAACGATTAATTGTAGTCGTCTGTTCTACTTCAATAGCTTCATGTCTCGCACCTCCCATCTGTGGAATTCCTTTCCTATTACTTGTTTCCCTGATAGCTATAATCTCCAACTATTCAAATGTAATGTCAATCAACATTTCCAGATGCCTTGATCTATTCCCTATCCTTCTCTTCATTCTTTCCTCTATCACACCTCTTTACTCTTGCTCCAACTCTTTTTAACCTCTTGCCTGCTAGTGGCACTCCCGCCTTGCTTGGGGTGAAATGCTTTAAAAAAAGAAAAATCGACTGTAATTTCAACAAGCATCTTAAAGTGCACATTCTGAAAAATTATTCAGAATTTACCGACCTTTCGACCCTTAAAACGCACCAGGGTAGTTACGTATGCATATTAGTAACCCACCGCCCCGGGGGAATGAACAGAATGACAGGAGAGTTCCATAAGAATTATACTAAGCTGTTTGATTAATTCCTCTTAGTTACTAATAAACTAACGGAAAATTCCAATATGAAGGAGATTACCATCATATTACACACGTTTTAGTTGCATGACTTGACGCTGTCGGCGTTTCATTAGTTTTCACGCGTTTATTCACAGTACAGCCATTTTTCATTACAAGACAAGCAACGTTTGTACAAAGACTTACAGGACCAGATCACAAACGAAGTTCTCCTCCGCGCAAAGATAGAGAGATTAGACACCATCTTGACTAGCTACTGAATTCAATGCTTGACCGAATGCCAAATATCCTCCTACCTTAGAGCTCGCATCTGGGAAGAATCCACGTGGAGCCCCTCGTCATCGATTCAAAGATTAGCTCAAAAACACCTTGCTGATTACAGAAATCGATCCGGTCAATTGGGAGACGGAATTTGCAGAAAGAACCAATTGGAGAAGAAGCAGTCTACGAAAAAAACAATATCCTTCGGAAACACCAGAAGACAAATAGAAGAGAATACAAAGAACCCAAAGAAAAGGCAGAACTCTCCATCCCCTGAATCCACTTACCCTACCATGCGGTGGCTGTGGACCACTCTTCAGATCCAACATAGGATTCATTTCACACAGAAGAAAATGTCGATGAGTTCCCCAAAATTTGGCAACAAGTTTCGCCAACGAAGATATTTTTATACTTGAAAAATTTTTTTGAAAATAACTTGAAGACTGACATACCGTCGAAATTGTTAAACATTGTCTAACACTGTGTTTTTTCTCTTCTTAAATCGTGCTTTTCTCTTAAGTATTATTATTATTATTGATCTAGACAGGAAGTGGTCTCTAATAGGAAGTACTCGAGTCTGAAGAACCTCGGCAAAATTCAGATTACAGATATACACCTTCGCAACTAATGAAATGATCTCAGAATTCATGTAGCCAGTTAAAAGTGTGAACTCACAAAATCATGAAATTTTTCATGAAATGACTTGAAAATGTTGATAATTTTTATTTTGCTTCTTCTATGTGCCGTGTCCCTTTAGGACGTTGGCGGTCTAGCGTATCCTTAGCATCCTTCTGTAGAACCATACCTAAGTTGTCTCGAGTCTCGTTAAGGAGACTGCCCAACATTAGCTGCCGTAAAGGAGCATATATATCACGTAGCAGTGCAGTATTTTTTCCTTTGTTACCAACGAAATCCTCCTGTCTGGTAATATTCTGCCTAGCTTTTGAAATGTGTCTTTGGTCATACTTAGTAGATCTTATAATGGCCGGCTGGAAAGACTTCAACAAAATCAATGAACCAATGAAACTAAATATAGGAAGGCATCGCTTCTGTTCGTAATTTCTTTTTCGTTTTTCCCCCTCTCTTTCTGTCTGATTAGCGTTAATATCGGTTTTTATCTTAAAAACATTGTGGCATGCATTTGTCCCGTGAGACCGTGTATCTGCACCTGGCAACTCTTGCTTCAGTTCGATTTGGTAATGGTGTATCTGTTGTGGCTGTAGGAGGTCTCAACATAAAAAAAATATAATCATAATGTATTTGAATCCAATCTCTCTCTCTCTCTCTCTCTCTCTTTCTCTTTCTCTCTTACCTAGATGGATGACCGAATGACGTGAGCTTGGGTGTTCGAGTGGTGTAATGAATAATGGCTCGGAGTTGTTAATCGGTGAGCCGAGTTCCAATTCCCGTTGGGTTTCTAATATTCACTTAAGCACAAATACCCTTGGAAAAGATATGAAAAAATTCTTACATTATCAACATTTTCTGGTTTTAAATAACTTGCAAAGAGTTGCTGAGCCGTAGAAAACGAATCAACCAACCAAACTCTCTCTCTCTCTCTCCCTCTCTCTCTCTAGAGATAGAGAGGGTCTATTTTCGACAAAATATTAGATTAACAACAAATAAAAATTGTTTCAACAAACAAAGCTACATTAATTAATTATAGACATAGATATGCCTGGTGAGTTTTGGAGATTTGGAAAAACAATCGAAATCGGTTACATTTAACATTATAAAAATAAGCAACTATGGCCGAGAATTTAACGATGAAGCAAAGTCGTTTTTATTGCTCTCACTAAAACCAGGCGTCGATAAACGTAGCTTCCTTGTCCCATGTGAAATCAGCTATTCGGCTTTGTTTTCATTTTCGGCCTCATCATATTGTAAGGCTGTTATAGACACTTTCTTGCTCCATTTCTTGTTCTAATTCTTATTTTATATTTGGCACTTATACAGCAAACCTAGATTCGTCGAAAATAGATGTGTTGTAATTAACCGTGTAAAATACGAATAAGCACGGAAGAGCTTACTGCTGCGCGAATTTTTCTCCTTGTATTTTATATCGGTAGTGACAGAAGAAAAAAAAAACCTCATAACTGACACACGAAGGTTTGACATATTCCTTTCTGCTTAAAAACAACCTGAAGTTTTAGAATCATTGATAAATATGAACATCATTCTAGAGGAACTTGCAAAATAGACGCTCTTTATGTAAATTAGAAAGAAGATAATAAAATGTATGCTTTCCTCTACCAGTTATTCGCAATTTGAACATTACTTATCTTCGTTAGAAACAAAGAGTGCTGGACTGTTACGTGATGTTTGTCCTCCTATATGGTAATGAATGCTGGACAGCCTTCTCAAAGATGAAGAGACTTCAAGCAACAGAAATGTGGTTCTACAGAAGGATGCTGAGGATACCATGAACCAAATATGTGAGCAACCACGATGTTTTAGAGAAAATGGAAACAAATAGGACACTTATACTTAACATCAGGAACAAACAGTTAAAATTTCTGGGTTACAAAATGAGGAAGGATGGCTTAGAAAATCTGATACTCATATTGAGGGCAAGAGGGACAACAGAAAACAACACATAAGATACTTAATGAGCTTGGCTTAAATGGGTGTCAGAACAAAGTTTACTAGAAATAACAAAAAGACGAAATTTAGTAAGGGCTACAAAGAGTGGACATGACACATAAAGTGTATATATATATATATATTATATATATATATATATATATATATATATATATATATATTAACTGATTTAAAATATAGTTTCTTCGCTACGCAGGAATAACCATGTTTCAAAAACTGAAGCTAAAATCTTCAAATTTAATTATATAATTAAATTAAAAGCATTAGTTCTGTTTCATCTTCAAGCGAATTTTGGAATAACTTATTTTTTAAATTTACTGAGTTTTAAACGCACATACAATTCATAAATGTTTTGTTCCCAAGGATACAGAGAAATCCAATCAGGATTAGACAGGAGCGGTAGCGTGTTCATTTTTATTAACTATTATTGTATCAATTATAAATTACGTTCGAAAAAGGTTAAGTTTAGGGAGAGTAGGGGTGCATTTTTCAACGAATTTTGACATCCGTTCAACGCTTGTCGTCTGTTTTTTGTTTTGTTTTTTTATCGACGACAAAAAGTTTTTTTTTAACGGAAAGAAAAAAATGCCGAAAAAAAATAACGAAAAAACCACCAAACTCTCTCTCTCTCCTCTCTCTCCTCTCTCTCTCTCTCCCTCTCACTAAAGATAGAGATAGAGATTGTCTATTTTCGACAAAATATTAGATTAACAACGAATAAAAATTGTTTCAACAGACAAAGCTACATCAATTAATTATAAAGAAACAGATATGCCTGGTGATTTTTGGTGATTATTAGAGGGATTTGCATAATCATAATTAAGTAATTCATTGAGTCTAGAAGAATCCTCAACAATGCAGAAATCACTGAAAGGCCGTTTCGTTCTATTTTGGGACTCATCAGCAGTGCGCATCCACTACCGAGAATATATATATATATATATATATATATATATATATATATATATATAATCGTCCTTGTTTGTTTTTAAAGATAAAAACAAACGAGGACGTTGCCAGAACAGTGCTCGATGTAAAATATACAAACAGTGCGAATATAAGAAAGACGGTACTCAGATATTACTGCTCTTTCTCGACTTCATGTCGCCAGCTAAACTGTTTATGCGACTGTTTCACAAATCTTCAGGTGGTACAAGGGATGAAATGCCGAATCCGTTATTCTCGTACAATTGAGTAGCTCGTCCTTTTTACAGCCTGAAGATTATGAAACAGCCGCGTAAACATCTAATACAAATATCAAGTTTGTTACTTAGTTAATTGGTGTTACCTTCAGCATCCCCACACTAGAGTGTTGTAAACGAAGCCTCCAGCAATCACTCTGTCAACTCGTCAGTGGGCTTCAACAATTAACTCTTTATATTTCTCTTTTCTTTTATATATATATGCACTTTTCATTGGTGTATGGTTGATTCTTTTTTTTAACTTTCATAATGTGTGTGTGTGTGTGTTCGTGCATGTGTACGCGCATGCATGTAGCAATTTTGACATCCGGTTTTTCAGACAATCACTGTTCTTGTTAATTCTTGAGCGTTCTAGGGCTTTCTTGAGTTTGGAAAATTGTATTTCATTTTTAACATAAATAATTTTTTTTCATTGATGCATCTCTCTCTCTCTCTCTCTCTCTCTACTATTTTCGACGAAATTTTAGATTAACAACGAATAGAAATTGTTTCAAAATTCGAAGTTAGATAACAATCGTAATTATGAAGAAATTAACAGTGGGGTGGGTATAAAAGCCTTTCCGAGTTATTACTATTAGGTTGGAGCAAAAATAATGTCGTTTTTGACGTATTTTTTAACGTCAAAAAACGACATTATTTTTGCACCAACCTAATATATGGGTGGTCGATAGAGAGAATAGTAGAATTAAATCATTCAACTATATATATATATATATATATATATATATATATATATATATATATATATATATATATAGAAATCAATATATACGAATAAATATATAATTAGTAGAAATAAATAATAGAATAAGGCGAATAAAAAGTTGCACGAGATACAGAGACCGTAAATTCCAAACTGAAGACGTATATATATATATAACCCCCGCCCCTTTTATCTTTAAATCCAAGGAATTTCAGCTGTCTTTTTAGGATTCTGAGTATCAGCCTTCTTCCTGTTACCATTCTCTTTAGGACTTGTTGCTTATTCGCTCCGTTCATGGAATTCTCAATATTCTGTAGAACACCATTTCTGCTGCCTGTATTTTTCTCCTCATCTGTGTGGAGATTGTCCATCATTCACTGTCATATAAGAGGATGGATATCGCATAGAAAGTCATCCTTCATTTCTTTGTTTCCGACGAATTTTTTCATGTCTCAGCGCCTTACTTAGCCTGAAAAAAAATCAACAGACGTCTGCATATTAACCTACTTATTTATATTGCAACCAATGATGAGTTCGCCGTTATGTTAATACCAGAACAATACTTATTGTAAATATAAGAAAATATCTACTTTTTGACGGACTGCGAATTTAGGTTTCTTTGCGAGTATTTATAACTGAAAGATATTACAAATGCACGGCTCCCACCCAGAGGAAAGGTATTTTTGGCTCGGTCTGAAAATAGTTTTTTTTTTTTCATTCCTAAATGAAATGAGGTTTGCCTTCTTTGTTCCAATAATCTACTTCATGGCATTCATTACTGATTGGTTCATAGTTATTGTTTGTAAACGTTTATAACCAGAGATGGACTAGCTAAGTGGATAGATAGATAGATAGATAGATAGATAGATAGATAGATAGATAGATAGATAGATAGATAGATAGATAAAGATTGGTACAAATAATAATAAACTTTGATTCGAAAAATCTCAGACAAAGAGATAGACATAGATAGAAATGAACAGATTGTGATAGATAGATAGATAGATAGATAGATAGATAGATAGATAGATAAGAAAAGACTTAGATAATGAACAGATTGCGATAGATAGATAGATAGATAGATAGATAGATAGATAGATAGATAGATATTGGAACAGAAAAATCTCAGATGGACTGACAAATATAGACATAGATAACTATGAACATATTGTGATAGATAGAAAGTCGGAAAATACTGAAATATATATATAGGAAAAGACTTGAACAGATAATTATAAACTTTCTCAGAAAGACAAATAGACATAGATTGTGATAGATAGATAGATAGATAGATAGATAGATAGATAGATAGATAGATAGATAGATAGATATTGGAACAGGAGAAATCTCAGATAGACTGACAAATATAGACATAGATATGAACAGATTGTGATAAATAGTAGGGAAATACTGATATATATATATATATATATATATATATATATATATATATATATATATAGAGAGAGAGAGAGAGAGAGAGAGAGAGAGAGACTGGGACAAATAATTATAAAGTTTGCTACAAAAAATCTCAGATAGACAAACAGATAAGCATAGATAGATGTAAAAAGAAAAGTATCGACTTCTTTTTGCCAAATTACTAGAAGCTTTAATCAACTGCGAATTGGTTAAGCAAATCTCCTTACAGGATCCTCTTTCAGAAAAACAATATGCTTTTCAATTCTCTAGGACAAACCGCTGATTTGTTGACAGTTATCGTTTAGATAAGAATGGCGAAGTTCGGACTGTTGCTTTAAATATATCGAAAGCGTTTGACAGGATCTGGCATGCTAGTCTTCTTCAAAAGTTGAAGAGTCACATAGCTTATGGTCGTTTCTTTGATTCAAACTTACTTATCAAATCGCGTAATGAAAGTTATAATACACATTTATAAATCTACCATTCGTCCATGCTAAGAATATTGCTGTCTGGTGCTTCAGCTATATATCTAAATATCCTTGATAGAATTCAAAGAAGTATCTGCAACGTTTTCGCTCCTGACCTGGCATCTTGGCTTCAGTCACTTTCCAACAGACGTAATGTAACTTCCCTGTTTTTGCTTTGTTTTTTGTTTTGTTTTTATTTGTTTTTTTCTGTAAATATTTTCACAATATTTGTTCTGATGAGTTTGTTTCTTTGGGTTTCATTTTTAAATGTTTTTATTTTTATTCCCCCACCCAGACAAATTGTACCTATGGGGACTGCTTAGGGCTACATAGAGACCAGAAGGTATTATAGTGACTGTAGTAAGAATGGCAACTAAGGACGTGTTATTTTGGAGTAAGAAATACTGTGGAACGTTTGGGTCAGTAATCGTGGCTAGCTAAATTTAAGGTAAGACATATTGAAGAACAGCCTTACCCTCTCCCGACTTTTGGCCTTATGCCACACTTTTGTATTTTTCAAAATAAATATTGCTTTCTTCTTTGGTAAATATTCACTGAGGTTGCAGTTTTAAAAGTTGTTACTTTTATTCCCCACCTCCACAGACAAATTGTACATATGAGGACTAGTTAGGACTTTATAGAGACTCTGAGGTATTGTGGTGGCTGTAGAAAGAATGGTAAGAATGTGTTCTTTTGTGCAAGGAATATTATACTTTGTTTGGGTCAGTGTTTGTGGTTAGCAAACTTTAAGATAAGAAAGATGAGAAGACATGCCTTCCCCTCATTTTGGCCTTGTGCCACATTTTTGTATTTTACACAAAATAAATATCACTTCATTTTGGGTACCTCGACCTCATGAATTTAAGCACAGTACTAGTTACTAAAGGGAGATAACTGATACTGGGATATCCAAAAAAAGGATTGGAATTAGAACAATATACTCAGTGGACTAAATGAAGGGTTCGGTTCAAAATTCCAACGAATATCACCTGAAGAAGGTCGGAATGCCCAACAGCCGAAACGTTGTGAATATGACAATAAAGACGAGGACAGCAATCCGAACAATAGAAATAGTGTAAATAGTTGCAATGCTAATATAGACAGACTGTGACATATAGACGTATAATAATGGACATAATGATACAAAAAAAGATAGATAGATAGATAGATAGATAGATAGATAGATAGATAGATACTGAATTGACTGACATAGATAGATAGATAGATAGATAGATAGATAGATAGATAGATAGATACTGAATTGACTGACATAGATAGATAGATAGATAGATAGATAGATAGATAGATAGATAGATAGATAGATAGATAGATAGATAGATAGATAGATAGAAACAGACCAAGATAGATGATCTTGGACAGGATTAAAATATACGAAGTCATTACAGGTCGACTAGGTTTCATTATCAAATACCTACAAAATGGCTTATCCTACTCTGTTTTACAATCGTCTGATAAAGAACGAATTGTTCGTTGTGTTTTTGTTTTGTTTTGTTTTTTGTTTTTCAGACTTTTAATGACAAAATCTTGCTTGCATATTTGAGAAATACGTTCACGGGTATTTGCTAACCAGTTGAGAAGACAAGTTAATAAGAATACCATTTTTAAAATATAGCTGGATCTGAGTGAAAACAGTAACAGATGCATGAAATAATGCAATTAAAATCCAAAAATAATTTTAGCTGAAGTACACTACTATTTCTGTTTGGTTAAACTTGAACGCATAACATTCACACTTATGCATAAATCTACGCACATGCTTCAATGTAATGACCTTCTTAATTTTCTCGTGTGGAGATAAAATGCTGACATACATGAACATATGTTGGAATAGTTCTCCTGGTGATGGTAGTGTGTGTCTGTTGTTATCATTGATATCAAAGGCACTAGTCTGACCTACAAGTCAAAACTGATTTTATCCCGGTTTTAATATGTTGCTATCATTTTTAGATCAGTCTGTTAACCAGCGTCTCGAAAAAGTGTGAAAAGAGATAAACAAATCGGACATTTTAAAGCGAGATACCTTCCCACAGTTGTAACAATCGCAATATTGCCAAACAAAGTAATACGAGATGACATAGTAAGATTTCCAGACTATGATTGTATCGTTCAATTGAAATGTGCGCGCAGCTAACGCTCATTGGTACCGAGCCGGCTGAGTAAATTTGCGTCCCGGTTCGTACAGTATTTCCCCTTTCTTGGCAGCTCTCCTTTCTTGGTAGATCTCCGATTATGTGGGGGGTAATTTTTTAATCAGTTCACCCCAAGGGAGACGATAATCCCATTAAGGTGCAATGTGGGGGGAGGGGCTCTGCTGGGAGTGAAAAATAATGAGAAAGAACATGAAACCCAATCCTAAACAGGAAACTTCTACTCCTGTTCAAATGACTGGGGAGGTGTTTGAACCGGGCGATAGGCCAACCTACCTACTCCAATTGAAGAAAATTAAATAAATAAAATTTCCGAGTTTTGGCGGAGACGGTAGAAGACCACTCCTGAACAGGAAAGGAGGGTGAAATTGGAATGTACCTATTTGTATATATTAAGTAGAAGGGATATAATGTGTATAGTAAACTAAGAGACAGACAGGAAGTTGACACTTAATCACGTGTCGTAGAACAACTCAATACAATTGGTACACAAAGATATTAAGAATTTTACACGTGATCCCATATTTTCCTAATATGAGTTGTACACCTCATGGAAACAGTTCACTAACATATATCTTTGTCTGTTTCTACAGGGGTTGACACTTTGGTGAAGGCACAGAAACATGTGTTGCGTTAGGAGTCGAACTCAATTTTGAAAAGCTCGATTTCTTTTTAATCGAAAAGATAGATTAAGAAAGCGGCTAGAAATTTCTTCAGCCATTTCCATCGTGACAAACATAATGAAACTACCATGAAAGAACGTATTCAAAATGTCACATACTTGACGGCCTCTGACGCTGAAGGCCCTTCGGGATCATGGAGCAGTTAATAATAAAGTAACAGTACATGTCCAGAAAAGTCCTTCGCTTGTTTAAAACTAGATTGGATTTCATGAAAATAAAATCAATTAAAATACCATTGATTTGGTGTTACTTTTCTTATGGAATAACGTTTAGTTTACTAATTTTCTCGTAAAGACTAATTAATTCAGTGTAATCTATTTTCGATATCACGGACGTTCATAGATAAACCGTGTTGGCTACAATTCAATTCAGAGAAGAATTTGACCTGCATTAAAATAATCATTAAAGATTTCGATGCTTCATAGTTTGAAGTTCACTTTTCATTTTATTCTTAAAATACAGTTAATGATTTTATTTCTAAAAAATCGGTGGGTTTGTAAATATTAATTCACACAAAGTCCAAGGGAAATGTCCCGCAACTGTTTTTCCTATACCAATGAAAAATGTTACCTTAAACTCTATACTTTTCGGAATTACCATGATATTAAATATTGTCTATAACTATGAGGGCCGACAGTGACATTCTTTTAAGACAACTGAATTTAAGAGGTTTTTTATTGTGGAGATCAACCTCGGACCGGGTTTATCAAATACAATATCACCGATTATCGCAGAAACAATAAAAGCTTCTTTCTTTTATGTGCCATGTCCCTTCAGGACGTAGGCGATCATGGCTCTCCACTTCCCCTATCCCTTGTAGTTATCAATATGTTTTGTCCTTTTACTGCTTCTCCCAGAACCTGTTCTACCATCCACTTGCTTAAGCCCGTGTCACGCGTTGCTTTGCCTTGTCTCTCTCTCCTTCCCTCCATCCGCCCTGTGAGTATCAGATTCTCCAAGCCCCCCCCCTTTCTCATTACGTGTCCCAGAAATTTCAGCTGCCTCTTCCTGATGCTAAGTATAAGCTTTCCCCTTGTTTGCATCCTCCAAAACCTCATCGTTGATCACATGTTCGGTCCATCAACGCGTTATACGAAAAATACTAACAAAAAAAAATAGAGATTCTCGAAGTGGACTAATTTCAAATCCAGCGGTCTTTAGCAGGATCAATACGAAAAAGGAAAAACATTTTCTGCTCATTGGATTTGATAAGATAATTTTTTACCCTTTCATCAAAAATTCTAAGGCACTTTCATTACACACAGTTTTTTTTTTTTCTTTCATTCTAACCTGAAGACGCATATCTACCACAGAGAGTCAAAACGTGATGTCTGTAAAAAGCTTCTCCACTTTGTTTCATTATTCCATATATTAGGTTGGTGCAAAAATAATTTCGTTTTCTCACATAGTAACATATGTTAGAAAACGAAATTATTTTTGCACCAACCTAATATATATATATATATATATATATATATATATATATATATATATATATATAATGATTGTTACTTCTTTGCAAAAGAAGACTATTTCTTCACTAGGTAGCTTTTTGTGATTTTCATTCAGAATTTTTATTATTTGCACCATTTAAACCCGAGCTAACCCTATGCAATGGGGCCGTAAGTGATTCTTAAGGTCAGCTTTACTTTTACAACCTTTCTTACACGAGTGCCAGACATGAAGTTTGTCTTATCTATGTTGAAAACTTACTTGTCTCTGTGTACAATCATGTACATGTTTGAGTGCTGCCACAGACTTACAAACCTTGTCACAAAACTCTCACAAGTAACATGCAGGTCTTTCTGGTAGGATTGCATTCACAGGTGTTTACATTTGACCTCTCTGCTCTGATCTTACGTGACTGGCTAAACCAGCCGTCGACAGGGTTATTTTCCGCAAATATTACTAGTGTGCTGGTGTCCTAATAGCTCTTGAACGAATTTTATTTCTCCCTTCCTAATGGGGCGCTTTTTGTTGAAATGTTCAATTCTCTTCTGCTCAACGTTGTTGCAGCGTTACAAAATCAACCTTCTCCAGCCAGATCTGTCACCAGCAACAGTTTCACAATCTTCAACATTAACGCCAAGAGTCTTTAGGTTACATTGAACTTGCCCATATGTATGCGTATGTATACATGCGCTCCCCAAGTAAAAAAAAAAAAATCGACGTTGTGTCACATCCTGCCTTAGTAGAAAGACCGGGTAAATACTCCCTCGATATGTTAATATGAAGTACCGGCAGGATTATTTTATTCAATTAGCATAAGATGGGAACACACACACACACGCGCACGCGCATAAGACTTGCGAATATTTTTAAAAGAAGATAAATGGTTAAAAATAATCCGGCAAAGTTTTAAACAATTTAAGTCTTTATTTGAAGGCGTACGGCATTTTAAATTTGGCGGGAATCCCCTCTTTTACTTTTCAATCTTTCAAAATAATCTGCCTGAAGCAGGGTTAAGAGATTTGTTAGATCTGTAGTGAGACCCGATAAAAAAAAATTAGATTAAAATAAAGCATTTGCACTTTCCTTTAAAACTCTTATCTCCTTCTCTATCTATCGATCTACCTATCTATCTATCTATCTACTTTTATTTCAACTGACGAGAAGGCAACCCTCAAATAAAAAGAGGAAGAAGAAGAAAAGACTGAACCCAGCCCAAAACACCAGAAGTTTGCAGGAGCAGATCCTACTTATTTGTGAGTGAAAAATACCAAAACTCAGGGCGGTTCTACGCCTAATTTCCGTTATAAATAAATAAAAAAAAAAGGAAAAAGAAAAGAACGCAGGAAAATAAAATAATTTGGCCAATAAATTGACACAAAGAAACTTTTTAATCAAAGTTTCTGTCACAAGCTCTGAGCCTATTCAAAAGGATATAAACCGACACCACTGGGCTTGTGGCAGATGAGACGACAGGAGAAGACGGAACAAAAGAACGCTGCCGCTTAGAAGTTAGCCATGCAGGACGCGCGAAGAAGCAGTTAAGATCTCATCAGCTACTGATATTTCCACCCTGTTCAAGGCCAAGTAAAATACAGCAGGTTGACACCGAACTAATTTATGAGATTACTACTATCCCTACCATGGTCTTACTTCAAATCACCGAAACGAATATTTCTCCAGACAGCTACCAATATTCCCTTATTAACGAACCTTTTGCTACGGTGAATATCAAAGGACTCGCTCATCACGTTAAAGAAAATAAATAAAAATATATTATATTATATTCATGAGTAGGTTCGTTTTATTCCTAAAGTTCTCGATAAAATAATTATCCTACCACCTATCGACAATGGTGAGGTTCCGATGCTGAAAACATTTTCCATAGACCTTTCAGTACCTAATTACAATGTTCGACAGCAATAGTTGACAGCGAAATGAACTTTTATTGACAACACTGTGCGCCAGTCGAAACATACAGTCTGGACTTTTTATTGATATGTCTAATCTTTGAGATAAGTTTCGGTAAATAAACAAACATAAGTATGTCAGCAACGTGAATGAACACAATCTGGCGAACATAGCTGAAAAAGAATCACGTCCTAGAATTAAGTGTGTGTTCCCACACTCGCTGAGATAATGTCTGCATCTTATATAAAAAAGTTGAATGAAATATTCATTTGAACAAGATTGTATCGTAATTCTGATTCTAAGTTAATTGAAACAACAAATCAGTGTAATTGATACTTCGCTCAATTGTGTTTCTTGTTAATCTGTTTTCTTTACGATTTGTTATTTTAAAAGTAATATTATTCCTTTAGACATTTATGTGGCAACGTTGTACCTCTTGTATGTTCGTGTCGTTTATTGATGTTAATAGATAGATAGATAGATACATACATACATACATACATACTTACATAGATGCTATCTATAAGAATTTTATAAATCTGTTTCCTACCTAAACAATCAACATAATTTCCGATATATATATATATATGCATTATTTTAATGGACACTCATATTTAAAGGGATACAAATTTGTAGGATTGATGAATAAAAATCCATTACCTTAGAAAAATTATATATCGAATATGTGTGTGTGTGTGTGTGCTTGTCTATGTACGTCATTTTTTTCCTAAGTTTATTATTATTTATGGGTCGTGGTTTTTCTGTATCTATCTACCTATGTATCTATCTATCTCAGTCTATTCATTATCTATCTTACCGTTTCTCATCTTCCTCTTATATTTGCACTGTTATACCTTCGTTTATATTGACTCTATCTATCTATCTATCTATCTATCTAAGTCTATTCATTATCTATCTATCTATCTATCTATCTAAGGCTATTCATTACTTTTAAGACATTTTTATGTTTAACATTCTTTTTATAGATATAAATATTTATTATAAACAGAGCATTTACTTAAATATTTGTATCTATAAAAAGAATGTTAAACATAAAAATGTCTTAAGTATCTATGTATCTATGTATCTATCTATCTGTACGTCGTCCAAAGAAAGTCATGTCCATCGCGTATACCAGACTTTTCAATGTAGCATTCTATATATAGCATGCTATACCGAGCAGGCTACAAAAGCTACCAGTTATTTAAGTTCAGTAGAAAAATTGTAGCTCCGACCGGAATCTAACCTAATCTTTTTTCATCAGTGAAACCACTTTTTGAGCTAAAGTGTGCCTCTACCTATTCGGCCACGAGACCAACCTGACAAGGCAGGCTGTCAAAAAAAAAAAAACGAAAAAAAAACGTGGTTACACTGTTGGAAAAAAGTTATGCAGGTTCGATTCCTGTCGGAGAAAGTTTTTTTTTTTTTTTTCACCCGGACTTCTCAATTTAGGCCGGTTGTTGTTAATTTTACTGTTTAATAAAATAAGTTAAAACCAAAGATAGCACCTCAAACTCATGTAACCACAAAAAATAATGTTTATAGTAAAAAGAAAGAAGACATTACAAAAAAACAAAAACAAAAAAAACCCAGTTAGGAATGATTTTCTTTAACTAATTTCTAGTAAGAAATTTCTTTCCCGTCAGCAAAATTCTCTCTCTCCTTCCTTCCTTCCTTCCTTCTTTCTTTCTTTCTTTCTTTCTTTATTTATTTATTTATTTATTTATTTTCTGCCGTCCTTCTTGCTTTCTTCAACTAATTTTCACGTAATTTATTATTTATTTCTTTTCTTTCTTTCTTTTTTCTTTCTTTCTACCTTCCTTTTTCTTTCTCTCTTTCTTTTTCTTTTTAACTAGTTAGACACAAAGCGGGCAAATTGCTTATTGCACAAACAATATTGAACCTTTTCGAATCAGTTCAGTACGATCACAAAATTTGAAGTAAACAACAAATTCGAATGACTTAGGTACCAAACTACTTCATCTGATATCTGTTATCTTGGCTATACATTAAAAATAGTTTTTAGCACAAATAAACAAAGATGTCAATAGGGACAAGAGCTTATTTCTCCAAGCGTATCTAACCTTTTGAGCTCAAAATTGTGACCCACATTCTCCAAAATATATCTTTGTTATCAACTTAAAAAAAGTATTGGGTAACTATAGTAAAATATATTTCACTGGAAATTCTAAAAGATTATATTCATATAATTTCATAATTTTACGCTGAAGAATT
The DNA here is from genome assembly GCA_963932145.1 of Acanthosepion lycidas. Taxonomy (NCBI): domain Eukaryota; kingdom Metazoa; phylum Mollusca; class Cephalopoda; order Sepiida; family Sepiidae; genus Acanthosepion; species Acanthosepion lycidas. Next base: position 35,288,877 of record OZ010601.1, on the reverse strand, counting down.
TGCATTCACTGGAGAGCTGTCCACTTTTTTCTCTCGCCTTGAAACCGCGGATATTACCAAACTCTGCATATACTAACTTTCTTTCTATACATTTTTATACTGAAATTCACCCAATACAAGAGATACGAGATAGAGGGTTACTAACCTGGTTAGGGTGAAATAGGTATGCGATACGAATGAAAGAGGAGGTGGGGAAAAGGAGATTATGAGGATAGATAACGATTAATCTTTGACTTGAAATTCTTAAGACGGTCATGTTCAGCAAAGCATCTACACATCAAAGTAGAAGTTATTGCAAAAAATACTGTCAGCGAGTAATTTCTTTTTACATTTAGAACGCTTGCACGCTTATGATAATGCTTCACTTAGAAATTAGACACAGAAAGAGATCGTGAACAATGACTAATTTAAAATAGAATAGTTATAACGACATATTCTAATAATGGTTAATGAGTGATTTGTTTCTTACGGATTATCACCCTTTACAAATTAGACAAAGTAAAGCAGACTGCATGGTTGCTAGCAAAATGATGAACCGAAAATAGAAATTACAAATTGAGGAGACCAAAATCGAACAAATATATGGAAAGAGCTTTAACAGATGGCGTAAAGTGCGACACTGAAATACAAAGGCGCATTGGGATAGCGAAACATGCATTCCAAAAACTAAGCAAAGTATTAAGAAACAGGAAAATTTCGTTTGAAACAAAGAAAAGAGTACGGAAATGTTACGTAATATCAGTTTTCTTATATGGCAGTGAAGGCTAGACAATTTCCTAACAGATGAAAAAGCGACTTGAAGCAACAGAAATGTGGTTCTGCAGAAGGATGCTGAGAATACCATGGATAGAATATGTGAGCAGCGACATTTTAGAGTAAATGGAGTACTGAATTATTACGTAATAGGAGACCTGCTATATGCTAGTAAAGCAGAACTCCTTACAGATTAAGAATAGACTTGAAGAGATTCAATAATATAACTGAATATGTTATAAGTGAAACGAGATCTCCAAGACAAATAACCGGGTTTGAAAAGAAGTGAAAAACAAATGGTTGAACATGTGAGAAACAGGTGAACGAAATTAGTTTTGCATTGGTTTACGATACATCAACCTTTTTCAAGTTATGTAAGGCCAGATTCTATTGTACATTTGAGAGGTAGGTTTAATCGCGACGTGAGTCAAAAAAGGTTTACATATAGGAAAACTGATATTATATAACAACTGGGCGCTTTTTGTTTCTAACGAAATTGTCGTGCTTCTTAATAATTCTACAAAGACAAATAAATAAAATAAAACTTGGAAAAAGAAAAAAGATGCAGGATGCGATTACTCTATCGCTATTTACGAAAATGTATCAAATGCAGGATTTGCTGATTAGAAATGAGTACTGAACTGTTACATTCCAAAAGTTAAGCAGAGTATTCAGAGACAGAAACCTTCATAAAAAAAAAAAACAAAGAAAAGAGTACTGGATTGTTACATAATATCAATCCTACTGTATATCAGTGAATGCTGGACAATCTCATCTGAGATGAAGAAGATACTTGAAGCAACAGAAATGTGGTTCTACAGATGGTTGATGGGAATATCATGGCATGCACCGAACATGTGAACAAGATGAAGTTTTAGAGAAAATGGAAACAAAAAGGAAACTAATATTTGACTTTAGAAAGAGACAGTTGAAATTTCTAAGGTACATAATGAGGAAAGAGGGCTTGAAAAATCTGATACACACGGGACAGATTGAAGGGCAACAGGGACAACACAACCTATTTATTGAGCTTGAGTAAGTGGATATGCGAAGTAATGTTTTAGAGAAATAATAAAAGACAAATTTCATTAAGAGGGGACAGGAAGTTGCAGAGAGCCATGATCGTCTACGTCCTGAAGGGATACGGCACATAAAGAAGAAGAGAGTGAGGATTATAACTAATGAAAAAAATAGAAGAATTATAATAACATGTTTAATACAGTTTAGTGAGTTATTTGCTTTTACGGCTCATCAAACATTTGCAGGTTATTTAAAGCCAGAAAATATTTTTTTAGATTGTCAAATTTGTTTAGAGATAATAACGACTTACTGATAGATGTACGACTAATTAACCCAGAGGTGGAAAGAGGTCATTTGCGTGTAATTGAATATAACGAACCCAACTGGAATTAGAACATGGTTCTCAGATTTACAATTCCGAGCCGTTATCCATTACACCCGAGCTCATATCATGTGGTCTTCATCTAGGTATTCAGAGAGAGAGAGACGTTGGATTCGAATACAGCACAGTTCACGGTATATGTTATTCTGAAGTGGTTACCCATCGAGGTACTGACCAGTATCCGACGTTGCTTAACTTCGGTGATCGTAGGCAAACCGTTGTTTCAACGTGATATAGGACTGATAAATTTTAGGCGACAGATAGCTGATTCATTATTGCTGGAAGTCTTTGCAACCACAGCATACAACTTGTTTTTCTTTCCTTATTAAGTCAAGAATTTTTTTTTTTTTTTTTTTTTTTTTTACTTAACAGAAACAGTTTACGGCTTTTCTTTGGTAAATCTAATCCCCTTATTTAAATAACTGAATTGGGTGAAATCGTTGTTTGGAGAGATCTTTTGGTTAATTATCCTTTGTGTTTGTTAAAAAGAAACAACTTGCTATTTGGATAATAATTCCGTATCGTTGTTTTCTTTTTAATCGATTTCACACCCACCACGCACGCACACACGCACACACGCACACACTAAACAAGTCACTAAGGCACTAAGACAAAAGGGGATTACTGGATGTGGAAAAATTAAAAACAGAAACATTACTAAGGAGCGAGAACAAAAGAAGAGTAACCAAGAGGAGAGTAAGTGATTGACGTATGTAAATTTTTGAAGATTAAAGACTGAAAACCATGGATCAGGAAGAGTTTCTCAAGCGAGAAATGCGAGGAAATAAATTGTTAGCATAGAACGTACCAAATCTTCTTATCAAATCAACTGTAAATTGGTGAGGCCACGTTGCCAGTTTAGTACTGCGCTTAAATTCATAAAGTCTAGGTACCCTAGCGAAGAGCAATATTTATTTCTGCTAAGTACAGAAAATGTGACACAAGGCCAAAATAGAGGATGAGGAAAGGAGGGTCTTCATCTGTCTTAACTTTAAACTTAGCTAACCACAAACACTAACCCAAATATACCACAATATTCCTTACAACTAAATAACGCATTATTACTTACCTTTCTTACTGCATCCACCATAATACCACATTGTCTCTATGAAAGTTCTAACAAGTCCCCATATGTACAATTCATTGTCTGGGGGGGGGGAATAAAACAGTAAAACAACGAAGAGCTCATCCGAACAGTTACCATAAAAGTATTTATGAAAAACTCACGGGGAGACAACATTACGGCGGTGAGAAAGTGACTGAGGCCGAGATGCCAGATCAGGGTCAATAATATTGCTGATTCTTCTTTGGATTTTATCAAGGATTTCTAGATATATAGCAGGAGTAACAGACCATATGTGACAGCAATATTCAAAATAAGGACGAATGACAGATATAGATATGTAAGATAGATTCTGGAGAGAAAAATTGCCTAGTATGATAGTGAACCAACTTAGCAGTTAACATAGCAATGGATTCAATATAGTTTTTCCACTTGATGTCCGGCGAGAACGTTAGTCCGAGAAGGCGCAACGAGTCACTCTTCCAGAAGTCAGACGATGGAAAACAGAAAGAGATCTCTCAGATGATTAATCGAGAGCAGTTTAGTTTTGGAGCATTAAAATTAACAAAGTCATCCTTTGCTCAAATTGACAACAGACTGAAGTTCGTTTTTTGGCATCAGCATCTTGTTGTTCCATGCAGACTAGGTTTCCAAATTTTATTTGGACAATTGAAGCTTCTCTTTGTGTTTTTAATGCAGTTGGTATCGTGTCATTTCAGCTGACCAAATCATCAGCTTTTGTCAGAGACGTTAGTATGTAAGAAAAAAAAAAAGGAACCTCATCTTAGAAAATGGTGCCAGAAAAAAAAGGTCATTCCCATATCAATCAGATCAGTCCATTTCAAAGTCCTCGTGTTTGAACAAAATTTGGAATTTCTTTCTGTCTGAATTCCTAGGATAAGGTGTTATCCTCATTTGCATCATAACTATGATGATTATCCTCATCTTTGTTTTTACTATCACGATGTTTTGGTCATTGTTCCCTTTGGTTTTCTTCAGAATTATGTTGATCTTCAGGAAATTTAAGAATGAACTCCTTATTCAATATATGGAATTAAACTTTTCTCATTCAGCTGCTCATGCCTGTTAATATCTTGTCATCGTTAATTGGTGTTTGGATTTTGCTACAAAACAAGCAGCCGGCCACCTCCGTATCATTGCTTGCAACATCTGAAGAAGCAAACTATGAAATATACTAGTAATTGTATGCGTTCTTCCTGGAGTGCTGTTTTGTTTTTGTTTTTGTTTTTGTTTTTTGTTTTGTTTTTTTTTCTCAGCATCAAATGAACTCTAGTTTAAAGAGATGCAAATGACACAGTCTTGTAATGTCTTCTTTCTGACAAACTTCCAAAGCAGTTTGAAAAGATAGGGAGCATTTCGTAATGGCTGTGCCAATGTCTGCGCCTTAATGGAAGTTTCTGCACGAACCATTGATTTGGGATGAACGAGAGGCTAACACAGATGGAAGCATCTTTTCCCGAAAATAAGTTTTGAAACGGGAATTAAAAGAAACACTCAATGTCTAAACATCCGGTTCATTTCTCGTCTTTAATATCGTGAAAAATTAAATATTTTACTGAAATATATGCACGAAATAGAGATTTTGATGGATAATAATGCACAACTTAAAAAAAAGCCATAGGGATAGCTATACTACGGGTCGTATTATATTCAAGGATGTAATTTATTACCTGTTTTTAGCTTCATAAACACAGGGACGTATTATATTCAAGTCATACTAAGCACGAGAAAATACATTAAACAAACATAACATTTATTTTTAATTGTTTAAAATTAACTGTTTCTTTTTTTTTTTTCATTTTTTTTTTCTTGTTGATGACATGAATGTAAAACTGACAGACTTTGGTTTGGCGACCATGCTTGAAGACAATCAAGAACTTACAGGTATCATATGTGTACACTTCTTTTTTCTTTTTTTTTCCTTCCCTGAATATACCTCAATCTTTAGTCATCCAGTAAGTAAATTGAAAACTGAAGTTGCCATTTTGATCTATGAGTATGGAGAAGGGGGTGTCTTTCAAGACCCCTAAGCCGAGAGTGCTGAATAGGTTTTTTCTTATCTCTACATATTGATGATGTAAGGTTTAATTAATAAATTAGGTACAAAAACTAATAATAAAATAGAACAATTACGATGATATACTGTAATAAATTACAAAAATATTTCCTTTTTTCCTACTTACTTTCTTTCTGTTGTAGCATACCTACAAACGATAATGTGTATGCCTCCATTCGTATAAATATAGTAGTAAACACTGTATGTTGGTCTACAGTTGGAGATTCGTCACCAGCTGTGTCTCCGGGCAAAGAGGATCCCCAGATGAGGCTATGTCGAAGGGCAAAGTCTCGTCTCGGCAAACAGTTACTCGACCCCGTTTTATACGCAGTCTACGAGGAATTTTTGACTAAGTCTAGGGACTCGGATAACCCACATTAAATTCGGCCACATCTGACCGCGTGCCACATCTGACCGCGTGGGGCGGTTGGTAGATATCATGCAGTTGGAGATTCGTCTCCAGCTGTGCAGGTTAAACTGTCTACCTCCGGGTAGAGAGGATCCCCAGACGAGGCTATGTCGAAGGGCAGAGTTTCGTCTCGGAAAACAGCTACCCGACTCCGTTTTATACGAGGTCTACAGGGAATTTTTGACCCAGCCTACGGTCTCGGATACCCCACATTAAATTCGGCCTTGTGCCACATCTGACCGCGTGGAGCAGTTGGTGGACCACTTGACTCACTTCTAGCAGTTGACTACTACTTCTACGCTCCGCTGGAAAATCTTATGTGTTGTTCTTGTCCTAAATATTATCATTCATTACCAACCTTCGTGTGATTATTCTATTCGGTAACCTTCCCTAGGTTACAGCACTTTCTTTCTTTCTTTCTTTCTTTCTTTTCTATCTTCTTTCTTTCTTCAACTAATTTCCAGTAAGAAATTTATTTCTAGTAAGCTTAATTCTTTCTTTTTAGCTATTCTAGCATAAAGAGAGCGATATGTCTATTGAACCAACAATTTAAAGCTTATTTGTGTTCAATTGGATCACAAATTTTGAAGTAAACAACATATTTGAATGACTTAGTTATCAAACAACATCAAGTCACTCAGCCCAGAATTCATATCGAGAGTATACTTGAATTCGCAAGGAAACAATTTTAGAGGCCTCACATAGAAAGTAAAGAAATTATATCTTTTTAACGCGATTACTTCGAATAATGTCCATAAATTAATTTTATTTCCGTGATTATTTTGGATTTTCGGGTAAGATACTTAAATTAATTTTTTTATGATTATTTCGGATAAGGTTTTCCAACTAATTACATTTTTATGATTGCTTCGGACAATGTCCTTTCTACTTCATCTTATGTGCTGAGTCCCTTCAGGACATTGGAGATCATGGCTCTCCCCAATTCCCAGTCCTTCGTAACTCTTAATAAATGTTGTAACTTTCTTGTTTCTCTTAAGCCATTTTGCAATCCATTTACTCAAATTCGCTAGGTAGGTTATGCGATTTTTTCTTCTGTGCCCCTTGCCTTCAACTTCTCCTGAGAGTATCAAATTTTCAAAACCCTCTTTCCTCATTATGTGCCTTAGAAATTGCAACTGTCTCTTTCTTATGTTAAGTATTTGTCCTTTCTGTTACCATTTTCACTAAAACTTTATCGCTGCTCACATGTTCGAACCATGGTATTCTCAGCATCCTTCTGTAGAACTACATTTCGGTTGCTTCCAGTCTCTTCTTCATCTTTGAGGAGATTGTCCAGCATTCACTGCCATATAAGAGAACTGATATTACGTAACATTTCTGTATTCTTTTATAACTAAATTGTTCTGCTTTTTAATACTTTGCTTAGCTTTTTGAAAACACCATTCGCTATGCCAACGTCTCTTCGGATTTCAGTGTCCCACTTTTCGTCCTCTGTTAAAATGCTTCCCAGATATTTAAATTGTTGTACTTGTTTGATTTTGGTATCGTCAATTTGTAATTAGTATGATGGGCTGTTCATTTTGCGGATAACCATATATACTGTCTTTTTGCAATTAGTTTTTAGTCCTTTCTTCTCGCTTTCCTTCACTGCCTTCTGTATGCGTTCATGTAGTTTTCTTTTTGTGTCTGTTATCAGGACTGTCATCTGCATATCTCAAGTTGTTAAGATTGTAACCGCTGACAAGGAATCCTGGTAGAACTTCTAATTCTCTCAGAACTTGACTGTAGAGGTTGAATAAGTCCGGTGAGAAGAGACATCCTTGTTTTACCCCCACTTTCTATTTTTGTATATTTACTGAATTTATTTTCTCGATGTATGCAGACGGTTTTCTGCCTGTAGAATTTTTGGATTATTTTTATATCCTCCCCAAATATGTCATGGTAAATTAATTTTATTTGTATCATTGACTCTGATAAGGGGTTTTCTTTTTCTAAATTGACAGTAAACCAATGTTTGAAATGATAAATTTACAATAATAATTATCAAATAAGTATGATCGATACTCTCTGTTACAATTATTAATTTCGTTTTTGTCGATTTAATCCGTGTAACCGTGACGAGCTTTTTTCCCTGGTGTCCCGAATACATTAATTTAAACGTTTTACGAGATTGGCATCTTGGCCCCACCCTTTTACTGTTGAAATAGCTTCGTGCAACCACCACTTCTACTCCAACAGTGTCTTTTCTCGCACTTCACACCTATAGAACTCCCGTTTAGTTGCTTCCCTGATGATTCCAATCTTCAAAAATTTAAATTCAAGATCAATCGCCATCTTCTGTCTTCTTGAATCCCGTTCATCTTTTGTGTATTCCTCAATCCTCCCTATTCTCAGTCTTCTCTTTCACTTTCACTACATGTAATTCCAGTCGAATCCATTAAATTCACTTACGTGCTAATACCCTTGGGAAAGGTATGAGTCATCTTCTTCACCCCCCCCCCAAAAAAAAAAACAGCTATGGGTAAATAGCCTTGAATAGCAACTGGTCTATCGCAACTATAGCCTTGGATGGCAACTGGTCTACCGCAGGAAGAAATGGCAACCTACTTCAGGAAAAATCTGCCTCGTCAGTCATGTATCGAAAGATACATGATCGCCTAAACGTGTATTACGCAGGGCACATAACTGAAGTTGTACTCTGCAAGAATCGCCTGTTAATTTGACTTGAATTTGGCGTCAAGTAGACGAAAACATTTTTCAACCATTCAGCTTGCACCATCACCATATCTTGTTTCTGCACGTATTAGTTTTAGTGGCAAACAAAGGGTGAATTTGAAATTGGGACATGGTTCATGTTCACCGTTAATGGTTACGATAAAATATTGGAAAATTAAAAAAATCAATAATAACGATTTATTTAACACTTATTTATTTATAAATTAATTCAATTCTGTGATACGTTGAAGTAAATTCATTGACCAGTTTCTTGTAAAAAGTATCAGTACCGTATTCTACCTTTATCTTTTTGCAAAAGATCTTTATTTATGGAAATAATAACCAAATTACACTATCTATCGTCATGTTGATAGCAAGAAGCTGTAGCTAACTCCAATGCTTCTTGCTCAGTCAGTTATGTGCCATGTGTGATACACGCTTAGGCGATCATGTATCTTTCAATACATGACTGACGATGCAGATTTTTTTTCCTGCATCCAAAGCTATAGAACCCGATCTATCCTGCTATTTGCCCATAGCTGTGGGGAAAAGAGGAGGATTCATACCTTTCTCAAGGGTATTAGCACGTAAGTGAATGTAATGGATTCGACCTCGGCTCTCCGATTCCTCAGTCCATTACTCCACCGTGCTCGTGTTCACGCAGCCACACATCAACCTTCTTTCAATCGGTTTTTCAATGTTCTCTGTGTCTGTGGATACAACAAACGCGGGTCTACTATACGGAAACAAAGGCCTTCTCTGCTTACACTACTCTACTAATGTCTCTTGTTCACAATTTATTATAAGAAATAAAGGAATGGGAGATTTTAAAATGATCAAGGATAGTAAAGGCAATTATTTTTTTTATTAGAAAAAAATTTGTTTATCCTGGGAAAAATCTAAGGCGCACAACGCACGCGAAACAAACCTGAATCCATCGTTCCTGATTAGTTCAAAATGTACCATGCGTCAATTCAGTGGCTTAGGCAAAGAGAATCATGTAATGTCATCTGAATATAAACAACTCGACATATGCAGGCCTGTCTTTGATATGACGATAAACTATATGCGGCAGCAAGGCCTCTGATCGGGAGGTTTTAAGAAGCACAGAATCATCTTAAATTGGTGTTGTTCACAGGTTCACCTTAACCCGGTGTGGTAGCACCTGTTAGGGTCCCAGCTATGGGCGAATAGTAAACCCTTTGCCAAAACTCTATGAAAGTATAAATATCAATTTTATAGTAAAAATACTAGCAGTACATTTTCATAGTAAAAAATAATTACCAGAAATACATTTTTGTAATAAAAAAGAATATTAAACCTCTCAAGAAAATTAAATTCCGGCATTAAAATGACCCATAAGGAGTTGATATGCCAATAAACAAACAAACATGCACACAGGCATGCACATCCACAGTAACGTATCTTTACAATTTTTTCTTAATTTACAGCACCAGAATAGCTGTGTGTATTTATCCCTAACTGTATCACAATCTGCGCTAAGCTTCGAGCTACGTATTTAAGTCAATAAGCTTTTCGGCGCGCACTCTTTCACCTTTGGCATCATGCAAATAGCAATTTTGATAGAAAGGTGACACATTATCATAGAAAGCCAGACAGAGAACCTTTTCTGCCTGACATCAGCATAGCTGATGCTAAACTTCAAGAGGGCAACACCGTACGCCTTCTTGGTCTCACGTTTTCCACTGACATGATGTGCAGCGACTACATCGAATCAGTTGCAACGTCTACTGCAAGGAAACTTGGTTCACTGTTATGTGACAATCTTTCTCATCAGAATCCATCCCACAAATTTATAAATCTACCATTCGCCCGTGCATTAAATACTGTTGTCATATCTGGTCTGGTGCTCCTGCTGTACATCTTGAGATTCTTGGCAAAATCTAAGGAGGAATTTGTAATGTAATCGATCATGACCAGGTATCTCGACCTCAATCACTTTCTCACCGATGTTATGTGGCTTCCCTCTGTCTTTTCTGCAAGTGCTTTAAACATGGCAACTGCTCTCATGAGCCTTTCCCCTGGCACACCGACTACATGAATTTAAGCGTGCAACTAGATTGACAACTAGGTCTCACCATTTTACGGTTGAATTAGCTAGATTCCACCTCTAATTGTATTCAAACAGTTTCTTTTCTTGCACTTCTCACCTGTAGAACTCCTTTCCGATTTCTTGCTTCCCTGATAATCTTCAAAAAATTAAATGCAACGTCAATTGCTATCTTCTGTCTTCTTGATTCCTGTTCCTTTTTTGTCCTTTCATCAATCGTCCCACTAAAGTCTTTTTATTCTCTTTTACGACCAGTAACCCCCTGTGTTCTAGAGGCATTAACACCTTGCTTGGGAAAAATGATTAAGAAAATTACTCTGAAATGATGTTATGAAATTATATCAATAAAAGTTTTTATTACAAAATATGTTAGGAACTTAATATTTCAAAAATGATGTTCTCACAATTTTATTATCGTAACAGTTCTCTGGCATTTATACAAGTAAATTAGACACAACGAAATTCATTCGCATTTCTATCACGTACCTCCCAACCTACTACATCCGGGCCAGAGCTACCCAATATTCGACCGCGTTCAAAAGAATTTGTTTGACATTGAGGGAGATTGTTTTCCATCTTATGACTCATCCTAATTCACTTCATATTCCAATAGTAAGGAGGAAGTTCCGCTCAAACAGAATTGTTGGACAGTTGAATATGCTCCTGAGAGGATGCTTCCACGATCGTTATAATCTCAACGTATTTAAGTCTAGGGTCAACCACTCTCTATTCATATACATATCCTCATAATATGCAACCTCTGCCCCCCCGTGCACTCTTACAACAACCCTCTACCTTGAGTGGCTCTTAGTTCTTGTATTCTTTCTTTTCTTTTTGTGTGACATGTCCTTTCAGAATGTAGGCGATCATGGCTCTCCACCTCCCTCTATCCCTTGCAACAAATTCCTTCCCTCTGCTACCTCCCCCAGAACACGTTCTGTCAACCACTTGCTTAAGCCCGCTAAGTATGTCACTCGTTGCTTTCCCTTGTCTCTCTTTCTCTCTATCCGCTCTGTGAATACATATTCTCCAATCCCCCCTTTCTCATTACGTGTCCCAGAAATTCCATCTGCATCTTCCTGATGTTAAGTATAAATTTTCTCCTTGTTTGCATCCTCTCCAAAAACTCATCTATCATCGCGTTATGCGAAAAATAGTAAAAAAAAAAAAAATAGAGATTCTCGAAGTGGGCTAACTTAAAATATGGCGGTCTTTAGCAGCATCTCCAGGACCCCCTTCTTCATTATGTGTCCCAGAAACTTCTTGTATTGGTTAAACAATTATAACAAATTACAATTTCCAAAAACTGTAATTTTTCATGTTGCTAGATAACATTAGAAGCGTTTAACTTTTAAAAGCTACATTTTAAAAATATCGCTTTTCATTGTGTAGTGTGACAGCTGTTGAATCAGCATTCGTTATTTAAAAAATTTAAAGCGTTAATATATTTCTGTTAATATAAATATGCTTTTTATTGTAGGAAAATAAATTGCAAAGAAAAAAAGACGTGTACAATGTTAAATGTGGTTTTGCAATGTTTTGTGCTGGGGGTTAAATAATGTTTTACGGTTGGATCATTGGAATTTGACGGCGATCAAATCAACATATCATTCGAGTTTAATCAACGTCTTGGTAGGGCCCCTCGAGGCCGTGTAATGGTTAGCAAGCTTGTCTCACTAGAACAATTACCACCGAGTAGTGAGTTCGATTCTCACTGGGTGCACCTACTTTCGGCCTTGTGCCACATCTAAGCTACGCTTGGAAAATCATTAGGGCACCTCGAGGTGGTGTAATGGTTAGCGAGCTTTTTCTGGCTAGAAGAATTACGACTGAGTAGTGAGTTCGATCCTCACTGGGTGCCCCATACTTTCGGCCTTGTGCCACATCTAAGCTACGCTTGGGAAATCACTAGTGCAAGTATTGGTGAGAGAAAAAAAAGGACGCAAAACGCGGACTTTAAACAAACAACAAAATAAATGTATTAAAGAGACATTGTAACGGGAGAGATAGGGATGAAGCTTTATTCTCCCATTTGTTTTCCCCCGTTATGGGCATTATTATATCCGTGATATAATAACACTATAATTGATATAACAACACTGTAATTCACAGACGGAAACATTGCCGAAGAGCGAAGGTCAGTCAATTATGTGCCATGCGTGATACACGCTTAGGCGATCATATCTTTCGATACACGTCTGACGAGGACGATTTTTTCCCGTAGTAGGTTGCTATTTCTTTCTGCGGTAGACCAGCTGCCATACAAAGCTACAGAACCCGGTCTGTCCGACTATTTACCCATAGCTAGAGGGAGAAGAGGATTCATTCCTTTCCCAAGCACGTAAGTGAATGCAATGGATTCGGCTGGAATTCGAACTCGGTTCTCCGATTTCTCAATCCGAGCTGTTATCCATTACTCCACCGTGTAGTTAAACTAAAAGCGGTGTCATGGGACAAACAGTCCCTTTTTTGACATTCCGTTTTTTGGCAGGAAGGAAGGTCCATGTTTACACAATAGGCTTTGTGGCGTTGCGCCTGTGCAGAAAGAGGCTGCAGAATAGAAAATCACTCCATCCTCCACAAGACAGCGTAGACACTTTTGAACGCTGTCAAGGCTGGAAAGGGAGGACCGCCAGTCGATTTCTATTGCACGTATGTATGTTTTTTCTTTCTTGCAGATGATTTCAAAGGCGCCGGTGTAAATGATTTCCCCATTTGCATTTTGGTTTCAACTAGCCGCCTTCGTCTGAGACACATTGTAACCCCGGAATAGTGAAACAATGAATATTCTGCGGTGAGATTTTTCACCGTGCTGCGTTTCTTAGACGCGGGAAGGAAAAACTGCACGAATTGCTTTTCTGGCGGCGTAAACCGAATGACAAAACAAAAACCTTCTCAATACTTTCTCCCTTCCTACTCTTGGCTGATGAATTGCCACATCAGCGACATCAGTTGCCTCATCTAATTGCAATGCAAAATACCTGCCTGCTGTTTGTTGTTCACACATTTCAATTGGAGGAATATATCATTTGCATTAAACTCAGAAAGCTGCCGCTATATTGTGCATGCATACAATCAGTCGGTAAGCAGTTTACATCGACAGCTACGTTCTTATTATATTTGTTCTCTCTCTCTCTCTCTCTCTCTCTCTCTCTCTCTCTCTCTCTCTCTCTCTCTCTCTCATTCTTTCGTTCTCGCTCTCTTCTATTTTCTCTCTTTATCTGTTCGTCTCCGTGTTCGAAATGCTACCCAAAAGTTTGGGGATCTTAAGGCGGGAAATGGCTTTCTTAAAGAAAAAAAATTGCTAGCAAATGAAGTTCTTTATTTTCTGGCAGAGTGGTCCAGCGTGATAGTGGAAACGTTGGTTTTATTTCTGTGATCATTTCACCCCAAGAACGCAGAGAGTTACAGAGAGTAAAAATGAAAGAGAAGACTGGAGGATTGAAGAAAGGACAAAAGATGAACGGAATTCAAGAAGATAGAAGATGGCGATTGCCGTTGCATTCAAATTTTTTGAAGATTGTAGTTATCAGGGAAGCAAGTATACGGGAGGGAGTCCCATAGTGCGAGAAAAGAAACTGTTGCGATAATATTTAACTTCACAGATGAATAGATAGACCAGTCTATTCTAATTCCCCGATTATTTTTTCAGTTTAAATTTTCACTGTTTCATATTGGAATGATTCGGTATATCCTGTTGCTCGATATGAAATTTCTGATTTTGTTTGGAATTTTTTATTTACCTTCTGTGGAAACTGATAATGTTTTTAATTGATATTTATTTTTTAGTAATATATCAGCTCAATCACCGCCGCTTTGCTGGCGGCAAGATGATTACATTCCAAATTTAAATTGTTTGTCCATTTAAAATGTTATATTTATTAGAAAATATCTTCAGCTTAAATACAGGAGTCATAAAATAACTTTCCAATGGCCGACTCTTTTCCCGTCAGCCAGAATTGAAAGGGAAACTAGCCCTCGCGACACAAATGTCAATTTTCATTTAATTCAAATTGGGTGTGTCTGTGTATGTATGCCTGCGTATACATGTGTATATTTTTTTTATTTAATGACAAACTTAAAATATTTCTTTTAAAAAAATCACTTTTTAATTATTTATTGATTACCAAATACTTTCCGAAAATTTCAATAATATACTGATCTATTTTTTACGGTTTTAAAAAAATTCCTTTTTTTTAAATTTCTTGTTTACAAATTTATTTTATTACTAAGCCCGAGGTATGGGTTGTCCAGACTGAGTGGGAGAAGAATCTATTTCAACATCTTATTTTAAATTCAGTTATACTCTCTGTGTGTTTATGTATGTACATTAAATGTCAAAGGCACATGTAAATTACTCATGCCCAACGCAGACATACACATGCATGTTACATAATATGTGCATACAAATTCACACGCGGACAGTGTGTGACGGACAGACAATCAATTCTTCTTTTATTATATAGTTTATTCATTGATTATTCTATAAAAACTGTTCAGTTCTGTATTTTCACGAATTTGATTTTTACGAGTCCAAAATGAAACATTATGAAAATATTTTTTTTTATATTGATAGTTCACCCAATACAAGGCCCAAGGGCCACTCAAGGGAGAGGCTTAATGAATGAGATTGTAAGAGTGTATTATGAGTACAAGGAGATATCGGTTGACCCTGGACTTAAAGAGACCAAAACTGTAATTGTCAGGAAGCATTCCCTTGGGTGTTTGTTTCACAAAGTTTTGGGGAAGAAGCTGCCTGAGAAAAACTTGTTTTTTTATCAAAGGGACGCAAAGTGAATTGAAGTTGTTTTTCTGCTACCGGAACACAAACGAGGAGGCACGAAAAGAAAAGCAGCACCGGAGACAAACGAAACAAAGCAAAACAAAACAGAGACACGTCCATGGCAGAGGCTGCGAAGAATTCCACACTGGAACGCCGCAAATGAAGGTCGAACGTATCCGGGTCACAGAAAACGACGACGAACAAAAAGGGAATCAGAATCATGGCGTTCCGTACAATACTGGCGACACACAGACTAATGAAGCAGAAATCCGTCTATTTATATTGAGCCGAAAAACATCGGTAATTCCTCTATGCAAGACACGAATCATTTGCACAAACAAATTCTAGGCACCTACCGACGCGACCATACTTTTTGCAAGCGGACGTTCTTGGGTTCGCGCCAGCCATCCTCTCCTGCATGCGCAGCACACCAAGCATTGTCTTTTTGATCGACGTGGACGGACAGCCTCATTGAAAGGAGCCGGCAGTTCATCTTGCCTTTCCCTAGATAACGGTTGCAGTCGAAATATTAATGGTGAGCGAGACATGTGATATTGATTGATCGATTTGTTTTTTATGGCTTATCAACCCTTCGCAAGATATTTAAAGCTAGAAAATATTTTTAGATTGTAAGAATTTTTTTAAAAATAATTATGGTTTAATGATACAAGTCTTACTATTTACCACATAGCTAAGGAGAAATGAGGTGGATTCATGCCTTTCTCAAAGGTATTTACGCGTAAGGGAATATAACAAACCCAACTGAAATTGGAACTCGATTCTCCGATTAAACAATTCTGAGCCATTATCCATTACACCATCCACACATCCAAGCTTACATCATCTGGTATTCCCAAGCGGTCACCCGTCTAGGTACTAACTGGGCTCAACCTTGCTTAATTTCGCTGATCATACTTGAATTAGTGTTTCAACGTGATGTGGCTGTAGGTCATAGGTTATATGAATATAGAAAGGAATAGAAATGGCTGAAGGAGAAAGTGGTAAGAAATTATGATGGGGAGGATAAGGAGGATAGATAACGACTGACCTTTGAGGTCAAGAGTGAAGTCTTCAGAGAGGCCACCACGCTGGGATCTGTTGCACAAAATGACAATTCTTGAGTTATTGGTAAAAAAGTAAATCTAGACAATAACAATCGGACATTGGTTAAAGTCTATGAGGAAGAAACTATCAAGCATATGATGGAGGCCGACATTCATCCTGTCCCATAGGAAATTGAGCGATCAATGATGATAAAAATTTGGTGTTAATAGAATATTTGAAGAAGTTCTGCACAAAAAAAAACTGGATGCAGGTGAAAAGACGCGTCCATCGACCAGAACTTCCCACTCAAAGATTTTTTAATTATTGTGATGAGTAAATATATTTCAAAATTTTGATATCCTACATTGCGTTTTTGGCTTCTCCACTGACATTGTAATGAATCTGGATCGCTAAATGCCCCCAAATCAACTTCTCTTATTGTGCTTACGACCATATCTCGTTGAAACACTGCTTCTCGTACGATCAACGAAGTTAAGTAACGTTGAGTCTGGTCAGTACTTAGATGAATGACCACTTGGGAACAGCAAGTCCTGTAAGCTTTTTTTTTTTTAATCATTTCACTCCAAGCAAGGTGGTAATTCCACTAGTATGAAGATGTTTACAGGGAGTGAACTTGAGAGAAAAGACCGACAGTAGAGAGGAAAGGAAAAAATATGAACGGGATAGAAGATGGCGATCGACATCACATTTAAATTTTTGAATATTGTATTTATCAGGGAAGCAAGTAGATGGAAGGGAGTTCCACACACAGGAATTGGATGTGCGGTTAGTAATATGGACAACGGCTTAGAATTGTTAATCGAAAATCCAGTTTCAGTTCCTGTCGGCTTCGTTATATTCATTCACGCGTAAATGCTCTTGGGAAAGAATAAATCGACGACTTCTCCCTCTCCTCCCTACCCAGCTTTGGATTAATTAGAAGGACTTGAATTAAAAAATCATTAAAATTTTAAAAAATATTACAATCTAAAAAAATAGTTTCTGGCTTTAGATAATCTACAAAAGGTTGATGAACCGTAAAATAAAAAAACAACCAAATCAAATCTAATGTTGATATTATCAGTCTGGTGAGGTGTTCCCAGTGTGCGGCACTTTTTCAGAAAGTTCCTGAAAACGATACAAAGGGTTGACCCAAAGCTTATGAATGAAATTGAATAATTACTCAATCTTGTTTTACTGTTTTCGGGATAATGATACGTTTTTTGTTTGATTTTTTTTTTGGGGGGGAGGCTTTATTTGGAGGCATAGTGGAGGTATGGTGGAGGTACGGTAAGGGCATGGTGGAGGCATGGTGGAGGCACGATGGGGGTACGATGGAAGCATGGTTGAGGCACGGTGGAAGCACAGTGGAGGCACGGTGGAGTAATGGTTCACGGCACGGATCGAGAAATCGGAGAGCAGATTTGGGATTCCAGTCGTGTTCATTACATTCACTTACGTGCTAATACCCTTGGGAAAAGTATGAATCTGTCTCTTCTCCCCCACCCCAGTAAAATAGCAGGATAGACAGGGTCCTATAACTTTGGGCGGCAACTAGTCTAGGAGAAGGAAATTCTGAATTCAAACCGGATCGCACTATCCTAAAAGTGTGTATACCTGTGGCTAGGGACTGTTTGCAATCACAAATTCCCCCAGAAACTATTAGCACGTCCTCGGGTGTGTCGTTAAAAGAAGAACCCAATGTTTCACAAGGAGCGAGAACAACTAAATTATTTTAAATTTAAATACCGGAATTGATGTTGCGACCATTATTTATATAAAGATAAAAAAAAAAAAATCCGAAACCCGTCGAATTAATTAAAACACTCAAAAGACTAATGTACTGTCGCGTTTATTAATAGAACAACAAAGATTGAAACAATATAGATGCCATTTAATTGATTATTTTCTTGTACTGTAAAATGACTTCGGTAATCTCGAAAAATTCCAGTTAAACTAATCATTTAATACTGATAATAAAAAGTTCGGTCCTCACACTTATAAATTCAATTCCTGGGCTAGGCAGGGCCGAAATGTCGCATACGAAGACATACAAACGTGAATATGAGAAACTGAATAAGAAGAATCTAAAGTAGGTACCTCCACTAATTCTCTAAAAGAAGAGCATACCACGATGAAAAAATCCCCAAGCTTGATAAAAATAAAGTTTTATAGTCAAAATGTTTATGTTATTATTAAGATGAAAAATCAAAGTATTTTTAGTTACTTTATAAAATTGTTTAATCATTTCTAGCAAGTTTTTCTTTCTTCAATTATATTTTACAGATAAAGTCTCTGTAGAACACTAGACCTGTAACCAGGCTAACACGTCAAAACAGCTACTGTAAGGTTTAAAAAAATGCATTTCTGCGGTATTTCAAACTTAAAGTGAATAATGTTTTTTTTCAAATTAGATTAATTATACTTTAAATCAGCTAATTTTCCTTATAAAGTTTCAGAAAAGTACATTTTATTTTTGGAAGATTTTTTGAAGAAAATTGCTTTGTGATGAAAGACGAATGAAAACCGATGCTAATCAGCTATTTCGGCAGAAAAAAAAACAAATTCTTTCAAGTGAATTTAAATTAGTTTTTGAAATACAGCAAAAAAGTATTTTGGTTATTGGTAATATTAAATTTGATATATTAGCTTGAAATTAAAACTAAAATAAAAGCTTCAAGAGGTTTTTCATTTTTCAATATTCATTTTAAACCTTAAGTATCGCGTTTTTTGTGGAGGATCTAATCTAAACTGAAGACAGATAGACAGATAGATAATGAACAAACTAAGATAGATTCAAAACGGGTCCCCTTGATGATCCCCTTGAGTTTGGGGAAAAGAAATAACATGGAAGAAGATTAAGTGAATAGGAAGGTTGTTCTAGTACGGCGGTGTTCTTCTAGGCCAGGAACTGCTGGTTGCTCAGGTCGTTGTGAGCAGGTGGATTATCGTGCTGTAGTAACCACGATCTGTCCTGTCACAAAAGCATGTTAAAAAATGTGATATTTGCAGAAAGCTATGATTAGTTATATTTTCCCAAGATGCCGTGTTAGATAACAACACAATCCACTTATCCCTCTTTCGACCGTAGCACAAACAGCATACCCAGTTCTGTTGCGTTTCAGGCAGAACTCGTAGATAGATAGTTAGATAGATAGATAATCACGGATTTTAATAATAAGTGACTTTGTAGTCACTTTCTTTAGTATCAATCAGAACGAGTTGATCTACTTGAAGGTTAACATACCCCTTTTCTGCGCGTTCTTGGTCTCACGTTTCCCACTCTGACATGAAGTGGAATGATTCTTTTCAATCAACCACTTAGACTTATACTAAGAAAACCGGTCCACAACATTGTGATAGTTAATTTTTCGGACCAGAATCTATCTCAAACATTTCTAAGTCTGCCATTCGTCTGTGGATCTGGTGTTATATAAAATACAAAGAAGAAACTACAACGTTATCGCTTCTGACCTGGCAATTCGGCTTCAGTCACTTTGCCACCGTCGCAATGTAGCTTCCTTGCGTCATTTTTTTTTTTTAATAAATATTTTTATAGTAACTATTCTGATAGCCTTTCTTCTTTCGTACCTCGACTCCACGAATTTCAGCGCTGTACTAGATTGGCAGCTCGGTCTCATAATTTCACTGCTGAAAAAGAAAATGAATTGTAACCGTAAGTTTTCTGTTAATAATTTCTTCTATCGCACTTCTTGCTTGTGGAACTCACTTCCGACATTCTTTTCTGTCTACTGCGATCTTCAAAAATGTAAATGCAATGTCAATCGTTATTTTATGTCTCATTGAATCCTGTTTTTCAATTGTCCTCTCTGTTTCTTTCACCCTCAGTAACCCTTTTCATACTAATTCTTTTTTATTATTGGAGTGAAATGATTAAAAAAAATGAATGTTAACATGGGATGCTCGAGTTTAACAATTGTCTTGGCACCCTGGAGAGCCGCCAAATTGATTCCTTTTTCCTTTTTTATCAAGCAAAATTTACTGAATTCCATGGGATAACTGTGAGCCAATATTCTGGGTGAATAACCTCGCTGGAAATCCAACATCTGAAACATCTCTCATACCTGAATTCAAATACTGAAAACACGATCATTTTTAGTCTGGTTTAGTAACTAATTTACCAAAAATTTTTCAACGTTCAAACTGAACGTTATGTCCGGGAATAACGTTAAATTGCATCCGGCGATTGGCGGGGTGGCGGGAGTTGAGGAGCGTCGAACGACCTCTTAATTGTTATTGTTCACAATATCACCTTTGAACCGGGGTGACAGCATCTATTAGGGTCCCACCTGTAGGCAAATAGTGAGCATCCCAAACAAAAATCAGAATATTTGGAAAGTATAGAGATACATTTTGATAGTAAAAATACCAGCAATATATTTTTTATAAAAAATTACCAACGATACGTTTTTATAGTGAAATTGCCAGCAATACATTTTTATTAAAAAAACTATTACCAACAATACATTTCTGTAGGAGAGTTGCCAGCAATACGTTTTTATATTAGAATTACCAATAATGCATTTTTGGAGCGAAGTGACCCGCAAGGTGTTCTCTAGTAGAATTACCAACAATACATTTTATAGTGAAATGGCCAACAGTACATTTTGTCTGGTAAAATGACCAGTCAGTCAGTTATGTGCCATGCGTGCTACACGCTTAGGTGATCATGTATATTTCGATAAATAAATGATGAGGCACATTTTTTCCCGCACTTGGTTGCCATTTCATTCTGCGGTAGACCAGTTGCCATCTAAGGTTCTATAGAACCCGGTCTGTCCTGCTATTTAGCTGGGCGGGGGAAGAGGGGGATTCATACCTTTCCCAAGGTCGCAATCCATTTTCCACCATACCAACGCATTTTAATAGCAAAATCAGAATCAATACAACTGTAAGAAAGTATAAAAATACATTTTTATTGCTGGTACTATAAAAATACATTTTTATAGTACTAGCAGTGTATTTTTATGAATGAATTGCCAACAATGCGTTTTTGTAGTAAAATTACAAGCAATATATTTTTATGAATGAATTAACAACAATGCGTTTTCGCAGTAAAATTAACAGCAATATATTTTTAAAAATATAAAACTATACTCTTCATCATCTATAAACCATATATCTAAAAAAAAACAAAAACAAAAAAAAAACACATGTTTGCCCTGAAAATATACAATTATGTACTACTATCTGTAGTTGAAGACATAAGATTATTTACAATATATTTATATTCCGGCATTAAATAACCTATATTGGTTGAAATGCCGCTAAACAAAATCGACCAACCAACCAATTTGAACGACTAAGCTTCTTAGAAACAAAAATGATAGAAACAATCATTAATCATCAGTCTTCATGAGTCACTGTTTTCACCTGCGACAGATTGCGAACTAAGAAAAGTTTTTTTTTCCCGCCATTTATTATGATCTTGAGCAAGCTTTATTTAATGTCTGCCACGCATTATATATTTATCCCGCCATTTCTGTTTTTGGTTTTCCTTTACTTCTTTTTTCTAGACACCATATCTTCAAGATACATGTTGGCTAGCACTACACAAGAAATTTTAATATATCCTAAAAGATTTTTTTAAATTTTCTGTTGGATGGTGTAATGGATAGAGGCTTGGAATCATAAATCGGAGAACTGAGATCGAATTCCAGTTGGAGTTCGATACATTCACTCATATGCAAATACCCTTGGAGAAGGCATGAATCCATCTCCTTCCTTCGTTTATGGATTAAATAGTTGATCGTGTATCTTTAAGAATCATTGCTTTTCAAAAGACAAAAAAAGAATTATTCTTATAATCCAAAATATATCTCGGCTTTAAATAACCCACAAAGTGTTGATAAGCCGTAAAATGCAATGAATCAAAGATTTGCTATGGACGGTATTTAAGAGTGAAATCAATTTGTTTAGATTTTTAAGAGTGGTTATTTTCGCTTTGTCTATCATTATAGTTTTGAAATGTTTCAATTTCGTCTGACGGTTCATTTTACACAATCTGGACCATATATGATACGGAGGCAACAGGAAAAATGTATGTAAAGTATATCTTCATTTTAGTGTGGATTGATACTCTTGTTGATTTCAGCATACCTTATGTTTTATAAAGCAAACAATCCAAGGGTTATTCAGTGGTTTCCCACCTTAAACGTGTACCATATTCCGGTTTAAGTGTTTGTATGTGGTTATATAATGGCTGGTTGCTCTAGCACCCAGGAGTACATTGAAACGAACAGTCAATTATATATATATATATATATATATATATATATATATATATATATATATATATATATATATATGCCATCAAGCCGGTAAATAATATGGATTGTATGACAGCGCTACTCTCGTTTTCCAATCTGATAGGGCGGCTAGTCAGTCCCTGTTACAGACGCCTTCTCAGGCACATTTGTACTTGTTCATTGCCCAGGGAGCCCACCTGGGGTTTATACCGCAACCATGCATCATTAGTCCCTCTTTCCACCTGCGGCAGATTTTGAACTGACATAACGTATTACGATCTTGAGCAAGCTTATTTTATTTCTCTCCTGTGTGTGTGTGTTGATGACCACAAAATTATGTTATCCCTACACCTCTATTTTGGTTTTCTGGCCCTCAAAACAATCTGAATCATATATAATAAAACAACTGGAAAAATGTTTAGAAAGTATATCTTCGTTTTAGCATGGATTGGTATTCTTGTTCATTTCAGCATACCTTATGTTTATTATGTCTAATATCAGCCCATACAAGGCTTATTCGGTGTTTAACTGCAAGATAGAATGTAACCAATATATACATACCGTAATTCCCTATGTATAATACGCCTTCATCCATAATGCGCACACCTAAAATTACGCTGAAAGTGTGGGAAAATGCTTTTACTCGTGCATAATACGCACCCCTTGTTTGGTAGTCAGACCCTATAAATTGTACCTCTCCAATTTCATTACAGCCAGTGTTTCCTACTCTTAGTAAAAATGGTTTTAAACATAGAATAATATTATTCTAATTTAGTTTTATGATGATTCTTATTTTATTTTACATCTGTAAGTATTGTTAAGTACATATGATTGTATTTGACATCTTTATGGGGCCGCAATCGCCGAATGTTAGTGTCAAATTGTCGTATGTTTGTGGTGAATAATCATTTTGCGACTGAAATAGACCTATAACATGGCAATTTTTTAAAGATTTTTTGTAGCTGTGCATAATACACTCCCCTTATTTTGCTTATTATTTTTAGAAAAAATGCGTATTATACATGGGCAATTACGGCAATCATTCACTTGATCAGATTTTGTTCCTTTTATTTGGATGATAAGCTCTGATAGTTCATTTACTTTTTTCATTGAAACAATCTTCTTGAAGTTTAATTCAAGATTTATTTCTCTTGTGTTACGGGAAAGTTACTGTTTAAAAACAGTTGTAGCTCATTAGGATTATTTGTTATAGCTATATCTTCTGCATATGATAGATTTCATATTATTTGACCTCCAACAGAGAAACCACTTTCAATAAACTCCAGTCCAATTTTGTAATATTTATTACTGACAACTGAACTGCATTGTCACAACGAAGCCCTAATCCAAACAGATGTTTCCGTATTTTGTTATATGACCAACTAAATCTTCCCCCCAAGGGACAAAAACATCCAAAAGAAAAACAAAGATTAAAACAATAGAGATGACATTTAATTAATTATTTAATATATGCGGAGTTCATTTAATAAAAAGCCAAGTCTGGATCAGCTGTATTAACTAAAATGCGTCTTCATTCACGTCTGTACCAACGTGGCAATTTCCAACTCTTCCCCTCTTTCTCTCCATATATATATATATATATACATATATATATTAAATTTTTATTATAAGGGATTAAAACAAAAACATGTTGAAATCGCTACATAATAGCTCTTCTTTATCTCATCTTACTTATTATAAAACGCAGATTGTGTGTGTGTATGTGTGTGTGTGTGTCTGTAACGTTTATATATTGGATCGGATTTCCTACATTTTTCAACCGATTTCAACAAAACTTCACAGGACTACGTAAAATTACCTTGCGGTGGTTCTAACAGCGCCAAAAATTGGAAAAAAATTGTTTTTCACGAAATCAATTTGAAAACACGATTAAGAGGCATTAATGAAAGGGGGACAACTTACATCGGGTTAAAAACCCAGGTGTGTGTGTGTGTGTGTGTGTGTGTGTGTGTGTGTGTGTGTGTGTGTGTGTGTGTTCGTTTATATATGGGATCGGATTTCCTACATTTCTCAACCGATTTCAACAAAACTTCACTTTTTTTTTTTTTTTTGGCAGGTAGTGTTTCTTATTGTCTTGCACACTTTTTTCTTTATTTTTACATTCAGAATGCTTTAAAAATTCCATTTACAAGACAATTGTTTATAATAAAATTCTATTCAATCAGTAGACTCATAACGATTGAAAACAATGTTTTTGTTTGAGTTTGGGCTTGACCAATTCATAAAAAAAAAAAAAAAAAAAAAAAACTAATTAAGACATGCGTGTCCGTCGACCTTAAACAATAATCTAACGATCTCTACTGATTGTACGAATCCAAACATTGGATAATTCTTTATCTTTAGGGAAAGATAATTCCACGTACTTTAGGGCCGTTTTTATAATTCCCTTTGCAATTTGGTACAAGGCATCTACAAGGAATTGGTTCTATTTGAAATTAATTCAATATTTAAAAGCAAGTATTAAGAAATAATTTAAAAATGCTGACGTAAGAAATCTGATAGACAAAAAACAAAAATATTTCGAAGATGATAATTATTAAGGAAAGAACACAGTACTTACCTTGTATCCGACTTTTCTGCTTGATTCCTTTTTCTTTCTTTTTTTTTTTTTGTTCATGCAGGTGAGTCTTTTACGAGGGGGGTCTGTGTGTCTTGCTTAGGGGTTTACGAGAATTTTCGTCGTTTCCTCAGTGAACCTCGACTCATAATTGACTTTTTAAACTTCAATAATTGTCCACACGTGGGTACCTTTTCGGACGCCAAGGTTAATCCCCTCCTCCCCTTACGGACGCCTCCATTACATGCACTAACGCAACAGTATAAGCAATATTCACTAAGAGAGAATGGATATTGTCACCCTCTCTCCATTCACCTAAGGTTTGTGTTGAGAGGGCACAGTCACTGTTACCGATTCTTTCCCCTACTTTAATGACAGCGATATCTACCATGATTTCCTTTTTCACCGATTTGTTTAATAGAGAGTGGAACGTCACTCAAGGTCAACCATCTCTACTGCGTGACTCGGGCATGCTTTCACACTTTTGCGTTTATTGTTGCCCACGTGCACTTGGCTTACTTTATTCGCCAACTTCGGACACCGCAAGTTGTTAATTACGTGCTCTAGCTGCTTTTCTGTTTTATAGTTCCAACCCAACCCTACACACGTTAGCCAATTGTACTAAAACCACATTTCCTTTTGGATTTACCCTTGGTTAACCTTTTTAAATTTCCACTTTTTTAGTTTCGAGTTCCCCTTTAGTAACATCTTACTTATTATAAAACGCAGATTGTGTGTGTCTATGCGTTTATATATTGGATCGAATTTCTTACATTTTTCAACCGATTTCAACAAAACTTCACAGGACTACGTAAAATTACCTTGCGGTGGTTCTAACAGCGCCAAAAAATGGGAAAACACAATTGTTTTTGTACGAAATCAATTTGAAAGCACGGTTAAGTGCATAGCATCCGACCGGAAGTTACTGACGGCTACTCAAACGTCCGAATGTCGTTAACTTCCGGTGACTCCGTTTATTTTCAGAGAACGATACACAAAAAGTAAACAAATGAAATCTATTAGGTTGGTGCAAAAATAATATCGTTTTTTGACGTATTTTTTTACCTCAAAAAACGATATTATTTTTGCACCAACCTAATAAATATACATAAGTCCTCCTAACTAAAAATAATAACCGGAAACTACTTTAAAAACACATGGTGTCCAAATTTTTTTACTGTATTCAATAAGTAAAAATCATAAATTGTAAAAGATTACAGAAAGGCTATTGAATGAATAAGATTTGTTAGATCATCTTACTTATTATAAAACGCAGATTGTGTGTGTGTATCTGTACGTTTATATATTGGTTCGGATTTCCTACACTTTTCAACCGATTTCAACAAAACTTCACAGGACTACGTAAAATTACCTTGCGGTGGTTCTAACAGCGCCAAAATTTGGAAAAACACAATTGTTTTTGCACAAAATCATTTTGAAAACACGATTAAGGCATTAATGAAAGGGGGACAACTCACTTCGAGTTATACTTATTATAAAACCCAGGTTGGTTGTTTATGTTTGTGTGTGTGCTTGTGTTCGTTTATATATGGGATCGGATTTCCTACATTTTTCAACCGATTTCAACAAAACTTCACTTTTTTTTGGCAGGTAGTGTTTCTTATTGTCTTGCACACCTTTTTTTCTTTATTTTTACATTCAGAATGCTTTAAAAATTTCATTTACAAGACAATTGTCTATAATAAAATTCTATTCAATCGGTAGACTCATAACGATTGAAAACAATGTTTTTGTTTGAGTTTGGGTTTGACCAATTGGTAAAAAAAAAAAAAAAAAAAAACTTACCAAGACATGCGTGTCCGTCAACCTTAAACAAATAATCTTTGTCAATTTTATTTATCAGTCTTTATGATAGCCGACACTTGATCAATCTCTTACTGTTACATCCCCGGGCAACGCCGGGCTCTACTGCTAGTTTATATATATATATATATATATATATATATATATATATATATATATATATATGTAAAAGAACGAAAAGTAAGATTTCATGCAGTGTTACATTAGAACATGCACATACCCACTACAAAACTGTACATCTTGCTTCAACGTTAAAAAAAATTTTAACGTTTAAAAGATTTTTTTAACGTTTAAACAACATGTGCAATTTTGTAGTGGGTATGTGCATGTTCTAATGTAACACTGCATAATATATATATATATATATATATATATATATATATATATCGCAGGTTTTGAATTCATAACTGTACTACTCCTAGACCAGTTGCGATCCAAGGCTATAGAACCCAGTCTGTCTTGCTATTTACTCATAACTGGAGAGAAAGAAGACGATTCATACCTTTCTCAAGGGTATTCTTAGCACGTAAGTGATGTAATGGATTCGACTGGAATTCGAATTCGGCTCTCTGATCCCACAATCCAAGCCGCTAACCACTGTGTCTCCTTATTATATTAGTGATATATATATATATATATATATATATATATATATATATATATATATATATATATATATATATTACACAAGAATTAAATTATCAAGAAAATTTGAAAAATAATACATCTAATAAATCTAAAAACAGAAAAAGGAAGATAATATAGTTTAACTCACCTTTCTGTAAGTTATCCAGTATTAACACTGGCCAATATTTCTTGAATTTCATAGACAAGCATTATAATAATATCAATCCTTTGAAGAAAAATTTTAATAGGAATACTTTAAAAAATAATTACTGACTGTCCAGTTGGAGAAATTTGCACATTTGAAAATGTGATATATAGACCCATTATTTTTGCAAAGGAAAATATATACCAGAAAAAATGTTTACCTGGGAATTTCAGCGGGATGTTGGAAACAACGCTTTTATAATCACCGGCATTCCTTCAGCAACGAATCTTTAAGACAACAAACAGCCTTATCAAAACATTATTGGGACCTCATTGATGGCCGCAATTAAAATGGAAGATCATCTATAAATCTCGAACTCCCAAAAACTTCTGGGACAGATGTAATCTTTGCATCAAAGAAAAGATTCTTATAATTAAATATGAAAATACCGACGAGTTACTAAACCAACGCAATGAACTTGTCTTCAAGTGTAGACACAGAAATCGTTTCAAAATTCTCAAATAACATCTATTTTGGAGAACCTCACACTAACCGCTCGGCTAAATGACGGTTCCGTATAGGATGCAAGTTTGAATCCTGTCAAAGGACGAATATTTTCTATGAAAATTTCTCGGACATTCAGGCCGGTAAATGTTATTTAATACTGTTTATTATAAACAGAGCATTTACTTAAATACTTGTATCTATAAAAAGAACGTTAAACATAAAAATGTCTTTAATAAATAAATTGTCGGACTTTGTCCATTTCTTAATGTATACATAAATGTATATATAATTTGTGCCTTTTTAGTGCGTTTGTAGATCTTGGTCTCTATATGTATAGAAATGATACCGTATATGATTTTTTTCAGAATGTGGATTCATGTATATACTGTATTTGTATGTTTATACGTATATAGGTCTATGTTTGGTTTGGTTTGGTTTGTTTCAACCTCAATGGGTTACTTAATGCCGACAAAATTTTTTATTGCTGGTAAAAGAAATTTTCAGAAATATATTGCTGGTAATTTTTTTTCGAAGAAACTATTTCTTGCAATATTTTTTTCTTCAAAAATGTATCACTGGTAATATTTTTCAAAAATGTATAGCTGGTAATATTTTTTAAAATATGTATTGCTGGTAACGAATGCGTTTTATGTGTTGTTCTTTAGAATGTCCCTTTTGTGTTCATATAGTCTTTCTTGGGGTTTCCCCAATATATTAATTCTAGCAATTCCTACACTTGATAGGGTAAATTCCTCCTGGCTTGTTGTTTTATTTATTTTTTTTATTATTAAGTCTTTGATTGTTTTAGTGGGTAAAATAATATACTTTTTTGATTCGTTGGGTTTGTCAGGATTGACAGCTCTTCTATTTTGGAACATTTTATGATCTTTTTGTTTCGCATTGAATTTAAAATAATTAGGGCATTTAAGTATTTGAAAGTATTTTCGATATATTTCTCCTCTTCGTGTAAATACTGAGGGCTGCAAATTATGAGTGCTCAGAATTTCAGTGGAGTGATTGCATGTATTTTCTTGGAATTTCTCGTATGTGGTTCTTGTGCATTAAAGCCTTTTACTGACAGATATATTAACAAATATCTTGTCACTGCTATGTCACAAAGTTTGACATTAAAGAATATGATAATTTTGGCAAACTTTAATTACATTACCTTCAACATTATATTCTTCACTGTGCAAGTCAATAACAAAAATCTGCTATGTCTATTGTCAACATTGGCTTTGGTCAGTTATAAATATAAGTTTCTTTTTTGTGAAAGTAAAATTCTTCCTTCTGCTCTGTTGCCAGTCAGGCAATAAGAAGAATATAGAAACAATAGTAAGATTAAACAAGAAGAAAGATTAATCTTCTTATAATTCTCCTGTCTATGTAGCAACGATAAATGTCTTTAAGATGTCTTGACATTCATGAAAGACCGACGACATTGTAGAAAGAAAGAAAGAAAGAAAGAAAGAAAGAACAAACTGGGACATATGAAGACGCTAACAAAGAAGAATAGATAGATAGATAGATAGATAGATAGATAGAGAGAGAGAGAGAGAGACATGAAAAGAGAAAGAAACAAAGGAAACCTGAGCAGACTGGGACATATGAAGACGCTAACAAAGAAGAATAGATAGATAGAGAGAGAGAGGGGGAGAGAGAGAGAGAAAGAGAGAAACATGAAAAGAGATAGAAATGAAAAGAAAGAAAGAAACAAACAAACAAACAAAACCTGAAAAGACTGGGACATGAAGACGCTAACAAAGAAGAGTATTAGATAGATAAAGAGAGAGAGAGAAAGAGAGAAAAATGAAAAGAGAAACGAAAAGAAAGTTTAATAACTGCTATCAAGGAAATAAAAAAAAGTTAGAGAGAAGAAAATGAGAGAAAGGTATAAAATGAGCGAGGAAGAAATATTAAGACAAATAAGAGACTAGTGTCTCTCCATTAAAAAAGGTTAATGAAAGGGAATCATTGAAGCAAGAAAGTTGACAAAGTGGAATTAGACAACAGAAGAGATCGATATTTCAGTCAAGAGTGATCTTGTAATCTACTACTGAAAGGTCTTCATGCTTCAACGACGAAAAAAACAGCTACAATCAATACAAAGCTGATGCTACCAACATGAAAAAATATATATATATAGGACAAGAATATATATATATATATATATATATATATATATATATATATATATATATATAATAATAATAATAATAATATATTTGTGTTTTCTACTAATAGTAGAAAACACAAATATATTAACTGCATCCACTTGCAAAAAAAGACTAAAAATAATGGAGGCTTTAATAATAAAAAAGAAAAAGCCAACTCTTAACAATATTAACTACGAACAAGGCCACAATGTGCTAACCGTATTCGGAAATTAAAACATCCCTACGACACACTGATACATACACAGAACGCACACACTCAACTAAGCTGAAAATCTAATCATCCTTGATAATGGCTAAAGGTATAGTCGAAAGCGCTCGGAAATATAAAACATTTGGTCAGTTCTTACGCACCCTTTGTCCAGAAAAGAAAGCTCTTGTCAGAACACAAGAAAAATTAAATGAAAAGCTCAACCGTAGTACCTTGTCTGTCGTTTTTGATGAAACATGCATATATATATATATATATATATATATATATATATATATATATATATATATATATATAATGGATTTTATTTTTTTTAATCCAACATGTTTTAATTACTTCAAATGTTATTGTTAGTAGTATTTGAGTAGACGCCCCACTTATTTTAAACAGTGTTTCATCTAACGGCCTACGAACTTGAGAAACCTTAATAAAGAACAAGTGCCCTCTAGGCGGATTCAATTGAAGGCTAATTTCTTTATAATTAACTTTACCTCTAACTCCCCTTACCTGACTTTCCCCCTTTCACAAATCATAAATTTTGTGATTTCACCTGTCGAGTCATTATATGAAGTCTACTGGTTTGAATAAAATCCCAGTGGTTGTTCTTAAGAACTTTAGCTCAGTGTTATTTAAAATCTTGGCAATGTTTTTTTTTTTTTTTTTTTTTTTAACTATTGCTTGAAGGAGAAATATTTTCCAAGTCTATGGAAGATGTCTCTGTATTTTCACAAATGCTGGCGAGTGTTATTAAAAAAGCATAGTCTCTTCTTTTTCATTTGAAAACAGAAAAAATCTTTTTTTATTTCGTTATTAGAATAGTTGAATGTTATTTTTAAAAAGTCTTCTGAGTTGATTTAATTATTTGGGCACTTCTGCCAAATGCAATTATTCCTCTATGATAAACAACATTTGCCATTATTGTGTCGAGGTTCCTGCCAGTTTAAGAATGTAGTTGATAATGTCACATGTTCTAGTTATTTCGAGAAAAACGTTCCCATATGCATAAGTATATAGAAGATATTTTGTGCTTACTATTCACAAGCATCTTTGCTATACTATGCACCAATTTCAATACGTTTTCCAAAACATTCAGTCAGTTAAATGTTATACGTGATACACCATGGGCGATTATGCCTCTTTCGATTTATGACTGACGAGGTAGAAGATTTTCCCGCAGTACGTTGCCATTTCTTTCTCAGCCAAGGCTATAGGACCCAGTCTGTTCTGCTGTTTAATCCATAGCTGGAAGGAGAAGAGATGGATTCAATCTTTTCCCAATGGTATTTGAGCGTAAGTGAATGTAACGAACCCGACCGGAATTCGAACTCGACTTACCGATTTCTCATTCCGGACCAATATCCATTTCCAAAATACCACACCATAAATATAGATGCATATATATATATATATATATATATATATATATATATATATATATATATATATATATATATATATATATATATATTGTATCCATTAAACATTTCGGCTGATTTAACATGCATTTTTTAATAAGTGATATCTTTTATGTTGTCATTTTATTTTACTACTATTACTAGTAGTAGTAATTAATCAATATTAATCAATAAGAGTTTTCCAATATATATATATATATATGTGTGTGTGTGTGTGTGTGTGTGTGTGTGTGTGTTATTAATTTCACTGTTTAAGAAAACACAAAACGGGATCTAACCTCAAACACATGTACCCATTAAAATAACGTTTATAGTAATAGTGTGTGTAGTGTGTGTTTGTAGATAACATAACATCGGCGCAGAATCAACATGAATTAATCTTCCTCTAGCTATGGGTTAAATAGTAGAACAGACTGAGATCTTGAGTGACAGCCACGCTAGAAGGAAAAGGCCTGTCTCAATGATGGACTCGTCCGTCGATTTTGAGAATCCGACATTCAGTTTTTAGGTTTGTGTCCTATGTGATACTTCAGTCCCTCTAGTGACTTGCATGCAAATCCATATATTGTGCGACAGCAAGGATATCAGGACATAGCAACAGGAATATTTGCTGATGCTTCTCGCCGTGGTCTTTCGTCTCTTAGCCGGTCTATACGACTATTTTCGAAATTTCTGATACGACTCTGGCACAAATATCTCCAGCTGTTTCTAGCCAGGGCAACTCGCTCGAAGTTAGTCTGAGGTACATCGACAAATGAGAGGTCAATTTTTAGCTTGTCTTTATATCTGAGCCACGGACGTCCAACATTCGTTTATCAAATGTCAAGCTGGCTGTACATCCTTGCAACATGAGCAGCCCAGCGGTGTTGTAACTGACCAGGAAGGTTTCATTTCCACCAATGTTGCATTTTGCTAGGAGATCAGCATTGGACGTTATATATATATATATATATATATATATATATATATATATATATATATATCAGCCTACTTCTAAATAAACGTGAGCAGGAGTCACAAAGGAGTAAAGGTAGTGGAGACGGCAGGGCGAGTTGGGACATCCTGACAACACGTCGCAGATCCTCGCCATATCCGTCTTTAAGTTAAAGCTCTTTGACTATGATGTGGGTAGAACTCTGAATTCAAAACCAACCTGAGGTGGGTTGGGCTCCTTCAAGTCGTCTTAAATGTTTCTACATTTCCTTTGTTTGTATATTGATGACAAAAATTTGTTAAACTTATTAAATTAAAAACACTACTATAGCGGCTATCCGATCCATTTTCAGATTCCTTCTCAGGTACATTTGTGTTTATTTACACTATTTACATTGCTCGGGCTGTTGTATTTACTGTCACATTCACGACGTTTCGGCCGTTGTATGCGCCGGCTTTCTTCAGGTGATATTTGTTGGAATTTCGAGCGAATCCTTTATTTAAGCTACGGGGGTAGAATGTTCTAATTCCGCGTGCCATGCCTTTGGATATTTCAGTTTTAGTTAATTCGCCTTGATAACTCTACAAGTTTTTATTCTCTCCGTTGATACAAACCACTTTTTTCGATCAGTCAATCAACGCTTTTATCCTCTGGGCTATGTGTCGTGGGAACACATGGTCGTAGCATATAACGGCCGAAACGCCGTGAATGTGAGAGTAAAGATGCGAACAACAGTCAAAACAATGTACTTAGTTACAATACGTCATCTCAGAAATTTGTGTTTGTTCAACATCCGCAGAGCCCACCTTTGGTTTAACAATGATGAACGGACTTTAGTTAGAGATTCTCGCAGAGAGCGTATTATCTCGTTCATAGCAATCATTGACAGCTTCCAAAAATCACTGTCTACCCAATTTCACTTACAAGGCTTCAGTCAACCCGTAGTATGGTTTTAGGGACTTTTCAAAGGTACCTCACGATAGGGTCGCTTCAAGAATTTTCACCATGTTGAGGTTAGAACCCGGATCCCATGATCGGAAAACGAACGGTCTAATTACTCGGCCACTTACCTATAATCAATTACTTACATGTTCCATACCGAAGCTTGCTTGCATACCTCAATGCAATCATTATCTTTCACTAATCATCATAGAGTTGTCTGGAACTCCACAGTCGCAATGTGATCATACCAGTTGTTAGTTAACAAGATTGTAAATAAGATTGAGTTAATAACAACATCTTTAACTTTTAAATTTATGAACCGTCGTGGAACTCTTCTTTTGTAAATTCAATTAACCCATATCTTCTTTAAGTCAGTTTAAAATTAACGCCTGCTTTTTACGCATATATTGTAACCGTTTAGTTTAAAGTTCGTATTTTCTTGATCAAAGGAAAATTTGGACGTTTTCCAGCATATGTCAGTGGAATCTTCACTTTCCAAAATTATATTTCTATGATTCGTCACATAGCTTTTATTACTCTATATTGTTATAATTGTCCTATTTTATTATTGGTAATTTAAAAAGTAGTCGAATTATAAACTCGACGTCTGGGTTACCTAGCGCTACTTGGCCTTGAGTTAGTGTGTTAATTGCTCGCTTACTTTCTGCGTTGGTAGCCGGTTGTAATCGGGGCAAACAGTTTTTAGACACAATCCAGATCACTTAGTTTCTATTGTATCGGATCTCTTTCTCGTTGTGCCAGCCGACCTTAACGAGGTGTTGTTGTTTACATTTTAGAACCCAGGCCTCAAAATACAGGTTTTGAAAGTGCGGATAATAAGACGACTGTGACAGCTGCTAAAACATGTTTTTAAAAGACTATTACTGATAAATAAACGACCGAAAGAGATGGCTAGAAAGTAAGCACCGCTCCAAAAAGTGCGGCATCTTTGTTTAAAATACATTAAAAAAATGAAAAAATCTTTACTGAAGCTTTAATTACTTTAATTCCAAGTTAATTGATTAAATTTAATATTCCCAATAAACAAAACACTTTAAATATTTCAAATAGAATTTAAACTTATTGGAATTGTTTATCTTTATCAGTAAAATCTATAAATTCATCCATATTGACAAATATGCCAACATAAAACATGGTAAAAATTTGTTTTTATTAAGTGTAGTATCGTATACAAATACAGACAAGTATAAATAGAGAACAACTGGTGAACATAGGGGGCTATTCCTAGCAACCCCGGTTGCTATTCAGGATGCGGAGAACTGTACGACGACTACTACTACGCAGAGAGATAGCAAAACATAGCAATTAAGTTTTGGGTATTTTTTTATAATATATGCTAATTTTTAGCGAATCTTTTAAATTTTTTAAAATACTGTATCATGTTGTCTTCCTTATATAAATTTCACAAACATCAGGTTGTCGATAAATGTGTCAACACCTCATAAAACTCACCTCTGTGTTAAAAATGCTTTTCTGCGATATCTTAAATTAAAAGTAAGTAACATTTGATTCCATTCAAATTAAGTAAACTTTGAATCATCTATCTTTTTCTCAAATAGCGTTTCAGAAAATTATATTTCATTTTTGAAAGATTTTTTTCAATAAAGATAATTTATGTTGTGTTGACATATTGGTCGATGTGGATGATTTCATCGATTTTGCTGATAATCAGAAAAAAATAATTCCAATCAATGTAAATTCAGTTTGAAATTCTTCAAATTATTTTGTTTATTGGAAATATTAAATTTAATTTATTAACTTGGAATTAAAAGTAAAATAAAACCTTCAAGAAAGATTTTTCATTTTTAAAATTCATTTTAAACATTAGGTATGTTTAGGATGGGATGTTATTCACTCTACCCGGACAACAACGGGTAGCCCTACTAGTATTTATTAAATTTATTGTATTTTTTTATAATGATTATTCCAAATGATGTATCAAACTTTGTTTAACATAAGATTCCAAGAAGGCAAAACTATTAGGTTGGTGCAAAAATGATGACGTAATAATGTCGTTTTTTGACGTTAAAAATACGTCAAAAAACGACATTATTACGTCATTATTTTTGCACCAACCTAATATAAAAATCGAACTTATAACAATTATTGGCGTCTGATATGCGCTTGCTAACAACGATGTTGCTTTGGCGCCGAAAGGTATTTATAAACTTACTTCATTTTGGTTCAAAGCTAAAAATATGGGAGTTCAGGATCGAAGACACTTGAAGCGTTATTGTCTGTCAGTCTAATTACTAATCGTTATTATATCCTGTGGAACTCTAACTTAGTTAAAAAATAAAGATAAAATAGATAACACTGGTCTACACTAAATTTATTTTTATTTATTTATCTGAGCTGATTTAGGACAATTTTGATGTGCTGAATTCCAAAACCACATTGGTTTTGCTCAATCAGGTCAACGTTTTAAGCTACATGCTGATTTTTACATTTTTGCTTCCATTGTCAT
The DNA here is from genome assembly GCA_963932145.1 of Acanthosepion lycidas. Taxonomy (NCBI): domain Eukaryota; kingdom Metazoa; phylum Mollusca; class Cephalopoda; order Sepiida; family Sepiidae; genus Acanthosepion; species Acanthosepion lycidas. Next base: position 35,252,485 of record OZ010601.1, on the reverse strand, counting down.
GCCCATTAAAATATATAAATATGCGACATATTTCACTCAGTAAAACTAATTATTATGTTAATCATAAACTTGTTAATTTTAACCCATTCGAAGTATTTTCAGCCAAAAATAGCTACATAAATATTAAAACTCGCTCCCAAAATATTTATAAATCTATAACACACAATAAATTGCTTAAATCTCAAAATACAACAATTAAACTGTACAATAACAAATCATACAATACAAATCAGAAATGTTGTTTTATTAGTCATTATAATTTAGGTATACCGCATCACTCAGACGCAATAGTAAGCATACCACGTGACATTTTAGGGCCAATTAGGACTAACTAAAATTATATAATTCAGGAGCCAATTTCTCAGGAATAACGGGATAAAAATTACGATATTTGACCTCAACGACAGAGTCTCTCAGATTCCACTAAGGGCCATGTCACTGTGACTGCTAATATTGAAGACTTCATTTGCTTCCACACACTATCAAGAAACAACTCAACAACTAGGTGACCAGGGTAAAGACTGGATGACACACATGGTATGTACCGATTACCTGCGTCGATGGACAAGGAAAGTTGTCTGAAATTTGGAATTCCCATGGTTTGGAGGTAGCCAACAAACCATAGCACTGACTACTTCTGCGCTATTGACGTGACTGGAATCAACAGAAACAGGCACAAGTATCCTGGTCTTCAATCAGCACATCGTCCTCTAGTTCATTGTGATAAAATTCCAACACCTGTCTTTGGAGAAATTACTGACATTAGTGAGGAAGATTTCTTCAATGTATAAGAAGTGTTTTTTGGCGATGATGCTCCACATCATTTTCCCCAAAAGGAACTAAATGATCTCATTCGCAGTCTCAGCTTGTTAAAATCCTCTGCCGAACTGTTGGCATCCAGACTGAAGAAAAAAAAACTCATCTCTGACAGTTCATCTTCTACAGCAACAGGCATCGAGATTTACTCCGTTTTTTCTCTGAAGAGAAGGATTTGGTGTACTGCACAAAATTGGAGTGTCATAGTATGAACCCAAAGATTAGAAACTGTTCATGGACAGCAGCAAGCGATCATTTAAAAATGTTCTTCTGCGCAATGGCAACCAGTCTGTATCCCTCACTCACTCGACTACACTGAAGGAGAAATATGAAGCAGTGAAGTATATGCTGGAGAAAATTCATTGTGGTCAGAATGAGCGGCTTATTTACGTTCACCTGAAGATGGTGAACTTTTTGTTCGGGTTCACCAAGTACCCATACTGTTATGGGGACCTACCTTCATGGACAAAATAGACTCGTCTTATGACTATATTATGCCTCACAAGAGGACTGTAGACAGGAGACGAGTTGACTCTTTTCTTTTTCGTTTTCTTTTTGTTAATATACGTTTTTCACTGAATTGCGGAGTTCGAGTTTTCTTTCGAACCTCTTCTGGGTTCACAACACATGCTTTCTGTGCATGTAGTATAGTAGGGATACTGTTCAGCATTACGCAAAAAAGGATTGGTCTGCTGGGGAGCAACGAACGTTATCAATATTGCCTCTGACAGGGACAGAGAGAGGATACTTTTCTCACCATTGCACATCAAGCTCATCGAACAGTTCTCCAATGCTCGAGACAAGGATGGTGGCTGTTTCACTTACTTGTACCAGGCTTTTCCAGGATTGATGCTGGAGAAGTTGAAATCTGGCATCTTTGATGATCCTCCAATCCGTCAGCTCATCGGAGATGCAGAGTTTGAAAACTTAATATAAGAAATGGAACTGAAAGCATAGAAGGCTTCTGTTCTGGTTGTGAAGAACTTTCTTAGCAAGAACAAGGACAGGAATGACACAGAACTTGTCAGAAACCTCAGATGCAACATAAGCATCAAAATGCATTATTTATTCTCACATATGGATCGCTTTCCTTAGAATCCAGGATCAATGAGGGATGAACAGGGGTAGAGATTTCATGAGGACATGATGGAGATCAGATATCAGGGACGCCGGGATGCAGTCAGGATGGCTGATTATTGCTGGACTTTGAAGAGAGACACCTCTGCCACTGGTCATTCTAAGGGTTTGAATAAACGGAATTTCAAGCCCTAAATTTGAAACAAAGATGGCGTAACAAGCAATTTACTTGTTCTTACATTTATCAATGTATACTATCCAATTTATTGTATTCGATGTTTTTAACTTTTAATTAATAAATTGTGTTAAAAAACTTTATTTATTTCGTATGCGAAATATTAACAAAATTCAATTGATAATATCACAAAAATGTAATCGATTAAGTCAGATCAGATTTTTTAAAAAATCAAGATAGCACAAAATATGATCTGATAACACATGTTAGAGTCCCAACTATGGGCAAATAGTGAAACCCCAATAAAACACTGTGAAAGTATAAAATACATTTTAATTGTAAAAATAACCAGCAGTACAGTTTTATGTAAACATAAATAGCAAAAATACCTATTTATAGTAAAATGACCAACAATACATTTTTAAAACAACATAACCAGTAATACATTTTATATGTAGTTGAAGGCATACAATTGCGTTCAAAATATATTTAGTTGAAGCCATAAAATTGTGTTCAAATTATTTACATTTCGGCATTAAATAACTGTTGTAGCATACCTACGGACGATAAAGGGTATGCCCCCATTCACATTAATACAGTAGTAAATACTGTATGTTGGTCTGCAGTTGGACATTCGTGCTGGTGAAAATCTCTGCCTCTGGGCAGAGGGATCCCCAAACGAGGCTACGTCGAAGGGCAGAGTATCGTTTTATACGAGGTCTACGGTGATTTTTGGCCGTGCCTACGGTTTCTGATACCCCACATTAAATTCGGCCTTTGGCCACATCTGACCGCGTGGGGCAGTTGGTAGATATCCTACAGTTGGAGATTCATTGTGAAATTCACTTGACTCACTTCTAGCAGTGGTCTACTACTTCTACGCGCCGCTGGCGAATCTTATATGTGATTTTCTTGTCCATGTATTATTGTTTATTACCAACCTTCGTTTGATTATTCTATTCAGTATCCTTTCTTAGGTTACACCAATAACCCATAGAGATTGATATGCCGCGAGACAAATTCAACCAATCTACCAAATCATTAGAAGTAATTAAGGAAAATCAACAACGGATATCCTCTCCCCAACCCCACAAAAATATCAGAAGACTATTTTCTCTTGTGAGTGATAGTCTTCTTCTTTTAGGTACTGTGTTCCCTCAGGATATGAATAAGAATGGGTCTCCATAACTTCCTTTCATTTGTAGCTGTAAGTAAGTATTTCCCCATTACTATCTGGCATAGAACCTATTTTCATATCCGTTTACGCGTCAGGTTATTTGCTATTGATATCAAAAAATATTAGTCTGGCAAAAGACCACGAGTATGAAGCACTAAACTGTCTACAGTCGTAATCTGTGAATGGCGAATGATATGCAGATGGCACAGTGTTAATAGCAGACACAGAAAGGAAACTATACGAACTCCTACAGAAGGTAGTGAAAGAAAGCGAGAAGATTAAACATCAATTGCAGGACAAAATACGTGGTTGTTAGCAAAAAGAGACAGTCCAACATGCAAATTACAGATTGGAGATGCCAATATAAAAAAATACAACAATTTAAGTATCTGCAAAGTGTTTTAAGTATCTGCAAAGAGGACAGAAAGTGTAACACTGAAATCCCAATACGCATTGGGATAGCTAAAATTGCATTCCAAAAGCTAAGCAAAGTATCAAGAAACAGGAAATTTTCGTTAAAAACAAAGAAAATAGTACTGAACTATTACATAATATCAGTCCTATTATATGGCAATCAATGCTGGAGAAAAATATTATTAAGGAGCGAGAACAAGAAAAGAACAGTAATTGAGGAGAGAAAAGATAACGATTGGCATTACATTTAAATTTTTCAAGATATCAAGAAACCGAAAGAGGCGAGAAGTGCGTGAGAAGAAACTGTTAGCATAGAACTTACGGTTACATCTCGGGATTTCAACAGTAAAAACCTAGTTGACAATGTAGTATTGCGCTTAAATTCGTAAAGTCTATGTATAGAAAAGGAAAGCTTATTAGAACAATTAAAACCTAAAAGCCTAACATTTTTTGTGTCGTTTTTTCTAAACTAAGAGTTGGATTAGATTGGCGAATTTTACGATATATCAACCCTTGTTCGATCATTTAATGTTGAGATATTTTTCATTCTTTTTATCCCTGAATCGAAAGAAAAATTTTAGTTGTGTTTATAGTTGAGGCAATAGATAAACATCGACTGTGTTTAGACTTGTGTCAAACGATTAGTCGAGTTTATATTTGAATCTATAAGTAAACAATGGCCGAGTTTATATTTGAATCGGCAAATAACCAACCGAAATGGGTGCAGGTGGCGTTTTGTATGCCCCACCGACACGGTACCTGTACCAAAAATAAATACTCGTAAATGCATCACCTTGAAAAATTATCGACCATGTTTACTCGAAGCTATCAATTTATATCAATGATAGTAATTCTAGAAGAATTATTATAAAATAAAGCCATGGAAATTCCATGATTGTTGATAACTAAGATTATGCATTATCTCTTGACTTTGATCTCCCCTTAGTTTTTTTTTTTTTGTGTTTTATCAGTTTCTTTTTTATCCTTTCCAATAAAGTTAAGATTATCCATTGTTTTATGTCTGATCTTCATTACACTTTGAGTTTATCTTCTCGTTTTTCTTTGTTCCTTCCGATAAAACTCAGATTATCCATTATCTCATATCTTTAATTTCTTACCCTTTGACTGTTTCATCTCATCCTCTTCTTTATTCCTTGCAATATAGATTATCCATTATCCTATACCTCTGATCTTCTCTTATTCTTTGACTGTGACTTCACAATGTCTTCCTTATCCCTTTCAATAAAGCTAAGATTATCCATTATCCTATACCTCTGATCTTCTCTTATTCTTTGACTGTGACTTCACAATGTCTTCCTTATCCCTTTCAATAAAGCTAAGATTATCCATTATCCTATACCTCTGATCTTCTCTTATTCTTTGACTGTGACTTCACAATGTCTTCCTTATCCCTTTCAATAAAGCTAAGATTATCCATTATCCTATACCTCTGATCTTCTCTTATTCTTTCACTGTGACTTCACAATGTCTTCCTTATCCCTTTCAATAAAGCTAAGATTATCCATTACCTTATGCCTCTGATGTTTTCTCACTGATGCATTGAAGAAGATAGTTGTGTTATTCATCAGAGCTAGCGGAAATACACTTTGTTTGTGTTGTAACCTAGGGAAGGTTACTGAATAGAATAATCACACGAAGCTTGGTAATGGACGATAATACTTAGGACAAGAACAACACATATAAGATTCGCCAGAGGCGCGTAGAAGTAGTCAACTGCTAGAAGTGAGTCAAGTGAATTCCACAATGAATCTCCAACTGCATGATATCTACCAATCGCCCCACGCGGTCAGATGTGGCACAAGGCCGAATTTAATATGGGGTATTCGAGCTCGTAAGCTCGGTCAAAAATTCCCCGTAGACCCCGTATAAAAAGGGGTCAGGTAGCTGTTTCCCGAGACGAGACTCTGCCCTTCGACATAGCCTCATCTGGGGATCCTCTCTGCTTGGAGGCAGAGCGTTTGAGCAACACAGCTGGAGACGAATCTCCAACTGCAGACCAACATAATACTACTGTATTTATGTGAATGGGGTCATACCCATTATCGTCCGTAGTTATGTCTGGATTTCAATTTATCAACACGACAAAAATCGAAGGGAATACAGTAATTGTTATTGTCATTAACATATATGTAGGATTCGTGTTAAGAATTGACATTTAGAAGCATAAATGAATATATTTTTCAGAGACACATACCGTTTTATACATAATCAGCATGGCGCCAGTAAATACAGACTTAAGCGACATACATCAAAAACAAAATGCTTAATGTTGGATCTTAATATTTCTGTTCCAAATAAAATTATTTCTAATAAATATAAATTTACATATAAATATAGCAAATTTTAAGCAATATGTATGTGTGTGTTTTAATCATTTCACCCCAAGCAAGGAATGCCACTAGTATGCGGGGTGGGATTGCAGGGAGTGAAAGTGAGAGAAAATATAAGGAGGATTGACGAAAGGATAAAAGATGGACAGGATTTAAGACGATAGAAGGTGGCCATTGACATTTAAAATTTTAAGATTATATTAGGTTGGTGCAAAAATAATTTCGTTTTCTAACATATGTTACTATGTGAGAAAACGAAATTATTTTTGCACCAACCTAATATTTATCAGGGAAACAAGTAAACAGAAGAGAGTTCCACAGGTGGGAAGTGCGAGAAAATAATCTGTTGAAGTAGAAGTGGCGGTTGCATTTAGCTATTTCAACAGTAAACGTGTGGGACATAGATGCAAGTCTAGTGGCACGCTTAAAGTCATGCAGTCGAGGCAACAGTAAAAAAAAACGCTTGTCGGAGCAGTTGCCATGAAAATATTTATAGAAAAGACTGAGGGAAGCCACGTCACGCCGGTGAGAATATGACTGAAATCGAGATGCTAAGTTAGGATCGATTACATTACAGATCCTTCTGTGAATTTTGTCAAGAATCTTGAGATTTACAGCACGATCAACAGACTACATATGACGAAAGTATTCAATGCACGGTCGAACGTTAGATCTGTAAATGTGCAAGATGGACACTGAAGAGAAACATTTTCTGGCACGACATATGCGTGTGTGTTTATATGTACGTATATGTATGCCTGTATATTTGTGTGTGTGTTTATGTGTGTGAGTGTGTGTGCATGTATAGTGAGAGAAAATATTTTTACAGTTGCATTGTATATGTAAAATGTCAAAAGCTTCATGGTGTTTCGCGTTTGTTTGTTTTTTAGTTTATGTTCAATCGGCGACGTCAAAAACCGATTCAGCACTGTGTATATCAAAGTATATATAACCACTACACTATGCACTTTACTGCTGCATGTTATTTTACAACCCCAAACGTTTGTTTTTTGTAAGTAAACTATTAAGCTGCAAAACATCGAAAAGCTTGATATCAGCATCCTGTGACTGTATGAATAGAGAGGAACAAGCAATGGAGATTTACTAAACGAAAATCATAAAATCATATGTGCAATAAGAGAGAAAAATAAAAGAGGAGCCAGACTAATATTAGATAAAGACAAGTGAAAGTGCAACTAACAGACAAAGTTCTGGTGAATCTTAAAGAAAGTCAATCACAATTACGATTATAGTGTTATATATACATAGGTCAGAAAGCACCGAAGAAAAATAGGATCTTACAATAGTCCAAACTAAACTAAACGTAGAAATTAATAATAATTTCTTTCTTTTTTATCGACTTCAGACGAAATCATAAAGTTCCAAACTTCGGGTAGCAGTTAATTCTAAACTCCATACACTTTTCAATAGCTGTATAGTAGGCATTTCGCCAGAGCTAAATAGTGACTTGGATTTACAGTTGTCCTTCTCCTAGATTGGTTGCCAACGTTGGATAAAGAACCCACTTTGCCTTGCTATTAACAAATTTCTGATGGTGAGATGGATTCATACATTTCCCAAAAGTATTTATACGAAAGTGAATGTAGCGAAATCTGCCAGAATTCGAACTCGGTTTGACGAGTCGCTAACTGTTACGCCACCGGTACATCGTCTTGAGGGACATAAATGCATATACATGAAAGAAACACGACAATAAAATGGTTGGACTTAGTGGACTAACGATCCCGGAGAAAAATGGCCAATAGATATTGTCTGTAGAGTACTAAAAACGGCTGTTGATATGGAAACGCCCAAGAAAAGACATTAAAAAACAAGTACTATCCCGAATTATGGAGGCAGTGGTTAGCGGCTCTGACTGAGGAAACAGAGAGTCGAGTTCGAATTTCGGTTGAGTTCATTATATTCACTTAAGTGCTTATACCCTTCTGAAAGATATAAATTCATCACTTCTCCCCACCCTCCAGCTATGGACAAAATATTAGGACAGATTGAGTCCTATAGCTTTGGGTGGCAATCAATCTAGGAGAAGGTAACTGAGTTCAAACCGGATTGCACTATCCAAAAAGTGTGTATACATGAGCTTGGGAACTACTTGTGAATCCAAATTCCCATTGAAACTCCTACTATAGTTTTGTACATCCAAATGGATACGACCTCTGCTGTGCATGCTTAGATTTCGTTTGGATGCGGTGGGTTCGTTTGATTTGGTTTGTTTTACGGTATATCAACCTCAATGGGTTATTTAATGCCGACAAGATTTTTATTGCTGGTAATATTTTTTTCCAAAAATGTATTGCTGGTAATACTTTTTTTCTTCAAAAATGTATTGCTGGTAATAATTTTTCCTCAAAAAATGTATAGCTGGTTTAAAACCTATTTTTACACTTTCATAGAATTTTGACCCCAGTTTGAGGTGTTAACTATTTTCCCATAGTTGGGACCCTAACATGTGCTACCACTCCGGGTCAGGGTGGACCTGAGAACACCAGCAATTAAGAAGTGCTTCCACGCTCCTCAAAATCTCCTGATCAGAGGCCTTGCTGTCTGACGTAGTTTATCGACTTACCCAGGACGCGGATGTAGTTTATCGTCTTACCCAGGACGCGTGGCAGTTTCGTTTGACGACTGGGTGAATGCAGCAACAGGTATAGGGGTACGCCGAATCATGACTAAATAATGTAAAAAAGCAATTTTACTTTTAAAGATAGCCGATTCCTGATTGTGGGAGCGGTTATCTCGCAGTCAATTAAAAGTAAAACTACAAAAAATTAATTAAAGAAACTCAACTTCAACGCGGAAAAGTCTACGGCTATACTCCACAGATATATGCAGTCACATAATAAAAAAAATATGAAACTATATAACGAGTGAAGAATACAACGCAGAACCACTTAAGGGCAACACTGGTGACAGCAACAAAATAAATCATTAAAAAGAAACCACCACAAAGAAACAAAATGGGTGACAGGCAAAATTCTCGACCTAATAATAGAGAGCAGATAATGTCAAGAAATCAGACAGAATATACGATGTCAAACAAAAACATTAGGAAGAAGTCCAAAGAGGCAAAATAACGCAATGAGAAATGACGTTAGAAATAAAAATGGATACATAGAACTCTTCCATGACAACATAGAAAAAAAAAACTTGAAATACATGAATGGATATGTAATATAAAAATCTGAAGTTAACTCAGAACTGGTCAAGATTAAGAGGAACAAAGTATTAAGACCAGTTTGTAATAGAGAGCTTTATACTATTTGGTACTGGTAATGTTACCGAACCGATAAATGAAATATATGATAACGGTAAAATACCAGAAAACCTCATTAGGTCAGTTTTCATAGCGTTGCCAAAGAAAACAACTGCAAATGAATGTCAGCTCCATTGAACAATCAGTTTGATAAAATACTAATTAGTGTTCTTATGATTTCAGCTCGTAGCAGAATTAAACTGGAAATAGTGCAAAAACAGTATGGCTTTGTTCAATCCTATGGTTATGATCATGGCCAATGCAAAAGTTTTTATTGTAATCTGATTATGTACAATAATGGATCCTATGCAATATAGGTGAACAATTCAACTAGAAAAATTGAAAATAAATACAATGTATCTAAATACAAATTAGAGATATGACATAATAGATTATCCGTTTGAAATAAATCAACAATGTTTTGCGGCAATTTTTAAGATCAGCCTGAGATATTTTCCTGTTAAAAAGTTAACTAATTTTAATACATTCAACATTATAGATGAGAAAAATAGAGAATTATATATATTGTTATTTTTTTTTTTTTAGATTTAGCACGAGCAAAGCAAATTCACGAATTTGAACGAACAAACTTGTGTTTAGTTTAATCTGTAACATATATAAATGTAGGTAGAAAAAAAGCAAATATTGATAAAATAGCGAGGGTCACAAAACACTGTCCGGGACTCCTATTCAGGCTCCCTTCCGGCTGGGCTTTTTGGTGATAGTACGCCTGAACCCTGGTTACGATGTTATCAAAGTGAGCAATGCAAAGGTCTATATTTATAGTATATAATACATTAGTAGCAATACGATTTCTAACACATCCTTAGGAGATGAGTAGATACTATTTTTTTCTTTTAAGTAAATTTAATGACCAGGATTTTTCAGGAATCCTGTCTCAAGTCCACCTTTGCATCGTCAAACATAAAGTTTTGTTAGTGATTTTAGATAGCCATAAAAGTAAGGTTCTTTGAAAGACTGGCCAATCAAAAATCCGTGTGGGTGGACCCCCTTTCCGGTTGGTCGAACACGAGTGGACAGAAAGGGGTGGTGGTTCCCCAAACCTGTATCCAAAGAATGAATCGGACTGCAAGTGAAGTGACAGTCAGTGAAACGGCGTGCAGTGAGTGAAGAGACCAAGCACTGACTGTGTAGGGGTCTGATTTCTGTGGCCGGAAATTAGTGAGAAGTCAGATACCAGAAGTTTTCTTTCTCAAAGCAGAAGGAAGACATTACTGATTAAGTGAGAAATCTTATATATATATATATATATATATATATATATATATATATATATATATATATATATATATATATATATATTGGCGGAAGGGTTGTTACTTTCCCGGCAAAACAAGAGTTTTGAAAAGCTTTTTTTGTTATTTATTACTTACTAGCAGCATGGCCCGGCGTTGCCCGTGCTTGATTAAAATATCGTACGACTCATAGAGCAATCACTATCACTTGACTTAAAATATTTTTGTCCTTCCTTGCCTTTAAAGGAGTGCCCTTTGCCGTGCTGATGTTACTACGATTAAAGCAATAGTGTTGACAAAGTCGAATATGTCATTTGTGGCTCAAAGTCAGAACTGGTAGCAGGGATAAAAAAGCCGAATTTCAATGGCCCTGTACCCATTCCAGAATTTGAGGTCAAATGTTTTCTTCCACTCCACTGCACACACTGACCTGTTTCTTCCCGCGCATAGCGTCACCTTAAATTAATCTGCATTTAGGAAATACCCAACCATAACATTTTTAAGGATTGACCGATTGTCGATTTGCACTCTGTTTGGAGGGCGCTCAGAGTTGAAACTTCACATGGTGACTCCCAATGGCCTCCTCATAAATCCGGTCGGTTTTCGCTAAAAACCGACATGCCGTTCAGGCGCAATCTGAGCGTATCGGTTTGGGGGTTATATCGATTTTCAGCGCTGTTTAGGGGTCAGTGGTCATGAAAATTCTGGATAACATTTCTAATGATAGACTCTAAGATGGTGTCAAATTTGGTTGAAATGCGATCATTCCTTCTGTAAGCAGATTTTTTCGATTATCGATTTTTTCGGAACCTGAGTCCGAACTCAAAAATCGGTCTCCGTCATGTCCTTACGGCAGACATTTGCAAACTTGTGGTGAAAACCGCATCGAAATCGGGTGAGAAATGCGGCCTGGGCGAGGTAACAACGCCCACGACAGACACACAGACAAGAGAAATATAGATAGTAGATTTGTTGACGGCTTTCACGGCCATAATTGAAACAAATCTGTAGAACATAGCGAAATCCGATGTCATCACCGCTTCTGGAGTGGCTTGCAGAAACGCATCATCACAAAGTCTGTATAAAATACTATACAAATATGTCCTTTCCATAAGAAAGTTTGATTTACACAGAAAATATATTTATATAACCCGTCAAGTCTTCTGTGAACAAACGGCTTGAATGAATAGATAAAAATAGAAAATAGGTTACGACAAGGATGTGTTTTCTCATCGGATTTATGTAGCCTGTATATCGAGATGGTTCTAAAATATGAAGAAAAACTAACAGGATTTAAGTATAAAACAATAAAATGCATGGCATTCAGCCAAAGAAAGAGCTGAACGTGTGAGCTAACGATTGAACTGAGACGCTATGTAAGGTTTAATCTAGGTAATGCAACTGATGAAAAACAGAGAATGCCATGTAAGGTCTAATCAATAAAGTGCCGTAACAGACGAAGAACTGGGACTGCTATGTAAGGTCGAAATAAGTAGTCATAAAAGACGGAGTATTGAGACTGGCTTTTAGACTTCCAGTGTTCACCATACCGAGTTCATGACTTTTCGGGAAAAATACATGTCACCTTTATAGCAGAGTTGTTCTAATGGTCTTTCTCTCTCTCTCTCTCTCTCTCTCTCTCTCTCTCTCTCTCTCTCTCTATCTATCTATCTATCTATCTATCTCGCGCGCGCTCCCTCTGTCTATATATCTATATATCTCATCACAAATATAGTTGTTCTAATGGTCATTCTCTCTCTCTCTATCTATCTATCTATCTAGCTAGCTAGCTAGCTACCTAGCTAGCTATCTCGCGCGCGCTCTCTCTCTCTCTATCTATCTATATATCTCATCACAAATATAGTTGTTCTAATGGTCATTCTCTCTCTCTCTCTCTCTCTCTCTCTCTCTCTATCTATCTATCTATCTCGCGCGCGCTCCCTCTCTCTATCTATCTATATATCTCATCACAAATATAGTTGTTCTAATGGTCATTCTCTCTCTCTTTCTCTCTCTCTATCTATCTATCTAGCTAGCTATCTCGCGCGCGCTCCCCCTCTCTATCTATCTATATATCTCATCACAAATATAACAAGGCATGTACTAAATATTTTTATTATATAACACGTTCATTGTAATCGTAGGGAATATCCTTATCATATCACGGGAAAGTCCGTATGAGAGACAAATCCATTGAGCTAAGAATGGGCCAAAGTCTATTAAATCGATGTTGTCTCTGACTGATTGGCAATCCAGGTATCATTCAATCAATAGGGCGAGGAATCTCCTGATATTTTGCTAGTTGACTGCTGCAAAGAATCCGTGGCGTCCAAGAGTGCTTTTCTTTAATACATTAAAATGGAAGTTAAAATATGAATAAATATTTTTGCGTTATAACAGATCACCCACGTTCCACAGCATGATCTTTCTCTCAGCTACCCACGTATGTTATATTTATTTTAGATTTGACAGTATTTGGGTAAGGTTGGAACGTCCATCGAACCGAATGTCACAAGAGAAAGAATATTATTTGAAAAATAAAAAAATGAAACAATTTTTTTTATTTTTAAATAATGAAAACAATGCGTTTATTTAGTAGGGGTTACAAGTTTGGCATTAAGTGTTCGAAGTTCGGCGATATTGAGCTTTTTCCTGACTAAAAATGGTCGGTCGGTTCATATATAGTCAACCTTCACAGGTTCGTTGGATCGGCAATTGGTTTAGGGCAGTGGTTTTCAACCACAGTGAAGTGGCATACTAGTGTACCGTTGCACGGCGGTTGAAAACGACGCAATCCTCTTAAGTGTGCCGCGAAATATTGTCACGGCATACATATACAGTAGAACTTCCTAAATCCGAACATAATCTAGACTTCCTGGACTCATCTTCAAATCAAAACTTTTGTATTGACATAAATATTGATTTATTGCGTATAAAATACAACAATTGTGGCACACGGACTAAAAGGGGGAATGGGTTGAGGCTGGTCGACAATATCTTATATTAGGTTGGTGAAAAAATAATGTCGTTTTCTCACATATGTTACTATGTGAGAAAACGACATTATTTTTGCAACAACCTAATATCTAGCCAATCAGATTCATGATCCATTCATTCATTAAATTTTGCCTATCCACCACAAAAACTCGTCCGTCGTCATTCAATCCTACATATACCACATTGCCGCACGCACGCACACACACACGCACACAAACAAGGAACCTAAAAAAACATCTCATGACATAAAAATTCTTGCGTATAAAATTATATATAAAAATTTCTTGATGGTAAGCAATGTATTGACATAAATATGAAGCCTTTTCTTCCTGAAATCACAACAGTAACCTCAATACCAAACATCTCATAGTTGAAGTAGTAATGGTACCGTGTTAGTATTTGAATAAATGAATAAGTATTAAACATTTTTTTCAAATAATTTTTTCCCTATTCTTCGACTGTTATTTTAAATATTTTGTTTTAATATTCATTTTTTTTTAAGTATTTTCATTTTTGCTAATTTAACTTTTTTAAATTCTCCTTTATTTGAATAAATGAATATTAACTTTTTTATATAATTGTATTCAACATTCCTTGTTTAATTCAAAACCTATGGTTTTATTTTATAACATTTAAATGTATAACCCTTCAAAATGTTTGCTAAGTGTTCTGTAATATTTTCATTTGCTCCAAGGTGAACCGTTGCTTAAAAAGGTTAAGAAACACTGGTTTAGAGTGTGGGTTATCCCCACATAGCTTCGCCAGTTTTGTCAAGAAGTCTTTCGTGGGCGCTGTCAAGCAGTTATAAAAAGGAGACGTTTTCTACTCTCTCTCTCTCTCTCTCTCTCTCTCTCTCTCTCTCTCTCTCTCTCTCTCTCTCATTCCCTTCATTTTTTAGAGACAACACCACCAGGAATTTATTCCGGAGCAGGAGGATATCTTTCCCTTTAGTGACTAAACTTTATTCACACACACACTTACTCACTCACACACACACATATCACCTTTTTTGCATGCATACTTGTGTATTTTCTCTCTTTTTTATCAATGAAGGAACAGTGGATTGCGGCTGGGATTTAGGAACCGGAGAGCCGAGTTCGAATTCTTGTCGAGTTCATTACATTCACCTGCTAATACCCTGTGAATCCAACTCCTCTCCAGCTATGGGTAAATAGCAGGATAGACTGGGTTCTATAGCCTTGGGTGGCAATCAGTCTAGGAGAAGGGAAACTCTGAATTCAAATCTTATATGTAGCCCGAGCGAAGCACATACAATGCAGCTACGGTTGACTCAGTTGTATAATAGAAAAGATATAAAATATCACCTTGCTGAAATTTCCTTACAACCATCATTTATATATGTAAAATATTGTTGCTACTGCTTTTAATCTATTAGGTTGGTGCAAAAATAATGACGTAATAATGTCGTTTTTGACGTATGTTTTAACGTCAAAAAACGACATTATTACGTCATTATTTTTGCACCAACCTAATAGAAGTAACATCGCAACAAGAAGGATACACTTGAAGCTGCTCTTCAATCATCCTCGACATGAATGTTCTGCGAGCAAAAATTAAGTTGAAAAAAATCTTTTCTTGGGCACTTTCGATGATCCTGCAACAGTTTTTAAAGGAGTTAGTTCGTCTCTTGGTCCCGATTTCTGTGAGCTTTTCCCGGCGTCTCCCGGTAACAACATCCTAAAGCTTAAACTCGGACATCTGATATTTTTTTTTCGGGGTGGGTGATCAAAGATCCGTAAGTTTCTATCAATCACTGTTCTCAAATTTAACTTAGTTAATCCCCTGTTCAATTCCAGTGTTGCTAATCTGCCATTTCATTAATCCCGGTCATGGTCGCTACTAGCATCAGAGCGGGATCATGCTTGTTACCTCATTAGAAAATTTTCTTTCGGCCAATTAAAATATTATTTTAAAATTATAATTCTCTTGAGCTGACATTATCAATATTTGAATATCTATGCGGATTATACAACAGTTTATGGGTACACCTCCAAAAATTTGAATAACCAGACTTATCAACCCATCTCTGCTCTTACCGAGCACGGGTGGCTTAACAGCGAAAAGATTGGCTTGTAAAATTCAATACGCCCAAAACCAAACAAGTAACGTTCCATTACGACCGAGAAAACACTGAACTTTCAACTATTATGATGTACGGATATTCTCTCAAGGAGGCTTCTTGCCTTGATCGTCTACCTGGAGTGACACTCAGGCCTTGTATTGTGCGAAAATTAGTAGAAAACATTAAATAATACGCCCGCGATAATATCCTTACATTCTTATGAGTTTTTTTTTTTTTCTTAAGTCCAAATGCACTTTCTTATCTCGATGTGTAAACACATTAATCTATCGACGAAAGAGTTTCTTCATAATCAGCAGAACTGATAAATCCATCAAATTATATCTTTGGGACCTGTCATCCAAATTCCGAACGTTATCTAAACATAACCTGGACGTGTTTCTGATCTACTTGCAAAATACAAGTTACCTAAAACATTCTTCCGGGCTTTTCTCATTCAACATGCAAGATTAACCCTGTTCCGACCGATTATCAATTACAGATGTCACTCCCTTGTAAACTCTGCAATAATGTATGAGGAAGTACAGACAAATACTGCCTCAAAACAATTTTAATATTTCGCTATAATTCAATAACACATCATATATATATATATATATATATATATATATATATAAATGTAATGAAAAACAAACCACTTTAAGGTACCATTACGATAATTTATTTCACCTAAATCCTTTTTTAAGGATTCAGGATCATCAGGTAAAACTTCCAACAACGAATTGAGAGGAAAAATGGGATTAGAAATTGGTGGGTAGTGTAATTTTTGTAATTTAATAGAGGGGGTTGAGAGTGGCAGTTAAACAGACAATATAAAGTATAGGGAGGGGTTAATTTTATATCTCTCTTAAGTATGTTTTATATTGGAGTAGGAGGAGTGACAGAACCATGACCTATTTAGATGGTTAACAAAACGGAAATGAAATGTAGAAAATGTATACAAGTGAGTCTTATGGTAAAGAGAGAGATAGGGGGGAGGAGAGATGTAGTTGTTATAATTTTGTTTTAACAAAATTATGTAAAAGATAGCTTACAATGTTTGATAGAAAATTCGATGTCTGAAAAAAATTTTGTTATTAACTTAAATCTTTAATTTTTTAAGTAAATAGTTTCGGGACTAAATATAACTATTATTGTAATAAACATATTTATCTAGGACATAAAGAAATATTTCAAATTTTAATAGTTTATTCACCCGACTAATTGTATTTCCACAATATATAAAGAAAAAACAGTAACAATAACATCTATTTTAATATTTAAAATTAATTTATGAATGTAATTTTTATTTATTATATTGGTAAACTAAATTAAAGATTAGGTTTCATTATTTAATAGTATTTGAGGGTAATATTAATTTTCGTTTATTCATATATGTCTCACAAATGTATTCATGTGAATCCCTACATACATACGATAATTAACAAGTCCAAAAAACACATAGAAACACATGAGATAATTTACACAAAAATTCATTTATCCTCGTACATAAACTATATATACATTTTACAATCTTTATCTATATTTTAATATTTGAAATATATATAGATTTTAGTTTGATTCCATAGTTAAAATTTAATTTTAGGTGATTTCGGAAGTGTCTCATTTTAAAGGAATTTAGCTAATATTATTACGATTATTAATAGTTAAAGAATGGTATATTTAAATTTAATTTATCAATTTAGAAATTAAACTCCCTTCAGAAGATAACAAAATTTAAATTATAGAATATTACAAGAGAAGGATATTACAAATTAAGAATAGTAAATTTAAAATGTCATTAGAAAGACCCAATATTTCATTTAAAATAAATTCATGCACGTATGCACATATATACATACACACACATACATATATATATACATATATACATACACACACACACACACATATACATCTATATATATATATATACATATATATATACACATATACATACATATACAATTCATATATCTATATACAAATCTATATATCAAAAAAATTATCTAACCATTTAATCATCTATATATATTTACATATATATAGACACATATATACACATACACACCCTTAAATATATATACATTCATATATAAGCACAAAACACCCACATACAAAAAAGATATAAAAAGAATATATATATATATATATATATATATATATATATATATATATATATATATATATATATATATATATATATATATATATATATATATATATATATATACCACCATACATACACACAATTATATATATATAAAGAATATTTTCTACAATTATTCACAAATGCATGTATATGTATTTATATTACATTGTTATACACCCATTTACATACATATACTTATATATATTTTCCAAATATTAATTCTACGGTAATTACGTCTATATACATATATAGATTACAAGTAGTTAAATCTATAAAAATACACATATTTAAGTACATGTACACACACATATATCCGTACATATACATATAATATACATATACATACAAAACAAACATAAAAACATTTATACATATACATCCACACCCATGCGGCATACACGTTAAAAAAAAAAAAAAATTTGTCAGTATTCAAACATGCCTCATACTAGTATATTTATACTCACACATGTGTATATCTATTTATACATATATATCCATACTACCATACATATGTGTCCACAATATAAATACATAGTTACACTTATCTATAATGTTCATATATATATATCTAAATAAGTTCACATATAAAAATTTTTTCAGTTCAACAACACATATATCAAAGAGCACAGTGTCAGTATTTTCATATATTCATTTAAAACAATTTATATTTTCTATTTATATATCTACACATACTTTGTTAAAATGAGGTGATTTTTATGTCTACATTTACAAATCAACTCATTATGTGTGTTCAATAGTATGTCCGGATCCTTATGTTTTATTATTAGTATTTTTTCCATAATGCACAAATTGCATTTGTCTCTGAAATTAATCGGAGTTTTGTCTCTTGAGACGATTTTCCATTTTATTTGTGGGGTTAATTTGTTTTCCAATAACTCCCAATAGTGCTTTGAAAGTGCAGTTTGGTGTTTTTTTGATTCATTATAAAAGGATTGGCGATGGTTGTAAAATCGTTGTTTCCAACTTCCCGCCGAAATTCCTATGTAGATCTTCTTATGTTCAATATTTTCTTTGGGGAAAATCGTAGCTTCGTATACTATGTTTTTGGACAAACATACTCCTTCTACTGGACAGACATATCCTTCCCTGCAGTTACAGGTAGATTTGGTCTTTGGGCTTGTATTAGGATCTTTTTGAAGTTGATTATAAAATTCATTTAAAATTTTACTATTATGGGAGCTAATATATAAATGATAAAAATATAGTTTTATAATATGTTATAGTCATAGTCATGGCTTAAAGTGCTCAATATCAGGGATAGAGCGTATGTAATTACAAAAGTAGATACTGAAGTCAACAACCAACGGTGACAGTCTGTTTCATGCTTAAACGCAAACGTCAGGCCTAACGATTGCGTATAAGCATAAAACCGACTGTCACCGCTGGTTGTTGAACTCACTGTCCACTTATATTGTTGATATCCCCTAAAGAGGTTGACAGGTTCTCCTACGAAACTCTGGAGTCGGGATGCTGACGGTAACATCAATCAGCTAAGTGACAAACTTTTATTCCCATTAATCATATATATATATATATATATATATATATATATATATATATATATTAGGTTGGTGCAAAAATAATGGCGTTTTTTGACGTTAAAAAATACGTCAAAAACCGCCATTATTTTTGCACCAACCTAATATATATAATAGTTGGTAATATATAGGATGTCCCCACCAAATTTGACATCAATTAAAATGGGAATACCCGAGTAACTACATTTCCCAGGCATTCAGTTAAGTTTATTTAAATTAAGTGAACGGAATCTGCGACAAAATAAGCCCAATATCGGCTTTTGTCATTTAGCCAATAATTTCTTCATACGATTGCATCCTAAATTGGCATTCGAACAACCTTTGATGCAAAGATTGTTTGAGAAGAATTATTGAAGCGTTAAAAGGGAAAAATTCCCAAAGAACCTCTTATTAAACCCAGCTTTACAGTAAATGTGCTAAGAAGTGGGGTGGGGGACGTTCATGCGTTTGCACCTGCCGGTGAATCAAGCTCTGACGCTTCATCCCTGTTTTTGTTTGATTATTAGATTTGTGAATAATGCCATACTATTTGAAAGTTATTATGGCCATTGGAAATTTACTGAATATCTAAAACATTGAAAGAATTTAACCCCGAACGACAACCACAAAGGAAGGTTTTATCGATGGAATTCCTTTATTAAGAAGAATAAAACACTTGTGAAAGACATATCATAAAAAAGATGAGAGTAGGGAGTAGCTTAGTATATGTTGTGGATTCTGAGATGAATTCGGTCTCCAAGGAATGACAAACACAATAATTAAATATAAGAAATAAAATGTATTTACACAAGAATACAAAGAGTAATACTGTTAGTAAGTCCAGGAACGTGGTTAGTAGCAAATACAGATAGATATATACAGTCTCGAAGTAGGACTTCCTTAGAGTCTACGTGCTTGTAACTGACTTCTACAAGAGTTTACCTCACACTATCTCCGTTCGTATATTCTCCCACTCTCCGTATATCCTCTCATTATCCGACTACCGACTCCCGACTGTAACTCTGGGTATTTAACGGCAGCAGTCCAGGTACACTTGGTAGAGTCCACTTATATGAAAAAGGGGTGGACCCCATAACAGTATACCAACGGATGATGCATGCAAGCGGGGATGCAGGCAGACATTTCTAGACAGGAGTGCGGTTATATAATTACAGCCGGGTACCTCGGCCAGTAATTAATAAAAACAGAATATAGTTAAAAGTGTATATAACACCCTAATATGTTGGGAACAAATTATAAGACAAAATGTTTTAAATTTGAATTGTGTATTGAGAATAACACTAAAACTACTTCACTGTATGACATATTACATCAGAATATAGCTGAACTGTTCAGTAATCATTTCACTTTGAACTAAATGAATATCTTATTTGATGGCACAATGATTTAATAATAATGTGCATGTGCCTTGCTTCTTGTCCATATGCAATTTGTAAAGCTTTCCTCTTCATATGTGAGAAAATTTTCCAGCATTCACTTTCATATAGGAGGATTGATGTTACATAGTATACAGTACTAAGTCTAATGAAATTTCACTGTTAAAAATTGGCTTTAAATACGTAATAGTTTCAAATAACTACCATTACCAGGATAAATCTTTTATTCTGAACGAAAATACGGACGCACACACACAGACGCACGCACACAAAAATACACACAAATATCCACACACAGAGACACGCAGATGCACGCAGAAACACACACACAAATATTCGGGGGCCATTTGTGTATATAGGAGTGGAAGATACCAGTTAACCCTGGACTTGAACAGGTAAGAATTGTAGTAATCGGGGAAGCAGTGGTTCGCAGGAAGAAGCTGCTCGAGTGGAACTTACTTCACACCAATGAAATACAGAATATGACTGGTTTGCTACCATATATGTGGCATGGCGTGTTCTTGCTTTGAATGTTTGCCTCGGCGGGACCAGGGAATGTGGGAGAGTGGTTGAAGGGTGGTGAATAATTCGTCACCTATAAGGGCTCAGAAACGCTATTAAAGCTGGAGACTGAGGTCTGTCCAAATATGACAACAGTACTCCATTTTGGGCCTGATCTGGCCCTTGTAAAGGTTCTTACTGGAGCGGTGTAGAGAGACGACCATTTTATCTGCATACTTAGCAATGGATCGTATATACAAATTCCACTTGAGGTCGAGTGTGAGTTTGTGGCCCAACAGTCTTTCAAAGCACGGTGCTTCCCCAACGTTCATCCTGATTGGTAGGAGTTAGATCAGCGATGATGGGATGTAACTAGCTTAGTCTTCGAGGCATGTAGCCAGCCAGTTTTTACCCTCATTGGGTAGCTTGTGCAAGATCAGAAGAGAGATAAGTCACCAATCTGATCATAGAGAGTTTTAGAGGTACGCCCATATATAGTCATATCATCGGCATAGATGTTTACAAATGATCTGAGTATATTCTTAGGCAGATCATTTATGTTGATCAAAAAGAGGGTTGGTCCGTCTGGGGGACGCCTGCGTTGACCTCTAGGGCAACAGGGGACTGACCATTGATAACTACTTTCAGGGACCCAACGGTTAGGAAGGATTTTATGATCGAGAAAACCCTTCTGGTGATTCCATAACTGGATAGTTTGTGTAGTAAGCCTTTGGGCCACACCTTGTCGAACGCCCTTGAAATATCTAGTACTATGGTCCTCAAGGTGTGTTTTTCGTCAACAGCCTCACTGTGTGAATGATGGTAGTTAGGACGTCGGCAGTGGATCGGGCCGACTGAAATCCATGATGCTCGTCGCTGAAGAGGTTGCTCTTTTCTAGGTGCTCGACAACCCTCTTATTGATTATGGCCTCAAAAAGTTTGCTGAGGAGACTGATGGGCCTGTACCGGGAGGGGGAAAATTGCACGCCCACGTTCTTGAAAAGTGGACGTGTTCTTGAAAACTGGACACACTTTCCACAGGATGGGGAAGGACTTCTCCTTCAAACATTGGTTGAATACCTTTTCTAGGATTGGCGATAATTCTGGGTTGATTTTCTTAAGGAAAACCATTGGAATTTTGTCTGAAACAGTGTCTTTCTTAGGATCAAGGCCATTGATAAATCTGAAGATTTCTTGTGTTGTGATGGCAATATTACTGATATTGATATTACTGGGAAGGAAATTTGGGGAGGGGATGTTCTTTGTCGTCTAACGTTGAGTTAGACGCAACGATCAAGTCGAAGATGTTCGCCTTGTTTGTCGAAGATTTAACTCCGGGACCATTTACCTCTGTTCATGATTTAGTTGGTGATCTTCGGGAATTCACGGGACCCAATTTGTTTCTTTTCAACCTTAGTCTGGACTGCTCGTGCGTAGCTGCACTTGGCGTTTTCTAGAATTTTTTGCAGCGATTGCGGACAGTTCTTAATGCAGTGAGGGCCGAACTACATCGCTCGTTGCGATAGATATTGAAGTAATCGTTTCGGTGAGTTAAGGCTGCAGCGGATTCAAGAGTGAACTAGTTTTGCTGGAATTTTTTGGTGGGTATAAAACTCTCCATTCCAGTAAGGATTCAATCAGAGACAAGGGCAACAATTTTTGAGGTAGCATGCTTGAAGAAGTTTGGGAGGGGAGCTTCCATCATGCAGGATCGAAAGCTGTCCCAATCCTCCTATAGAATGGTACGTCAGGGGATGCCTCAGGTTTGTCATCAATCTGGACACTGATTAAGGAATGGCCCGACTGGTGGAGGTAGAAATTTTAATAATTATCAATACATGAGGTTAGGGAGAGAAGGTTTGCCTGATGTCCAACCGTGTCCGGGACTCGGGTAGGTTCTTCTATGATTTGGTTTAGCTCATAGGCGGTGGAGAAGTCTTTGCAATATCTGTTTTCAACATCGGTTTTGTTGGAGTGGACTTTATAATGGATATTGAAGTCCTCGGAGATATTAAAGCTGACCGAGCGGAATTGAGTGAGGATATTATCAATCTGCTCAGATATTCGGTTGAAGATTAATGTCCCTTCGTCCTGAGGAAGGTAAAGAACAAAGACGAATGTGGTACTATGGATGCGTGACACGCGGAAGCACATATACGGGAGTTACTTGTTTTGTTTTGTTTTTTTGCGTCCCAGCCAAACAATAAAAAAAAAGTTAAACAGAAAGACATTGTCAAAAACATACGGCAGAAGAATTCCTATGGGTGAAATTTTGACAAAAAATTTATGTGGAGTAATGATGTTTACTTTCTTCTTCTTTTTTTCGCGATTTGACATTTTTCTTCTTTTTTTCCTGAATTTGCCTGTAAATATGCCCCCCTTTGAGAGAATACAATATTTGCTCAACAGTCAGTAAAACACGCCAGAAAAACGTCCATTAAATGTGATTGACAATTAACATTAATTCAATGAGCAGGTGAACAATACAGACATATATATATATATATATATATATATATATATATATATATATATATGATGTGGGTGCCAAAGTTGGGCCCACAGAAGTAAAACACGGAACACGGATTAGATGTAAGAAAGACATATTAACAACAGGTTACAGAGATAGTGTAAGCAGAGCTTACTATAAGTTAGTGTTCAACACTGGTAGTCGTACTAGACTGTCACTGTCTCTCTGTCAGTCTCCTGTAGAGTGCCATGTCGCCTACTTAATATAGGCCTGGAAGAGTCTATTGTGTAGGTAGTTTCCGGTCTCACTATAATATATATATCCAAATGTAAATGAACGTAAAGTAAAATTTCAACGTTCAAAACATTAAATTAAAACAGGGCTCAATACAAAAGTAGATCAATAAATATTTATTTATTATGCACTGTTAAATTAGAACATGTACATACCCACTACAAACCTGTACATCTTGTTTCAACATTAAAAATTAACGTTTCTTCAGGTGGAAACCATGATGGTTGTTGAAACAAGATGTATAGTTTTGTAGCTGGTATATATATGTTCAAATGTAACAGTACATAATATATATATATATATATATATATATATATATATATATATATATATATTATGCACTGTTATATATATATATATATATATATATATATATATAGAGAGAGAGAGAGAGAGAGAGAGAGAGAGAGATGATAAAAATATAGTTTTAAGGTATGTCATATTTATGGGTTAAAGTGCTCAGTATCAGGAACTGAACGTATGAAGATATAAAGAGGACATTGATGTCAACACTCAGTGGCGACACTGCTTCATGCTTAAATGTAATCTTCATGCCATGTCCTAAGCATTAAACAAACCATTGTCACGGAGTGTTGACCTCAATGTCCACTTTTCATATATATATATATATATGTGTGTGTGTGTGTGTGTGTGTGAGTGTGTGTGTGTGTGTGTGAGTGAGTGAATCTGTTTCAAGCTTGAACGTAATTTTTTTTAAAATTGCTTTCAAGCCTTAAACTGACTTTCGCCACTTGGCGTTCACCTCAGTGTCCACTCTTAAATTTAAATGCAGTCTATCCCTGATATTGAGCACTTTTACTCATAAATATAGCATACCTTAAAACTGTATTTTTTATCATAATATATAAATAGATTTATATACAGAGAGAGAGTGAGAGAGAGAATTAATACAAGTAAAATGTTTGTCACTTAGCTGATTGATGTTACCTTCAGCATCTCGACTCTAGAGTTTCGTACAGACACTCTCCGGGAATTACTCCGTCCATTCGTCAGTAGGCATCAGCAATTGACTGCGTATACTTCTCGATTTTTCTTTTTTATATACACTTTTTATTGGTGCATTTTTTTAAAATCGTGTATTTGTACCTGTATGTGTGCGTGCACGCGCGTGCGCCCATGCGCTCGTCTGCGCGCAAGTGTACGTGTGTGTGTATGCGTGTACGTGATTCAGTTTTGTTTGCCTTTGTCACACGCATACATTGAATAAGGAATCTAAGTCCAGCGCAATCTAAATTAACAGCTGAATCAACAGAAACTCGAATCAATGAAAAAGACTTCTTATTTGACTATTGTCCTTAAATAGATTTTTTCACGTTCTTACATAAAATAAATAAACACTACACTTTCTCGTATATCGCCTGTCGATACTTATCTTTTATTTCTTACACAATATTTTAGAGCCAAGAAGAACAGAGGTCGCCAAACTCAACCTTTTTCATGGTTTGCTTCACTTCTAGTTTCAAGAACTGGCCGAATACCTGCTCTACAAACAGAGAAAAGCATGTTGGAAAATAAATTCTCAAACCTCCACACTTTTTAAAAAAATAATTCGATAGAGTTTTAACAAATTAATCAGTTCAATTAGATTAAACGGTTTATTAGCCATTTGATTTATTTTAACAATTCCTTATTTTTCCGCTCCATATGATTAATTTGTTGTCATGTGAAAATGTCAGACGCCGACAATTCTTATAACTACTGCTGCAGGAAATAAGATCATAACTAACGTTACTGTGCCTAAAATTATCGAATACTATAAAAATTTATTTTATAAGTTATTTTATTTACGTTGAAAGCCCTGAAACACCTAATGATCCTCGACTAAAAACGCCATTGTTGATGCGTACCAAAGCATCAACAGATGTATTTCACAAAATTATGAGTTATTGTCTTTATGCCCGGTGCTTAAATAAATAAATTCTTTCTACGCAAACACAAGGATTTTTTTATAAAATTACAGACAAAAAAATATTGCTTATGGCAATTTTAAAATTTGAACTAAGAATAAATTACTCGGAAGAAATATTTATTAAAACAGACTTTAAAAAAAAAGGTTTTTCAGATGTTACCTCTTATGTTGTAAACATTATTTATTAGAAATCTTTTACAGTGATATTCAAACTGAACAAGGCTCAAGAGCCACGTGTTAGAGGGTTATAGAGCAAGAGACATTAACCAGCACAAAGTGATAATGCCACCAAGTCACAAGGGGCCACAGGAAGGAACCGTAAGCTCAATCCTAAACAGTAAACAAGGGATAAACCATAATTCATGTTCAAAAGACCAGGAGAAGTGTGAACCGGACGATAGGAGAACTTGTCTACTCCTACCGAGGAAAGAAAAAAAATTACAGAGTTTTAAGCGGAGACGTTAGAAATATAGAGTTGACGTGGGCTTTATACGGAACCGGAAAGCCAGTCCTAAAGTGGAAACAAGGGCTAAACCACTACTCCATTTCCAAAACCGGGGAGGTGTGTGAACCGGACGATAGGCAAACCTATTTACTCCTACTGAGGAAAGGAAAGAAAAAATATAAATAGTAAATAAAATTACAAAGTTTTGAGCGGAGACGTTAGAAATATAGAGTTGAAGTAGACTTGTGGGTTACCCAACTTGGCTCTGCCAAAAGCGCTCGCTTCGGGCGATCTTTAAGCCTCAAAATAGGCAATGATATTTTCACTCATTCTCTTTTTGGTCTTTTTAGCTCTGGCTTTCAGATATAGTCGCACGTAGATAAGAACACTGCCGACAAAGCGCGTTCGCTTCCTTAGACTTTTGAACTCTCTCTAACACACACATACATATACACACGGCTATCACACATACACACACACACTCTACAAGCACATTCTTCTTATAACTTGTTTTAATGTTTTTTTTTATTTTGTTTTCCTTTCGTTATGATTGTCTGCGCCTATAATCGCTCTTTTTAATACATGCATTGTCGTTTGTTTTATGCTTATTGTTTTGTGTACTCATTTTTACCTGGACTCACATTGCGTCCACCAATATTCTTTGCGGGATAAATGTTCCAGGAGCGCGTAAATATTTACTAACCAAAGTGTTGATTCCGGCAACGTAATAGTGGCTAATATTTACCCAAACATACTAAGCAATTCCGCAACACCTCCACCCTAATTCTGCCACCCGTTACCACAAGCTCATCAGGTAGGTGGCAGGCTGCCTACATCTGTTCCTTTTTGCATCTGATATAACCTGTGAGTGTCAAATTCTCCAAGACCTTCTTTTTCATTATGTATCAAGAAATTTCAGCTTTCTTTTCTACTTCTGAGTATAATTGTACCTTTTTGTTTCCATTTTCCTTAAGGCATCGTTATTGTTTACACACTCTGTCAATTCAGCATAAATGTCGTTTTATAGAATCACATTTCTTTTGGTTCCAGTTTTCTTTCCATCTGTGGAGAAATTGTCCAGTATTTACTGCCAGATGGGATTGATTGAATGACTGATTCATTTTCTACAGTTACAGAATCCAATTATTTTGAACTCTCTCCCATATGCATTCACGCAAACAGATCTATCACACACACACACATACATGCACAAGCACAAGCAAACTTGTTTTAATATATACCGTGTATACTCACGTATCATGCGACTTTTTCTTTGAAGACCTAATTTTGAAGCTAATTTGATTACAGTAAATGACTATGTAGTTTGATCAAAGGCGTAGGAGATATTTATTTTATACCTAGTGTATGAGGCGATCTTATACGTAAGTATATACGCTAATTCCTTTTGTTAATACATGCATTGTCGTTTGTTTTATATTTATGGCTTTGTGCATCATTTTTACCTGGACTCACATGAGTCCACCAATATTCTTTGCGGGATAAATGTTCCAGGAGTCCATAAATATTTACTAACCAAAGTGTTGATTCCCACAATATAATGGCGACTAATATTTACCCAAGCATACTAGCATCTTGTAACAAACTTTAGAAGGAACCGGAAACCCAATCCTAACCCAGAAAAAAAGGAGGCAAGCTTCTACTCCAGTTCAAAAACCGGGAAGCAGAGGGAATCGGACGATAGATGAACCTCTTTATTCCAATTGTGGAAAAAATAGTAAACATTTCAATGTTTCGGTGGAGATCGTAGAAGTATAGAGTTGAATTAGACTTTCGAAGGAACCGGAAACCCAGTCTTAAACAGGAAACGTGGTGTAAGCTTCTAGTGTTCAACTATGAGAGACTGGTAGTCACTCTTTTGCCTTGTTGCTGTTATGCGCAGAGACACAGACGAAATGACGTGAATTTATAAAAGAGAAATCCACAGGTTGGGCGGGGTTAACAGTTACCACAATACCTGAACATTTTTGACCGAGATTTTCGATACAAGCAGAATTAGTGAGAGAAAAAGGGAGGAAGCTAAAATGGGCAAATGCGACTTACAGAAGGCGAGTAAAAAGTAGATTAACTGCCATAAGGTGAGAGCTGAACTTGAGCCGAGCACTTTAGAAAGAAAACGAATATTATTTTAAAATTACTTGTGCGTTTAGCCTCCAGTGAAAGGTCAAATTTCAATGAGGGTATTAAAGTTGTGCGAAGTTGTTTATTGTTTGAAATGTCACAATCCTAAATTAAAAGCAAGACCAGAGCGGTAGAAAGAAAGAAGTCGTACAATTGATGCTTGTAAATATTAAGAGCTGTTTTTAAATTGAACACTTTCAAAGCTATTATTAACTTCCATTTCATTACTGCTGTCAGCGGCCATTTTATTCAATGTAGAACGTGTTTCATACAGCAAAGGTTTCGCTCAAATAAAAAGCATTCTTCTTCTATGTACCGTGTCACTTCAGGGCGTTCATGGCTCTCCACAATTTCCTTTGTAGCTTTTAGTCAATTGTGTTTTTGTTATCTCTCCTAAATGCCATCCATTTACACCCTCTTATTAGATAGGTTGTGCACTGTTTTTCTCTACCCCTTTTGTTTATATCTGTCCTGTAAGTATTCAAATTTTCCAAATCCTTTTTCCTCAATATGTGCCCGAGAAATTTCAAGAGTCTCTTTCTGATGTTAAGTGTACATGAACCTTTGTTTCCATTTTCTCTAAAGCCTCCTCGTTGCTCACACGTTCCATTCATGATATTCTCAGCATCCTTCTGTAGAACCACATTTCTGTTGCTTCAAGACAGTTCCTCATCTTGTCCAGCATTCACTGCCATATAGGAGGACTGATATTATTAAGTTCAGCACTCTTTTCTTTGTTTCTAACGAAAATTTCCTGTTTCTTAATACAGGGTGATCCGAAAGTTTTGTCACCTCCTACCAAAAAGTAATTAGAACTATAGAAAAACAAGTAATACATTAATACAAAGCAGATGTACTGGATTCAGTTTAATCATTTTCATTAACGTTGTCACACATCGAGACGGTCTGTATGAACGCTATCATTTTCGTGACACAAAATGACGCGGCGTCATATCCTGTGCGATATTTTACGAAGTTGTTCTTTGTTGGTTGTTGAAAAGGCTCTCCGAATGGCGTCCTTCAACTGATGGGTATTCTGGCATCATTCATGTGAAACTCTCTCCTTGAAATAGAAAATTATATTATATGGGGTGACAAGACTTTCAGACTACCCTATACTTTGCTTATTTTTTCGAAGGCATATTTCGATTTAATCATTTCAAAATATCACACATCTAGTTTAAACTCTGCGTAAACATAATGTTATATAGGAATAAATTGTCACTGCCGATACTTGAGTTTGAACATAGATCGCCAGGGAGCAAACACGGGCGATCCCATTATTGAATTAAGTAGAGCATGTGACCATAGAGTAAACACATAAGTAGGAAATCGCGTGACGTCTAAATGATTTTCATTTCTAGTCTATCGTCTATACTATACGGATCACCATTTCTATTCTATTCTCTATTACTATACGGACCGCTATTCTCTACTCTATTCACTATAGTATTTCTCTATTCAGATTACTATTCGGTGGTTACTTTTCGAGCGAGTATTATCGAGCAAGTAATATTAGTGCGAGTGCTATTCGGAAGCGTCTGACTAATATTGTTCAACGGCGTTACTATAGTTGTATCTGCGATTACAAAGTCTCTACTACAACGAGCATTACGAAAGTGACAACGAGTATTCGTTGACATCACAAAAAACACAAGTAGTCTGTTAATAACATCTGCATTAATTTTTGAGTAGCAACGAAACATTCGTTGCCTTAACTTCAATTCATTTCTGTAATAGAATTATCTTCAGTGTATTATAGGGAAAAAGGAATTAGTAATTAAAAAATATATCTTTGTTTTTAGTAAGACTTAATTCCTTAATATTGTAGTCGCACACTGAAACCATAAATTACATATATAATAAAGAATATGTTGGATTAACAAATAAAATATAGTTTTAAGGTATATTATATTTATGGGTTAAAATGATCAATATAAGATCCTGAAGATTTCGTTAGTGCATGAAACAGCGTCGCCTCTCGGTGTTGACCTCAGTGTGCACTTTTATATTTGCATACGCTCTATCCTTGATGTTGAGAATTTTTACCTATACACATAGGATACCTTGAAACTATATTTTTATCTTATAGATAGATAGATAGATAGATAGATAGATAGATAGATACGACACAAGCATAATACCATTGGGCCAAAGAAGGAGGAAACTAAGTTACTAGACATAATATAGCACACCTTAACATTCCTGCTTTTGACATTCTTCAAGTATACATAACATAACCCACAAGACTTGCCCCTAGAGCAACGACTTCCTTCACCGAGCTATCCCATCCAGAGCATTAGAAGCTAGATCCACTATAGGTTCTATTATATATATATATATATATATATATATATATATATATATATATATATTGTGTGTGTATTTAGGCAGCACCTTTTCATTCATACACGTTTCATTAAATAATATAGACAAGTGTTGTCTATTTATTTTATGTAAAAAATTTTTAAAATGTTTTTAAACTTATCAGACGTTACGAAAAAAATTTACATAAAATAAATAGACAACACTTGTCTATATTATTTAATGAAACGTGTATGAATGAAAAGGTGCTGCCTAAATACACACACAATATATATATATATATATATATATATATATATATATATATATATATATATATATATTACGAAATGGACAAAGTCCGACAATTTATTTATTAAAGACATTTTTTTATGTTTAACGTTATAGATACAAGTATTTAAGTAAATGCTCTGTTTATAATAAACAGTATTAAATAACATTTACCGGCCTGAATGTCCGAGAAATTTTCATAGAACGAATATTTTCTATGAAAATTTCTCGGACATTCAGGCCGGTAAATGTTATTTAATACTGTTTATTATAAACAGAGCATTTACTTAAATACTTGTATCTATAACGTTAAACATAAAAAAAATGTCTTTAATAAATATATATATATATATATATATATATATATATATATATATATTAGTTCTTTTTCATCGGCTATGTTTGCATTTAATTCTATTTACCATATATTTCTTGATGATTTGTAATAGATTCCTTTAGAAAAAAAACAAACAATTCATTTATAGCCATCTAACAGAATTTTTTTATCAATAATTGTTGACCAATAACAGTACATTTTCCTGATTTCCAATTTTCCAATGCTTTACCCTACACACTCATTGGCAATATATATATATATATATATATACATATATATATATAATATATATATATATATATATATATATATATATATATATATATATATATATATATATATATATATATATATCACGCATTTGTTATCTATCTATCTATCTATATATATATATATATATATATATATTACATCTATAATTATAGCCAGCGAAGAATTAAGGCAAAGATACTTCTCCCTTGCCAAAAAAAGCAAGGGTTACTATCAACTCTAAAACAGCGTATGCCTACATTAACTACATAGTGTTACCTACATGTGGAATATTGTCTTCATCTGTTGTGTTTTGTGCTCTACGGCCTTCATCTGAGTAAGCTACAGTGAATTTCCTTTATTTATTCTACGTGTATAGTTTGTTCTCGTACCTTCTTCTAAAAATGACATCTGTCAGGAATCGAAAAATTAATTTGAGTTAGGGTGGGTTTTGTTCATAATATCGATATATGGTCAGATCATCTGTTATGTAGTATGCGAAAGGTTTTTCATCCTCCGTATGAGTTCGAATCCCTCGTCGCCAAGTTGTTATGTAGTGGTTTCACAGTGGAGGCTTGTATTTGTACTAAGTCGGTTCTAAAATAGGTTCGATGTACAAAACGTTAGGAAATTGATATTATAGGTAATGACGGAGTAATCCAGTTGTGGTGGCTGATACTTTAATATCCTACTAACGGTCGTCCGACATCGACTGACTGACCCACTCACTGACGACTGCTACTACTACTCCTACTTATTATAGGTGGGAGAGTCCATTAACTATAGAATAGGTGTGTTCCACTATAACATCATCTTAAACAGTTATCTGTACTTTGGTTTTATTTACAAATGTCAAATTTAAATCTATGCTTATGTCATTGATAACCCCAAATACGAATGTGCTTTTTCCTAATTCGTTGTAATGATGCAGTTCTCAATTTTCAGTCTGTTGGCTTATTCTGTTTGGCGCCATATTAGCCGCTATTAAATATCGAAATATAAATATTTGAAAAACAATTTTATGGTTTCAGCTAAATATATTTTGAGTGCAATTGTATGTTTTCAACTACAGATAAAATGTATTCTTAGTCATTTTGCTATAAAATGTATTTTGGTAATTCTTCTATAAAATATATGATTGGTATACTTTAATGTATTACTGGTCATTTTGCTTAAAAATTATATTTTCGGTAATTTTACTATAACTATGTATTGATGGTATTTTTTTTACTATAGAAATGTACTTTTATACTTTCATAGTATTTTCTTTTTGTTTGGCGGGTTATAGCTCGGACCCTAACAAGGTGCTCCCACCCCGGGTCTGGGTGGGCCTGAAAACAATAGCAATTAAGAGGTTGTTTCACGCTCCTCAAAATCTTCGATCAGGGGCCTTGCTGTCGGATGTAGGACTGTCAATTTTCAGTATTTCGGAAATTTCCCAATGTTCAATATTAGAATATTTTTTTTTTATTAGTGTCATTTTCCAAGTTTATCTCCAAAATAGTGAGTCGGAGCTTAATCCTTGCCGCAAGAAAATATTCTGATAATTATTTTACTGTTTTTATATCATTTTTATTTTTTGGTGCGTATAGATTTTGTCGCAGACTTATGCACACGGAAGCCGACAGCTGCATCAGCAATGGCCAGAATGCAAAGGATATGGAAGAGCAACATCAGCTTTCATACGAAGTCTAAGATCTACACTTCGCTGGTTAGTATCCATCCTCCTATACGAGTGTGAGACGAATTTTGACACCCCTGGTTGAGGCAGAAAGAAGGATCCAAGCGTCCAAGAATAAATGCTTAAGAAAAGTTCTTCCACATCTCCTACTGGGAGAACAAAACCAATGAATATATACGGATCAAGGTCAAATGTGTCGTAGGTCGACAGGAATCTCTTCTCGCCACTATTGAAGCGGAATATGTCATAGTTTAGTTACGTTACACGGCATAGCAACCTCTGGAAGACAATCATAAAATTCACTGTTGGAGGTGGGCGCAAGCGGGAACGGAAGAGCTGATCAGACAACATCAACGGATATGACAATGTCGAAACTTCTGAGATCCACCGCCAGCAGATCATCCTGGAGATGGTTGTCTCTTTCTCCTGCCCTTGGGAAACACCGACGATTGAAGCAGTTAAGGGACTGATGATGAATATGATGATCATAATGATAGTGTTTCAAATATTTTCCGGTATGAAGCTAAAAATTTTATTATATAATTGTTTTTATTGAAATAAGTTTTCACTGTTGTCTGTTCTGATATAATAATTATATAAAAAAGTGAAAACTATTTTTATACTCATCTGTCTATTCATAGTAATTTTAATAAGTTTATCACTGTATGTCACGTGGTGCTGGGTTTCTTCACGTGCCGTCAAAAGTAACTTGCTGCTCCCCTGTCTGTTCGTTTTACAAGCACCAAATTAGCATCAGCAAGATGCTGTGATGTAACAAGAGAAAACATGCTGTAAAGGCCATAACAAACATGCAAAAAATAATCGTCATTTCATACTAACGTAAAGTAGCCGAAGTAGACAAAATGGCGCCTTGCTTCCTTTTCATTGGACTTTCATTGGCACTTTGCATATATATTCCAGCCTCTCTTTTATTTTTTTAAAACAGCCTGCGAAGTCTTCTATCAGGATCGCCATCAGCTGTTTCTAGCTAATGCGATCTTAAACAAAAAGAAAAAAAAAACGAAAAGCGTGAAAAATGAGCAATCGAGATATTTGTAAAATGTCTGAATACTTTTCGGGCAGTCCTAATAATTTTATTTTGTCTGTGAACAACGTAAATAGAATGTGTTAGTATATGCCATTTTTATTATTCTGCCGTGGATAGAATCATTGAAAAATATTCACAAAACTAATCTTATTTTATGTGCCCTGTCACTTCAGAACGTAGGCGACCATAGCTCTCCACCATTTCCTATCATGTATAGCTCTTAATGAATTTAGTCTTTTTGTTGTCTCTTCTAAACGTTGTCCTGCAATCCCTTTGCTCAAGCTCGCTAGGTAAGCCATACGTTGGTTTTCTCTGTCCATCTTACCATCAATCTCTCCTGTGAGTATCAGACTTTCCAAGCACTCTTTCTCATTGTGTGCCTCATAATTGTCAACTGTATCTTCCTTGTGTTAAGTATAAGTGTCCTTTTTGTTGTCATTGTCTCTAGAATTTCGTCGTTATTTACATTTTCCGCCCATAATATTCTCAATACCCTTCTTCTATAGAACCACATTATTGTTGCTTAGCATATAGGAGGAATGATACTATAAAACCGTTCAGTAATCTTTCTTTTGTTTATAACGATATTTTTCTGTTTCTTTACTCAGCTTTGAACTGGGCTTTTTGATTCCACAATCCGAATCGCAATACATTACTCCCCTTGACTAAAAGAGGGCCTCCTGGAGTTAACTATTAATTATTTCAAATCAAATCATCAACAATACTGACGTTGTTTAAATCATTAATTTTTAATGTTCGTATGATGTCCAATGAAACCTCAATTGATGATTCCTATCGTTCAAGTGGTAATGTCCCAGCATTTTAAAAGTATTTTTTCTTTGTGTTTGTTTTTTCATTTTGTTTTTTTTTTCTTTGTTTTTCATTTAAATTTCATTCGTTTTATTCACCCTCATTGCTTAAGTAAAAAATAGTTTTAACTTGAAGAACATTGTAAAGCTGTTTTCCATGAATAAACTTTCAAATCAGGAAATCGATGATCGTGTATTTTTTACTTGTTTGAATTTTTTACTTTAATCATTTTGTTATAAATTTGCTTTTGCCTCCTGTAGTTGGTAAATTAGCACGTCGTTATGCCTTGTAATAGCTTATCTGTTCGCTGTCCACAAATTGATATAGCCACGGCAGGTACGTACTATACCCGAAACCCCCGACTGGTAGGGGAGCAATCCTGATTGGGTCTCCGGGTTGTGATTTTTCACTGTTGCTATCCTATCAACATTTTTTTCTACTTACATTTATATACGTTACGAATTAAAGTAAGTACAACTGACTATTAAATGATGAAAAATATTTGCAAATTTTGACAACATTCCAGAGACTTTTTTCCTACAAATCCGTGAATTTGTTTTGTTCATGCTAAGTCTCGAAAAACCACTACCTATAAAATTCACTATATTTTTTAAATATTCAACTTTTTACAAGAAAAAATCTCAAGATGATGTCAAAAATTGCCGCAAAACATTGTTGATTTATTGAAGATGGAATGATATATTATGACATATCTGTAATTTGCATTTAGAAACATTGTATTTATTTCAAATTTTCTAGTTGAATTGTTCGCTTTTATTGCATATGAACCATTATTTAAATAATTATGTTACAATAAAATTTGTATTTTACATGAATACCACCTTATGACAATTGAGACATAGCAGAGTGGGGGGGGGGGCGAATCATAGATTCGGGGCGGGGAACGAGACACTTGCACCGGCCCTTGGTATAGGTGCAGCAGAAGTCATTATGTGTATAACCATTAGAGTGAATGGCAAGTGTTGGTGTATTTGTGTAATAAATCCTATGTACAATAATATATTAATTGAATATTAGTAATATTCAAATTATTATATATTAATTGAATATTAGTAATATTCAAATTTAGTAATTAATATGCCTTTCGTATAAAGTTTTCAGAGAGATTGTTGTAGCGATGAAAAGACTAATAGTTCCAGTGTTCAAAGTGATTTGTCGCAAGTGTTTTTGCAAAGTTCTGAGTGATTTGTTGCAAGTGAGTTTGCAAAGTTCGAAATGATATGTACGCCAATATGTGTGTCTGTGAAGTATGCGCTAATGAAACGTGTGTGACTGCTAAGTGATTGCGTGTGATAGCAGTAATTTTAAAACACAGTGAACAGAGAGAGGATACGAGACTTATTTTCGTCGTGGCGTTGTATAAAAAATCATCGCGACATTCATGTTGTCATGGTACGGGTGTCATTGTTGTTAATCGAGGCTGATCTGGTTCGCTGACTGTTCCGTTTCAGATCTCACGTTGATTGTGACAAGCTGCTTTTATGGCTTATGGCAAGTAAGTAATCGGCTTACGAATCCTATCTGAGTTTTGCGCGGGAACGTTTCTCGTGACCAAGCCCTGACCTATTTCCAGGTCATTTAGAGTTCAAGCGTTCGGATATCGCAGAGAGCACATCACGCGACTTATCATATCCAACGAGATTCCAGAAACCAATTATTTAATTTTGGAGCCGGGTTTGTACAGAATTGTAAAAAAGATTTTCTTAACTACTGAATGTAGTAGGATTTATTTGTAGGCGTCTCTTAGTTATTTCTGCTTCACTTATTGGCCGTAATATATAGGAGTTTATATCCCATACCACATAAAGAAAAAACTTTTGTTTACTTCTGGCTTGCCTCACTCTGGAATATGTTGAAAGAAAGAAAGATGAAAAGATAAGAAAAATAGGAAGAAAGAGATAAAAAGACAAATGAGAGAAGAAGAAGAAGATAGCAGGAAAAAAGAAAATAAAAGCGAACGAGAAAGAATATAGTAGAAAAAAGCGATAGTCTGCAGAAAGAAATCAGAAAGAAGGAGAAAAAAGAAAGAAACTGAAAATGGAGTATGAGATAATGTTTAAATGCTTTTAACGCCTTCTTTAGTGAAATGAAAACCCCTGTCAATTTTTAATCTTTATTTGTACCCTCTTAATTCTTTAATTATAAGAAATCTCGTATCATTATATTTATACGTAATTATCTCAATCATTACACAAATGAAACGTGTGTGTGTGTGTGTGTTTAACTCCCCTCCACACATACACATAAATGATAAGATTGGTCATAAAAAATATGAGATGTAATAGTATTTTTGTTATTTAAGATTAGCTTCGTGCAACAAAGGACTACAACAACTATGATTCTGTCCAGTAATGGTTAAAGCTGAGTAAGGCGACAACCATTGCCCTGCATCAAAGTGCCTATTTGCAGTAGCCTTGTTACCACAATATAAATAGTTCCGAATCTATAGTCGTAAGAAAATAACTACTACTATACTAGCAAAGCTGCTGCTGCTACTAATATGACTAATGTCTCGTGTTGCATATACAGTAGTTTGTCTGGAGTTCGGGTTCTAGAAATCTAGGGCAGACGGTAAAAAAGTTTCCTCACTATTATTTATGCAGAATTTTATTTTTTTTTATGCTATATTTAAGTTGTTTCCGGAATAATGCTGCTGTGTCCTTGGCCACAAAGCATAAAAAAGCGAAGTCATAAGCACTGGGATATTTCTAATAGAATAAATAAATAAATAATGTTTACTCATTAGACTGAAAAGTACACGAACAAAACTAAAAGATTCGTCATGAATTTGAAGCAACACCGACAGATGCTGTTGATTTCGGTCACACGCAAACATAGATATAAACTTTGAAACTGCCCCATTAAGAACCGAAAAAACACAGACATTATTAAATTATATATATATATATATATATATATATGTGTGTGTGTGTGTGTGTGCGTGCGTGCGTGTGCGCAGCAACCGTTCTGTTAAACATTTTTTGTTAAATATTGTGGAGTAATGGGTAGCGGACTGACGAATCGGAGAGCCGTGTTCGAATTCCAGTCGGATCCATTACATTCACTTACGAAAAAGGTATGAATCACTTTTTCTCTCCCCAGATATGGGTAAATAGCAGAACAGACTGGGCTCTATAGTATTGGATATTCTAAGTAATATTTCCGATAAAGGTAACTGAGTTATGACAAGCAATACAGTCCTGTGCTGGGCAGTAGAATTGATACACATATTGCTCATCGCTAGTTTAGATTTGATGACGTTATTTTAATTAGTGATAACAAGGTTTGCGGTTTCCTGTAATATATTATAAATTCTTTCATATTTTTCGGATATTTACGGTAGAAATATGGTGTTTAATGATTATTCGTATAGCGAATTCGTCCTGTTTATAATTATTGCGCATCTGGTTGCAGTAAAATATGTTGATGTTTTGTTGTGTGGTAGTTTTATTACTAGTATCCTGTATTTTTTAAGAATAAATTTATTTGTTTATCAAAGATGTAGTTGGGAATATATATATATATATATATATATATATATATATATATATATATATATATATATACAAATGTAAACGAACGAAGAATAAAATTTCAACGTTCAAAACATTAATTTAAAACAGGGCTAAATACAAAAGTAGAACAATAAATATTTATTATACACTGTTACATTAGAAGATGTAAATATCCACTACAAAATTGTACATTTTGTTTCAACGTTAAAATCAAACGTTTCTTCAGGCGGCTAACAATAATGGTGTATAATAAATAAATAAATATATATATATATATATATATAGAGAGAGAGAGAGAGAGAGAGAGCGTGTGTGTGTGAGAGAGAGAGAGAGGAGGGGTATAGACTCATCCACATGTAAAATAAAAAGACTAAAAATAATGGAAGTATTGATAATAAAAATAAAAAGCCAACACCCAACAACAACTATAAACACGAACACAATGTGTTGACAGTGTTTAGAAAATAAAAAATAATTCCCATAAGTCAAGATACATACATTCAAACCTATACATTCAATTAGAATTAAAAATTAAAAGAAAATCCTTGATAATGGCTAAAAGAATAGCCAAAAACGCTCGGACATACAAAATATTTGGACAATTTTTACATACTTTATGTTCAGAAAAGAAAAACATACGAACACAAGAAAAATTAAATAGGAACGTAAAACCTAATAGCTTCTCAATCGTCTTTAATGAAACATATATATATATATATATATATATATATATATATATATATATATATATATATATATTACACCGCAAAAAAGCTGGAATCGGATTTTTCAAATTTATCTTTGCGGTCGATGAAGACGCGCATTGATATGGAATAAGACTTCTTATGGACAATGTATTTGGGGGTTTTGTTTTGTTTTGTTTTGGGTTTTTTTGTTCTATAGTTTCTTTTTCATTGTTAGGGTAATGAATTATTGATACACACAGAGATACATAATGAACAAACTGAAACAGATAGATAGATAGATAGATAGATAGATAGATAGATAGAGTAATAACAAAGATTATTCACGCCTAAAAAAACTGTCGACCGGTTAATTTCTGGAGGAGAACGCGTTTAAGGCGAGACGAAATAAAGTGCTCAATATTAAGAAATAGGGCATTAATAGTAAATAATTAAATATAAAGTGCGATGACTTATTTCTGAGTAGAGAGATTAGTCTGAAGTTTTTAATTTATTTTTTAGACTGATTTTTCTGGCTCCCGAAGTGCGGTTTTACGTCTACAAAATCGGAGTCGAGAGATAAGGTTTGGAATTATTTATTTGTGTATGTCTGTGTGTGTCTCTGTATGCGCCTGTATGTGTGTGTGAGAGAGAGAGAGAGAGAGAGAAAGATAGAGAGAAAGAGAAAGATAGATAGATAGAGAGAGAGAGAGAGAGAGAAATTGATTGTTTGGGGTTTTTACGGCTTATCAACCCTTTGAGTGATATTTAAAGCCTAACAAATTTTGGATTTAAAGAATATTTTTTTATTTTGTGGTTCTTTTAGGATAACCATAATTTTTCAAGAGACAAGTTCTACTATTTAAGCAATAACTGGGGAAGGGGATGGATTCATACTATTCCTAAATGAAACCCACAGGAATTCGAACTCGGATCTCCGATTTCTCATTTCAAGCCGCTATACATCACACCGCCCGCACATGTGTGTGTGTGCGTGAGAAAGACAGAGAGAAAGAGAGAATAACAATAGAAATAAATTATCTTACCCTTGTCTATCAAACAAATTCAACACTTAAGACCTGCGGTGATATTTTGCTAAAATTACGATATTTAGTTCTATTGTGCTATTACCTCGATCTTTCTTTATTGTTATTATATGCCATCATTAAGTCTTCAAGCATCAAGTGACTCTCAAAAAAGATCAAATGACAACAAGTTGCATCAATATTCCAGCACTCTCCTTAGCGTTCAAGAATGGCGATATTTTTGTACCGTTTGTGAAAAAAAACACTTCTCTCTGCGTTGTGGATCGCTTCAAAAATCACCAGTCAAACACCTAGTTTAGATATTGAACACTTCGATTACTTTTCAAAGGTTTCATTTATGTGTTTATATGGTCAATAAATTTTTCTCATGAAAAGTTTGTTTTTAGTTACCAGTATGTTTTTCATCACTCTCTTAGACGCCAGGTGGCAGCTGTTAAAAAATAACTCGTGGTTGTAGCCCACTATATGAACGTAAGCGTGCTACTAGATTGGCATCTAGGTCCCACCCGTTTACTGTTGAAATAGCTAAATACAACCGCCTCTTCTACTCCAATAATTTATTTTCTTGCACTTCTCGCCTGTGGAATTTTACTTGCTTCCCTGATAAATATAAACTTCATAATTTTAAATGCAACGTCAATCGCCATTTTATATCTTCGTGTATCCCGTTCATCTTTTATCCTTTCCTCAATCCTCTCTGTCGTAAGCTATAATCAGTTAGAAGTATTCACTTCTATTTCTCTAGATCACGACTGGTTTAGCCTCCATCTATGTCAATTGCTATTTATATGGTGAAAATTTGCCTATGAATACATTCTCTCCTACTTTTTTGTTGACAATGTAAATTTGGAATACTTTATTTCGGCAAAAGGAAAGGAATGCAGTTTCAAAAACAACTAAATTAATTTTTGTTTTAGTGTTCGATCCCGAGTCGTTTAGGTTCTTTGGTGATACGCTTAGGGCGTCTTAGATCGTCTTAGAATCTAGTGTAGAGCTTTTTTAGATTATTGTAACTTCTTCAGGTTCGGAGATTGTCGTGCCCTCCCCAGCAGGAGCGAGTTGACGTTGAGAAACAGTACTTTCTTTTCTATTTGATAACCTAACAAGAGCGTAATCGGGATTCGCCTAAATTAGCTCAACTTCTCGTACAGTATGCTGGTACTTGTTCTGAACGTAGTTTCTCGTGAGTACTTTCCCATGAATCGGCAACCACGAAGGAATAGATCTTCTGGAGGTAGATTTTCTCGTATAAGAAAACATTCATTCACGAAGAGTACAATTCGTGGTTATACATATAAAGGAACGAATCGAGTGGAGAGCGTCAGTTAAAACAGTTTCCCATTGATGCACAGGTAAATCCCTCGATTTTAAGTCTAAGTCCTCCACAGACTTACGTTCAATCTATCCACGTGACCGTTTCCCCGTGGGTTGTACACAGTAGATCTACTAGTAGTTATTCCTTTCTCTTGAAAAAATCTTAACTCCTTCCACATAAAATTAGGTCTTTTATAAGAGTGTACATAACTTGGCATACTAAATATGCAACATAACTTATTTAAACAAGTCAATACAGCTGGCTGTAGTGAGCATGTCACTACACGCAAACGCGAAAGGGAAACGACTATATTCATTAATGATAGACAATAAATATCTGTTTCGTCCACGATTTGAGGAAGCGGCCCTTTAAAATCTATATTCAGTTTTTCGAAGGGTTGAGTGGCTTTGATTAACTTGTCTCCACAAATAGTGGCTTTTCTACGGCACACACATTACATTTTTCAGTCATTCTCTTTACTTCTTCTGTTGAGTTGGACAAATAGCAAGTTACCTAACTTAAGCTGTGTGAATGGGTGGCAGAACAGAGACAAACAGTAAACTATCAAATGCTACTCAGCGCATCAAAAGACAGGAAGTTGTAGAGAGCCATGATCTGTCATGTACTGAAATGACTTGAGGAGTAAATAAAGAAATCGTTTGGATGCTTTCAATTCCTCCTCTCATTTCCAATCATTGCAACCTCTTTGCATGGCTCTTCCGAACTGTTCCAAGTGTTCCGATACAATTATCAACTTAATAATTAAACAGCATACTTTTGAGTTCGCTTGGAAGGCAAAATTAAAGCGCGAAAGTTTTAACACGGAAAAGCAGATAAAAAAAATTATAAAATTACAATTGTAAATGAAATTCCACCGATCAAGGAAATACTTAAACAGAAATTGCAATTAAAGACACAGAGAACAAAGTGTGAAAAGCGTTATAGGTTCTATAGATATAATAAAATATGTCAAACGGAACTCAAGAAGTTTTATAAGGAAATTGAAAAAAATGCTATAAAAGTCAAAACACCACCATATATTGAAGAGGTGCAAAAAGTTGGGTAGAATATTTGTAGCAACCCAAAGAAATATAATCAAAATGCAGAATGGATTAAAAGACAACAAGAAAGAAAGAAGAATAAGCCTGTACAAGTGTTGTAACTGCGTTATCAAAAACAACAGTAGAAAGCTGGAATTGGTTTAACAACAAGTTTATTACGTTTTGGTACAGGGAAACATAATGTAGAATAGAAACTAGGGAAGAGAATGTTTAGACGTGAATGAGTAATTGTTTTCAGCAAAGCCGCTACTGCTCCTGCTGCTACTCCTCTTGATGTAGGAGTATTTTTTATGTCTTTCATCCGACGGGGGATTCCAAACTTGTAGGGAAATATTCTCCCTCACAACAACAAGAATGAAGAAATATAATCACGAAAGGTAAGCTCTAACAAAATCCCGAAAATAAAAATGACCTGGAAATGGCAAGATACCCAACTTTTGACTCTATCATATGTCATCAATCCATAAAATCCTTGCGCAAACTTTATCAATCCTAATTATTAACCATAATAAAATTCCAAATTAGATCACTGATGGTATTACATATCTACTCCCTTAAAACAAGTGAGACAGATTATTTAAAAAATTATAGACCAATAACATGCCTGTCCACCACATGCAAATTGATCACGTCTATTCTGAAGAACTGTATTTACTCTTTTCTCGCTGAAATCAAAATTCTTCCCCTGGAACAGAAGGGATGTCGAAGAAGTTCATATTGTTGCAAAGATCAACTATTGATAAATAAAATGACCCTGGAAAATTACTGGAAAAAGGTAACAATCTCGGTACAGCCTGGATAGATAAAGCCATAAAGCCTTGGATGCGTAAGGCTGTGAAAATGTACAAAGTCTCCTCGGGAATGGTAAATGACTTTAATTATAGCATGGGTCTGTGGAAAACTATATTATACCTAAATCACACCAAAATCTCTACCAATTTCAAATGCTTGAATATCCAACGAGGAATCTTTGAAGGAAACTCCCTGTCACCTCTTATGTTGTTTCTGTCTTTAATCCCCTTTCCCATGAATAATAACTATGAATACAAAGTAAACAAGAAAGTATTTGATCATCTACATGGATGATCTCAAACTCTTTACCAAAAGACGACAATCAGTTGAAGGGTATCCTGAATGCTTTAAAATGTTTCAGTGATGATATCGGTATGGATTTTAGACTAGTAAAGTAACACACTAAACGAAATCAGGATTTTGTCACAAATATTAGGGAACTGGAACAAAAAGAAGCATATAAATACCTAGAAGTCTGCGAAAGTGTTGGAATACAACATACCCACATGAAGTAGAAAGTAAGAAAAGAATACTACAGGTGTGTGCGTCTGGGGTTAAATATCGAGTTGAAATGCTTTGGCTGTCCCTATGGTGCAATACAGTTTCAACAACCTTAACTGAACCATAACTGACATTAAGCAAATGGATTCAAAACCGAGAAAGCTTCCCACTTGCCACCGAATGCATTATTCTAAGTCTGATGTTGATCGTCTGTATGTGTCCAGATCCGAAGGAGGCAGAGGATTAGTTCAACTAGAACTGTCATACAAAACTACAAGAATCTGTTTTCAAAAATACCTGGAAACTACAGAAGTCTGGATGAAGTAAGAAACTTTATTGAGTAATAAAGGAAGCCAGCTGAATTTTAAGTGGGGGAAGAAATGTAAGTAAACCATAATTCACCT
The DNA here is from genome assembly GCA_963932145.1 of Acanthosepion lycidas. Classification (NCBI taxonomy): domain Eukaryota; kingdom Metazoa; phylum Mollusca; class Cephalopoda; order Sepiida; family Sepiidae; genus Acanthosepion; species Acanthosepion lycidas. Next base: position 35,207,944 of record OZ010601.1, on the reverse strand, counting down.
ACTGCAGCGGCAAATAGCTGAAAAAGAAAGCAAAAACAAATGCAATGGACCAAATACAGAAACGATGGCAAGATAAACCTCTTTATGGTCAATACTCTGTCCGTACCAATCAAGTTGATGTCGAGTAACCCCGTACTCATCAGTGGTTACTTAGTGCAAAGTTAAAAGCTGAAACAGAACGTTTTATTCTTGCTGGCGCAGAACAAATGCTTGCTAACAAGAAATTACTAATTACTGAAAAACTGTGTTAACCGGAAATGCAGATTCTGTGATAAATATACATAAAAATTTAACCATCTTGTGTATCAGGTTGCACGGTATTATTACCCACCGAATCTCTTCTATCTTGCCCCTGTTTCTTTCTTTCATTCATTTTCCCCTTCTTTCCACGCAATCAAAACGGAATAGTCCATTATTTGTGAGGTATTGACAGAGTGTAGCAGTTGTGTGAACTAACGAAATGAGGGACAATTATAATATAATAATAATAATTTTTTTTTTTTTTATGCATTAGCATGTTTATGTTAGATGTTTGGCATTTACCCCTGTAGACACTGTTTGAGTGGAGTACAGGCTTTAAGTCAGATATGCCGTAAGAATTTACGCGCTAAAATTATTTCATATCAGTTTTATAGGGTGGCGTTTTATCACATGATTTTTGGAGTAGGCAGCCTTCTGACAATGGACCTGTCTGGAGACTGAGTAAGAGAAAGCCTCTTCAAATCTTCGATACATTTCTCAATAACCTCTCATCGAAGACTGCTATGGACTGATCTTCATCTACTCATCCTAGAGTCTGTAATTAATCTAATATTACCTAATGTGGTTTTTGCACTGTTCCAAGCACTCCAACTATTATTGGCAGCACTTTAAAAAATTGCTGCATTAGCTAACCAGTTTCACAAGCCATTGACAGCGAACAAAAACTGTATGTTCTATGACTTGCGGTTCAGTTTTATTTGAAAAATGTTTAACGTCTCCTAACGCTAATCTAAATTAAAAGAAAAATTAATTTCTGCATGTAAATAAAATTTTAGACAATTTTAAAAAATTGGCACGTTCACTCATCACTCATCGAACTGCCATTATAAACGAAAAATGTAAAAAAAAAAAACAAATTTAAAAATCCAATATTTGTCCTAGAGATAACTTTCGAAGTCATTTAGTAAATTTATTGATTAATTAGGTGGATTTTGTAAATATAGTGTGTGTGTTTCCCTAAAACCTAGTGAAAGTAATGTTTATTTATGCACGATAGTCTATGGGTTCAAAGGTTAAACACAAAAACACAGCCCCAAATTATAAAAAGCGCGCGATTTCAAATCAAACAAATACAGCAATAAAATAATCAAGACATTAGTATTAGGTTGGTGCAAAAATAATGACGTAATAATGTCGTTTTTTGACGTATTTTTAACGTCAAAAAACGACATCATTACGTCATTATTTTTGCACCAACCTAATATTTGATTAACAATAAATTATCTTTAACCATATATAGCCAGTAGTTTAATAACATTTTTTCTATACGCTTTTATTAAACTAGAATGAATAATTTTATTTTGTTTATACATTTTTTTAGGGAAAGATTCCATGAGTCACCGCTTGTTAAATAAAAAAATGACAGAAGGGTTGCTACGTGTTCAAATAAAATGACGATATTTAACTTAAAATACGCAAATTGCTAATGGTAACTACTACCACGAAATAAAAGTTTGTATTTAGAAAGGTCTTCTCTCTGAATGAAAAGGAAATGAACATAGTCATTCGATGAGGAAGAGAGAAAGTGAAGTTGGGAGACAAGATCAAAGAGAATCCGCTGTTGCTTTTGGTGAGAAAGACAAAACAAGTCTGTTTACTGCTGTAAGTCTTTCTGCTGGTGTCTGGTTTATATGGCTTCGTTTAGGCCCCAGAAGCCTATGCTTATTTATTGGCGGAAGCTGATTTTATTGGCTATTCTTTATTTTTATTAATTTGAAATGTCTGAAATCGGAAGGCTGCGCGGAACCTTTTGCGTAGTGTGCTTATTTTTATCATTTGATATTTTGATTTGAAACAGTTAACTTTCGCTTACTCTACACGTTTATACATTTTTTTTAAATTATTTTCTTACATATTTCATGATATGAAATATATAATTACAATGTGACTTTTTAAAAGTAATTCTGAATTTAAGAAAATGTGTTAAATTAATGGGGTCTCTACTAACATAAAATTGATAAAGACTAGAGAGTTACTGAATTGGTAATGTTAATTGATTGTGTTCAATTTGAGTACGTCCTCAATTATTCAATGGCATCCAAGTTATTCTTTAATTTTTATTTAGTCCGTAAAATTATTATAATACTATATAATTAATAGTTTAAGAATACAGTTTCTTTTTTTATTTTATATTTTTATGAAATTTAGAATGGTCAAATGTGCAAAATTAGAATTGTTTCCTTTTTGTACAACCATACCAAAAATAATCTCACAGTTTCTAAAAGGAAAAATTAAATAAAATTCTTTTTAAAAAAAAAATGTTCACACTCGAAAATTAAAACTTTACATTTTTCAATTTTTCAAACCTGTCTTTATTTAATAAAAGAAACTCTTCTAACGAACAGCAACGGGAAGTATTTTTTTTTAATTTTATGTCCAACGAAAGAAAAAAAAAATTTATTAAATTATGTAAGAAGCACCAATTCTAAAAAGTATATATTTTTTGAGTTTTACCCAATTATTTTTGGCAAAAATCGGGAGAAATTTTCCGCATGTTTATACTTCATATTGCATCATTTAATTTACTGAAATAACATCCTCATTCTTTACATAACTTTAAAAAGAAATGACGAACCCACCAAATTAAAAGATACACACGTGACATCGAAAAGGTGCGGAACAAACCACTAATAATATTTCCATAAGGTTTTAAGTTAACCTATTATTCAGTATATACAATTCATTCATTAAATAAAACATTTCGTTTAACTCAGATACTCTGCCAGGCAAATATTTTAAAACGATGTTTTGCTTTCATTTCTGAAAAAAACCTCAATTTTGGTGATACCTAAAACGTAAAACACTTTTTGTTTATAAATAAAAAAAAAATCGTTTTAACAGTAGAACTCAGCGTAGTAATGGGACGATGGTAAGAACATATTGCCAAGTAAGACTAGTAAGCGTTTAAAATGTTAATGTAGGTATCAGGTGTAATGGGTGAGTTATTATTGTTATGAAAAAAGTAATATTTTGACTAAAAAACCATGCAACATTATATAATCAGTTGTGGCTAAGCATGCGCTAAATGTCTAGATGTTTCTTTTTAATTTTATATGCCATAAAAAGATAATAATTTTGTTTACAAGACTTTAGAAAAGAAAATCCCAAAAACATTGGAAAAGATTCGAAAACTTACTGTCTGAAACTAAATGTAATCTTTTTTTGTAGGTACTACTACGTGCTACTTGAAAAAAACAGCATAGCATGATGAAAAGAGGCCCCAGACTTAATAAAAACCAAGTTTTATCGTCAAGATGTTTATTATTAAGAGGAAAAACCAAATATTTTTTTTATTTTTTTAATCCTTTCTAGCACTTTCGAAATTTGGGTTAAATATCTTTTTTCGTTTGTTTTTGTTTTTTGTTTTTTTTTTTTCTTTTTCTTTTTTTTACGTCAGCAGTATATGTATTATTGCAATATTTACGATTAGTGTTTTAGCGCCTTTTTTCAGGTGAAAAACACACCGATTTGGAAATTCTTTCAAAAATCATTTAATTGTCGGATCTTGATGAAACTTACAGGACTTAAACACAAATGAATTAATTTTTTTTTTTTTTTTTTCTTAGATAGACTCTCTTCTTAAAATAGCATTGTTTATACAATTATTAAAATGTCACCGACGTTTTTAAATTTTATTTATTTTTCCCAGTACATACTGTCAAAAAGAGGGCAAATGATCCGCGGGGAGAAATTTAGTGGCATATAAAAACAAGAGTATGCATCGTGTTTTTAAACGCTTAGTTGAGTTGAAGATGCAACCAAACGCCCAATAAATGCCTGAGCGTGTACACAACTGCAATGAAAACCATTTTTGCATCTGTTTATGTACTTATTTTGTTAACTAGTATATAGAGTGGAAGTTGTTCATTATCATGGATGATTTATTCAAAAGGTTATTGTACGCCCACCACTACCATCTCACAATGGTAGATTTTAACAACAAACCCAAGGTCACGATTAATGTGGAGCTGCGTACGAGCGTTATGTCTAAAATTCTTCAAATTCTATCAGCATTTATGTCTTCAGGAATACCGCAGGCATAGGGATCATGGCTCTCCACAACTTTCTGTCTTGTGTGGCTTTTAGCAGTTTTTCACGTTTTGCTAAGGTAAACTGTTTACGTAATATCTATACTCCTGTATGGCAGTGAGTGCTGGACATTCTCCTCAAAGATGAAGAAGACACTTGAAGCAACAGAAAAGCGGATCTACAGAAGGATGATGAGGATAACATGAACCGAAAAACGAAGTTTTAGAGAAAATGGAAACAAAAAGGAAACTGATACTTAACATCAGGAAGAGACAAGGTTTCTAGGGCACATAAGGAGGAAGGAGGGCTTGGAAACACTGATACTCATAGGACAGATTGAAGGCAAGAGAGACAGAGGAAAACAGCGCATGACATAGTGAGATTTATTAAATGGATGGTAGAACAGGGCTTAGGAGAAATAACAGAAAGACAAAATTTATTAAGATCTACAAGGGACAGGAAGTTGTGAAGAGCCATGATCCTAAGGGGATACGGCACATAAAGAAGAAAAAAGCCCTGCTCTCCTTTACGCCATCTATTCACACAAGCCCGTCAGTAAGTAATTGGCTATCATCCCCTATCTCTCTTGCCCTTTATATGCCCCGTGTGGATTAAATTCTCCAAGCCCTCTTTTCTCATTATGCGTCCAAGGAATTTCAGCTGTCTCTTCCTGATCTTGAGTAAAAGTGCCCTGCCTTTTTATTTAAGACTTCCTTGTCGCTTACTCGCTCCGTCCATGGAATTCTCAATATCCTTCTGTAGAACCACATTTCTGTTGTTTCTAGTTCTTTCCTCATGCTTAGGCAAATTGTCCAGCATTCATTGTCATATAAGAGGATATATATCATATAGCAATACAGAATTCTTTTCTTTGTTTCTAACAACATTTTGCACATTAAATTAGTTCACACCGTTTTCATAGGTGGGTAGGGCTCCTACAGTTGAACTGTTATTTACACAAATGACAAGGGATTGCAGTCGGTCCCAAACACTTTTCAAAATTCATTTTAAAAAATAATAATTTCAATAATATTGGTTATAGGAAACAAAGAGAGCCCATCCACTACTGCAATGCTATCATTTATTTTTCATGACGAATAAATAAAATTAAAAAGATACACATGGAAAAAATGATACATTTTTTTTGTGGAAAAATGTGTATTTCTTAGTAATTACAGTTTACATGTACTGTACCTGTTCTTTATTTTCTTTGTTTTTATGTGCTATGTCCTTTCAGGACGTAGACGATCATGGCTCTCCACCTCCTTCTATCCCTTGCAGCTCTCAACAAGTTCCTTTCCTCTGCTACCTTCCACAGACTACGTTCTGTCATCCACTCGCTTCAGTCAGCCAGGTATATCACGAGTTAAGGCAGTGGAGAACTTTCAGAGGGAAAATTAGCAGGAGATAACTGATAACTGACATCCATCAAACATGGCACGTGGAACTAGAACAGTCTACCCTAGTGATCGAAAAAAAGGGTACAGTTCGAAATTCCAACCACCTGAAGAAGGCCGGAGCGTGCAACGGCGGAAACGTTGTGACAAATATGGCGACAAAGATGAAGACATTAGTCCGACTAATGTAAATACTGTATATCACGCGTTGTTTCCCCTTGTCTCTCTTTCCCTCTATTCGACCCGTGAATATCAGATTCTTCAAGTCCTCCTTCCTCATTATGTGTTCCAGAAACTTCAGCTGCCTCTTCCTGATATTAAGTATAAACCTCCATCTTGTTTGCAACCTCTCTAAGATTTCTTCGTTGCTCACACGCTCGGTCCATGATATCCTTAGCATTCTTCTGTAGAATCACATCTCCGTCGCCTCGAGTCTCTTCTTCATCTTCGCTGCCGTAAAGAAGGACAGATGTCACGTAACAGTTCTGTATTCCTTTCTTTGTTACCAAAGATATCCTGTCTCGCAGTACTCTGCCCAGCTTTTGGAATGTGTCCTTTGCCATCCCAATACGCCTACGGATCTCAGTCTCGCACTTACCATCCACTGTCAAGACGCTTCCCAGGTATTTAAACTTCCGCGTCTGAAATACTAAATGTAAACATAGTATGTCTATATTTCTGAGATGATGTATTATGTACAGTATTTACATTATTCGGACTATTGCCCTCATCTTTGTCACCATATTTGTCACAACGTTTCGGCCGTTGTACGCTCCGGCCTTGTTTTCAGCAACCATTTTTACCAGTGCTTATATTGCAATTTTTGCTGTTATCATTATATGTTTTTACCAGAGCTCATATTGCAACTTTGTTATCATTGCTTTTCTCTGGCACTCCTTATTACTGGTTCCCATATTGTATTTATTTCTATGCTTGGTCGGCTCAGGCGATTTTTGTGGCCTAGCATATGTGCTGATTCCTTAAGTTTACGAATTTTCCAATGGTGTTCGCTGTCTATGATCTCAACATGATCCCACAGGGGACGGTGATCTCCCTTCTCTCTCCATATGTGGTCAGCCACGCCAGATTTTTCTACTTCCCCCGTGAAGAAAATTTTAGATAGGTTTTAAATGACGCCAGCTTGTTTTTAAAAAAATATCTGCAAAAAGCGCTGTCTGGCGATAGGGATGGACCCCACTTACACACAGTGATCAGTTTGCGTTGGTCTAAGTCTACCACAAGTTAACTCCTCACCCTTAGTGTTTTGTGAGTACCTACTTGAGTCCAAATAATGATAGTGTATAGATGACTTTATAAAGTTCTTATTCCTTTTTATTACTAAAAGAGATTTCTGTGTTTATTTTTTATTGCATTTTTATTTGATATGAGGTGCCCATTCCATTAGGGAGCCACTTACCATCGTGAAAGCTGATATGCTGGGCAGCAGTCAAGTATTGCATATTAATGGCAGTGGATGTGCCATGGAGATTCAGATTCCAGATTCAAATCTCCTATTCTGAACTTCGTCAATTGCTATCAACCAGTGCGTGTTCGTGTGTGTGTGTGTGTGTGTGTGTGTGTGTATGTGCGTGTGTGTGTACGCTCGTGCCCATGAGTCCTCATCCGAAAGTGAGCATTACATTTTTTTAATAATATTCACCCCATACAAGGCCCAAGAGTCACTCAAGGTAGAGGGTTACTGTATAGATTTATATTAACTTAATAAAGGACAAACGTTAGGAGAATTGAGTAGACCTTAGAAGGAACCAGAAACCGAACCCTAAATAAGAAACAAGTGATAAAGCTCTACATCTGTTTAAAAAACAGGAGAGGAGTGTAAGAAACGATAGGCGAATCTATCTACTCCTATTGAGTGTGCAATGTCTGAGAGATTCCGATCTCCTGTGGAGATGGATGTTTATATATCTGACTGTGATACGCTTAAATTTAAAACATATATCAAAATATTAATCTGCAAAATTACAACTTTTAGGCATTTATAATTGTTTAGCTATCAGAAGTTTTATACTCTTGAATTAAAATACTTTTAGATAGAATTTATATCTGTGTTAAATATTCGCGAGTGTCTTTGTGTCAGCGCCTCCTGTATAAATAGGAGAGGACATATTAAACAGTCAATCAAAGTAAAGAAAAAAAAGAATTTTTCCGTTGTTTAGTTTATTTTCTGTTGCATAAAAACTTCAAAAGAAGAAATTTAACTGAAAACGTTCTTTGCAAAACTACATCAACTATTGGTGAATATAATTTTTCTATTGCACTTTCTTACTCTTTTATCTCAGTCGCATCTGAAACGATTTGCACTTAGTGGCTAGGAGGACACCCCAGCTCAACCCTGTACCTGGCTACATAGACGTAACTCTTTTTTTGTTTATGTTTTTTTAATGATTGCATCAGAAGCAATGTTATAAAGCCACTAACACGCAAGGGGTTACTGAGGGTGAAAGAATATAAAAAAAGGAAAAACAGTTATTAAGGAGAAAGATCAATAAAAGAACAGGAATTTCTATTTAACCATTCAGCCTCCATGCAATACGATAAGGCTTCTAAGATACAAGAGGTTACCGGAAGTCAAATAGAATGTGAATACTTACCGGAAACCCAATCCTAAACAGGAAAAAATGGATAAATCTCTACTCCTGTTGAAAAGACTGTGGAATTTACAATATACAAAATCTGATAGCATCTAGTGTGAGGCCAGAATATTCTCCACATGTAAACTGATCCAATTTTTATATATTTATCTTATTATTATCAGATCAAATAATCCAGCTTTGGAGAAATCACGGCCCACTATGTGTATATTTAAAAAAAATGTAAATAGAGCGTAGATTCTCTTTATGGTAGGGAATATATCATTTTTTTTTTTAATTTTATACAAAGAAAAGTTGTTTTGAATGTTTACCTATCAAAAGTGCGTCAATAACAGCTTTTTGTGGTGTTTGCTCACGTCAGCACATGGCAGCATATACTTTGCATCCAGTGTCTTTCAGAGAAGATAGGAGCATGGTTGACCTGAGTGAAGACTTTCTGACCACCCCAAGAGTAGCTCCGTGCTTCAAAAGATTTGCGTAACTGCCCCGACAGGTGAACACGTGATGGGCACGCATGGGCATGAACCGCGTGGCAAACAGCTATATAAATACCTACCCATCCCAGAGAGAAAAGAAACTAGGACATCATACACGAGAATATAAGGTCCACGTTCAGATGAGGGCCTGGAGCCGCACACGCGCTCACGCACACACACTGGCTGACAGTAATTGACAAACTCCAGAATTAACTAAAATGTAAATGTTACGTATGATAGATTCAAATTCATGTTTTTATTTTTTTTTGTCGTTACGATGATACTTCATTACATTTTAAAAGAAAATAATCAAACTTTGATCAGTAACGTGCAGAAGTGGGGCAGAAGGGCCGAGAGCCGAGGGGCCGAGGGCTGAGGGCCCCGGGTATCCATATCGAGAAGGGATCCAATCAAAGAGTGAAATAAAAATTTAGTTTATATTTAATTTGAATAAAGTGTTTATGTCATGTTTCATCTGTTTTTACATATTTAAAATGTCTCCCTTTCTCACATTTCTCACTACTAGGCCTTATAGTCCCACCCCCTACTAGAGTACTTGAGGGGCATACAATCAACGAGTTGGCCCCGGACATCACCAAATCTCTGCACAGGACAGCTATAAGTCCTTTTACTCCCTGTACTGTACTAAAGTTTGCTGATATTCCATTCAGACTGCTTCTTCCCAAGAATTGCTACTTTATGGAACAATTAGCGTGCAGAAAGAGAGGAAAGCAGAAGGTGTGACGACCCCGGGCATCCATATTGGGAGGGCATCCAATCAAAGAGTGAAATAAGAATTTCGTTTATATTTAATTTGAATAAAGTGTTTATTTCATGTTTCATCTGTTTTTACATATTTTAAATATCTTTCCTCCTAACATTTCTCAGTATTAGGCCCTGTAGGCGCCCTTACTTAAGTCTTGGGGGGCATACAATCACGGAGTTGGCTCCGGGCATCACCAAACCACTACAGGTCACTATCTGTGATTTCAATATCACCGTTGTAAGCTAAAAGAAATCGTTTTTTTTTTTCATTAATAGACATGTATACATTATATATAAAATATATTTAGGTAGCAAGAATTCATTTAAGTAAGTTTTATTGAATAATATCGACAAGGTGTGTCTATAAATTTTTATATAGTTTTTCCAACATCCGACTAAAAGGTTTTATGTTAGATTTAAATGTTTACGCATTTGAGTACTTTCAACTGTCGCTACGTATACTAGAAATATCTTAATGAGGAAAACGGAAAAAAGAGCGTTGCTGGACTGTGACAGTCTCTGTAGCCGAGCAGTAAAGCACGCTGCATCAAACGATGGTTTCTCTTTCAAATGGGGAGGCGCAGTTTCGATCACTGCCGGAGAGTGCATTTTCTTTAATTTTTAGTACTTTTCTATGTAACAGTAGATAGGCCCCTGGAGAACTTTCCTTGCTTGATTCACTAGAAAAGATGGATTTGTGCATTTACAAACAGTACCGCTGCAGCCTTTCTTCTCATTCTAATTTCAGTGCGATTAACCAATTGGCTAAATCTTCTACTCTGCAACTTAGGAGAAGGCAACAGAAAGCCACTCTTTTCGAGATGTCAATGTAACCTGCAGGTAATAATGTCAACTGACTTGTACAGAATATTTTAGCTATGGCCCTTTGCAACGTTACCATAACGTTGTGACAATAGGGCAGTTCTTTGTATTGCAGTCAATTTGAAAGTTGGGGTTTGACATGATAAATAAGGATACAAAATATTTTCTTCCAAATCATTGCCCTTTTTTAAGGAAATGAGTTTAAAGATTAAATTTAGGTTCAAAATCGCAGCGTTGGACTTTCATTCCAGTGATCAGTGAAAGCCTTATAACACAGCCTTATAAAATTTATAATTTACTGAAGCTTTACAAACTGGATATGGACAAGATGCAAGGAATGAACACATTATTACTAGATCATTATGCCATCAAATAATACCTTAATTTACTTTAAAGGGAAATTATGCTGAACAATTTAGCAATATATTATGATGTAATATATTATACAATGCAGTAGTTTTAGTGCGATTTTCAATAAACAATGTAAATTTAAAACATTTTGTCTTATAATTTCTGCCCAGAAATATTATGGTATTATATACATTTTTATCTAATTTTTGTTTTTATTAATTATGTAACTTTGTCCCCCACCGCGTTGATCTTCAGACCACCGTGGTTATCATCTAGCTGACACTTTACTCGTTAACGCGTTGCTGATTTGTTGCTAATATCGTGTTGATGTACATGGTTCGACTCGATTTTCATCTGTCATCTGTCATCTTCCTTTTTTTCTTTCTTTTCTCGTTTCTTTTTTTACTAACTCCCTGAAGTCCCAGTGTCACATTATGATCTAACAAATCCTATTCATTAAGTAGCATTTTTGTTATTTTTACAATCTTTGTACACAGTTTTACTTATCGAATACCACAAGATTTTTGATTATGGTGATTCATAATTAGAATTCTGGTTTAAATATATTTTATATCCAATGTATTAGGTTGGTGCAAAAAATAATGTCGTTTTCTCACATAGTAACATATGTGAGAAAACGACATTATTTTTTGCAACAACCTAATATCTAATACAAAAAATATCAACTTTATTTGAATTTATTCTTGAAATTCTGAAGTAAGTTTGTTAGCAAAAACCTGCGAAAATTTGTTATTTCTGTACATTTTTTCGGACGATATTTAAAACTAAATGATCAAAAATTGGTTAAAGTTATGAATCCAATCTTTAGTGTCACTAATTATCACATAAAACCCCACCTTTTACACTGCGTACATGTTGATTTTCTAAAAAAAAATGAAAATTCAATCTCCCCTATTTTAACAACGCTGGAGAATGAGCGGTCAGTTTGGTGGAGGGGTCAAGAAAATAGTTGGTTGCTAGGTTACAGTAAAGTCGCCACAACGTCAGGTTTCCCGCAACTGTAATACAACACATAATGGAACGTTTCGAGTTAGCTGGAGAGATAGGTTATGAAGTGTGTGATCCGAACCAAGTCACTACAATCAATTTGAGGAGCCTTCTGTACAAACGATGTGGTCATCGTGTTCACTCGACATGAGACCAATCGAGCATTTATGGGATGTCATGGAGAGCTGTATTCGCACACCAAACCTTGAAATTTTTTCATCGTTTCATCTCAAACAAGGCTATAATTCCACTAAGATGCAATTGGTTTCAGAGAATGAAAGAAAACTTTAGTGAAGAAAAGAACACTAAAAGAAAATGATCCTGGAAGACAGATATAGTGATTAGCGTTTCATTTAAATTTTGGAAGATTGTAGGTGGCGGGGAAGTAAGGAACCAGAAGGAGATTCCACAGGTGAGAAGTGCAAAAAAAGAGAAACTATTAGACTAAAACATACGGTTATATTTAGCTAGTTCAACAGTAAAATAGTGAGACCGATCTACCAATCTAGTAGTACGCTTAAATTCATGCATTCAAGGCACCAAAAAGAAAAGCTCATCAAAGAATATCCCATGAAAATATTTCTAGAAAAGATAGAGAGAATCCATATCATGATGGTGATAAAATGACTGAAGTTGAGATGCCAGGTCTGGACGGATAACATTACAGACCCTTCTTTGGATTTTGTCAAGAATTTCAAGATATATATGGGGAGCACCAGACCAGATATGGCACAATATACAATGTAAGGACAAATAGTAAATTTACTATCAAAGAGCTGTGAATACCGTTGGAGGTAACATAGCTCTATTGAGCTCACTCCAGGGTGTTATTTCTGACTATTCGTGAAATCGGCACAATGTCGTTTCATAGAGTTTGTGTTATCTGAGAACATAAAAAAATTTTAAAAAGAAAGTCAAAAACAAACAAACGCGAAACCTACTCCGTACTTGAGTATGATTTATAGATTTGTTTTCCACTATCATCAAAAGGCGATTTACATGAAATGTTGTCTAGTAGTTGTAATATGATCTGCGTTAAAAAATTTAAATGGTTTACTGACGATGAAATGTCTCATAAATATTTAAATGTCACTCTCTCTCTCTCTTTCTCTCTCTCTCTCTCTCTCTTTCCATCCCTCCTTCTCTGTGTGTGTGTGTGTGTGTCTATATGATGTCTGTGTGTGTGTGTGCGTTTAAGATTACTGATGTTAATACAAATGTGAAACTTCTCGGAATAGAGCTACATCTAAATAAGATTTAAGTATTTTACAGTGTGTTGTATATATTAACAATTGCCTTTAAATATGCATTTGTACATTACATATATGCATATAATAATAATAGTAATAATAATAATACAATATACAACACAAAGACGCCTTTTTTAATTATTTCACCCCAAGCAAGTTAATAACACTAAGACGCAAGGATCTACTGAGTGTTAGAGTATCTGAAAAAAAAAAGTAAAAACGTTTAAGGGAAGAGAATAATAAAAGAACAAGAATTAAGAAGACAGAAGATAACGATTGACATTGAATGAAACTTGAAGCCAGAAAGAGATCCACATGGTAAAATTACGAGAAAAGAAACTATTAGAATATCTAACATGTAGCCATTTAAAATATTCAAAATACTCCTTATATAAATTTGTGACATTCTTATATCAATCGTTTGCGATATTTTGAGCCATTGTTTATTTTTGTTTTAATAATTACATCCCAAACAAGGCAATGAAGCCACTAAGACGCAGGTGGTTACTGAGTGTGAAAGAAGATAAGGAAATTAAAACCATTATTAAAGTGCAAGAATAATAAAAGAACAAGAATTAAGAAGACAGAATATAACAATTGAAATTGCATTTCAATTTTTGAAGATAAAAATTGGGAAGATAGAAGCCAGAGGAGAGTTTCACATTAGATAGCGATTGATATTGTATTTAAAATTTTTCAGATTAAAATTCGCTGGAAAAATGAAATCGAAAGGGAGTTCCACGAGCTAGAAGTGCGAGAGAAGAAACTGTTAGCATAAAACTTTTGGTTATATCTAGCTATTTCCACTGTAAAATGATGATACTTTGCCGCTAATTCAGTACTCCGCTTAAATTCATTAAGTATAGGTATGATAGATAGCAAAATACGCAAAAATTACAAATTACAAATTACATTGTGGTTGAATTTATTTCTATGTATAACTAATTCATTTGATAAATTGTTGTCTATAAAATACCTTTTGTGTTCAGAGATAAATTTTTTTAAATTTCTGTAAGTTTCCCCAACGTATTGTCAAGAGCACTCCAGACGGTTTATTTAATATATACCTGCTTCAGAATTATTATTTGTATAGGTACTTTTGGATCTGTAATATTTGTCTCAAATCAGATTAATTAAACTTTAAATCAACCAATCTTCCTCAAATAAATTTTCAGAAAAGTATATTTTATTTTTGAAATATTTTTAATAAAGAGAATTACGCTGTGCTGACAGATTTGTAAATATGGCTAAAATCAGTTATTTTTAGCAATTAAAAAAATAATTCCAATAAACTTAAATCCATTTTCCAATACAGCAATGTATTTTGCTTATTGGAAATATTGAATTTAATCTATTAGCTTGAATTAAAACTAAAATAAATGCTTCAAGAAAGATTTTTTTAATTTTTAAAATTACATGTTAAAAAAACCCTTAGGTATCGCTTTTCTTTGGAGGCACCTACTTTCAAGCTAGTGAAACTAGAATTTTATGATTTGGTAATGTTTTAATGTTTACATGTCTGGGGAGTTGCATCTTTAATTATTCATATGTAACATTATATCTAGGCCGTTTAATCTATTCAAATATTTTGTTAGAATCATTTGCCTCATATTTTTCTAGGTCTGTTTATTTATGTTCACAAAAGTTAAATATTTAATTATTTTATAGATTCTATCACTATGCTTGGAAATAATTTGTGATTTAATATTTAATTGATGTTATATATATATATATATATATATATATATATATATATATATATATATATATATATATTTAATTTAGGGTCCCTTTATAAACATATGCTACAGGAATATGTATATACTACCTGGATATGTTGCGTGGTCTGCCGAAACAACGAAGTTTACTATCTGACATCATTATTTACTTATAAATAGATTTTCTGTATACAAACTCTTTAGCCACGTGTTCTAAGCGATTCTCTACAATTCCCGCGCTTTCCTTTTTGGCGTGTTGTGTCGGTCAACAGAAAATACACTAATTCGCAAAAGCTGTTTACTACTCGTTACAGCTGATAGCCTGTTCCTCGGTCGCTGCTCTTCTTTGACAAAGAAACATGACTGGGATCACGTAGGCTCCTGAAAATTTGTGGGTAGGAAATTAAGCCAACGAATGCGCCTTATGCCTTCTTTCTTTCCCGACATCATTTTCTTATATTTTATATTTTCGCATGCGCACATTTCTGCCTCTCAGGTTTGCAAATGTTATAAAAGAATGCCGATTTTTCATATTGTCAACGTTTTGTTGCTTTGACGCAGTGTTACAAATAAATGTGGGTCTTTGTCAGGACCAAAGTTAAATTTTCTTCACTAAAGGAGATTGGCATCCTTTTTTTTTTCTTTTTTTTTTTAAATTACAGTATCATTTATTATAAAATATTCAATTTCGCACTCAGGAAAAAACTTTAATTTAATTTCTTTTTAAACTCGCAATTTAAGTTTTTATGAAATCTATGTATCAATCGTCGAACGGTTAATAACTTCTCAAACGTGTACAGTAGGTATTCGTTTATTAAACTATTACACCTGGCACAAGGATACAGATCTAGTGCACAAAATGGGTATCGACCACAGGAATAGTGTACTAGTTGAATTCATTAAATGGTACTTCGAAACTTGCCTTTAAGAGAGAATGGTATACAACTATATATCAGAATAGTATTGGGAACTTGAATGACAAAAAGGAAAAAAAAATAAATCCTGAATGATGCGACATCTTTCCTTTCCTGACAAAACTGTTTAGATATCTGATATCCAAAAACAATAGTGACAAAAAAAAGACAATAACAAACGCGGTAAAAAGCTGAATATGGTCGGTTAGGTTGTGTATATCTAACACATGGGACACCAAAGATTTTACATTTAAGCCGTCCTTTATCGTCAGCGCTTTCTCGGTGGAGAACTGTAAAAATGTTTGTAGTGTTTCGTTACATATATACAATTCCATTGATATATATATATATATATATATATATATATATATATATATATATATTAGGTTGATGCAAAAATAATGACGTAATAATGTCGTTTTTTGACGTATTTTTTAACGTAAAAAAACGACATTATTACGTCATTATTTTTGCAACAACCTAATATAGTTATTAGGTTGGTGCAAAAATAATATCGTTTTTGACGTATTTTTTAACGTCAAAAAGCGATATTTTTGCACCAACCTAATATATATATATATATATATATATATATATATATATATATATATAAGGGGCATTTAGGCAACAAGATTTCATCCAAACAAATTTTATTACATTCCACCGACAAGTTCTGACTATTTCATATATCTTTCCAATTATATATCGGGATTTAAGTTATGAATAAATCGTTCAAAGTTTATGTTTTTACTTGTTAGATCATAGTCATTGTAAAAAACAGGTGTAATCAGAAGTAGGAAAGATATAATAAAATGCTGAATACATAGACCAAATCGGTGGAATTTAATAAAACTTGTTTGTGTATATACATAGATAGATAGATAGATAGATAGATAGATAGATAGATAGATATGTGTGTGTATGCCTGTGTGTGAGAGAGAGTGAGTGTGTGTGTATATATAAGAATGAAACTATATTCTGAAGAAGTCCTTTCTGAGGACGAATTATGTTACATAGGTCCTTTTCCGTTTTTGTTAATCAATTGCATTTTTTGTATAAATGCGTGCATTATATATATATATATATATGTATATATATATATATATATATATATATATATATATATATATATATATATATATAGGGAGAGAGAGAGAGAGAGACATATAGCACCCATTGTAAATCCTATGAACTATTATTATAGAAAATAAACAGCCATATATTAAATATATCATTCACCACAGGAGATGATATCTTGAAGGCCATATAATATAATTAATATTTCCATATATTATATTAGTATGAAAAATAAAATAAGTGAGTGTGTGTGCGTGTGTGTGTGAGTGCAAATAAACGTTACATTTTAATATATGTGAGTATATGTTATGGGAAAATGGGGATACACTATTTGAGATTATTTTTGTGAAACGAATTTAACTAATTACTGTTGAGCTGAAACTTTGAATCGGGAAGTTCTATGCTTTCTGTTTTATTAGCTTATATATTAGGTTGGTGCAAAAATAATGACGTAATAATGTCGTTTTTTGACGTTAAAAATACGTCAAAAAACGACATTATTGCGTCATTATTTTTGCACCAACCTAATATCTTTGTAACATGTATATTTTCTTCCAGCTGTTTACAAGCATTTTCGTCTGTTAGAACCAGAAGTCTTCCATTGTTATTGTGTGCGCGCGCGCGTGTGCGTGTGCGTGTGTGTGTGTGTGTGTGTGTGTGTGTGTGTGTGTGTGTGTGTGTGTGTGTGCGATCTCCCGTTGTACGAGTAAGTCATCATAGATTTTATAAACATTACTCATTAAGCATTTTTGAACCCTTGGAAAATAAATCAATCCTATAAGAATCAGATTTCCCAGCCAATCAAAAATATTTTTTATGCACAAATTTTGGAAACAAACAGCATCAACCAGGCACTTTGAGTGAAAGCTTTCTATGTTGAACTGTGTGGCATGATAAAGAATTCGTGTACACCGTGTGTGAACATATCTGACCCGATATCGCAGAATGATACTTGTCTTTATGGGGCAATCAGGGTTCTTATTTCAATCCGACCTCTACTACATAACTACTATCACTACTACTACTACAAAATGTCGGGCAAACTTGAATGAAGTCCCGCAAATATTGGTCGAAGCAAAACAACTGCCAATGAAACCTTGTCACTCTCCGTTCCCTTTTTTTCCCCTCTCTTTATCTACTTCTCTTTATTCTGCTCTTGTCTACTTCCACATTGCATTGAGTATTGTACTAATTTAACCTTTTCTTTTCCTCACTGACGCATTTCTTCTTTCTTTGTAGCTTTCTTTCTTTCTTCTTTTATTGTTTTCTTTCTTTCTAGTTTGCTTTGTAGCTTTCTTTCTTCATTCTTTTCTTTCTCTTTTTCTTGCTTTCTTAACGTTCTTGTTTTCTTTCTTGCTTTTTTTCTTTGTAGCTTTCTTTCTTGCTTGCTTTCTGGCTTTCTTTCTTGTTTTCTTTGTAGCTTTCTTTCTGGCTTGCTTTCTTTGTAGTTTTCATTTTTTTTTCTTTCTTTATAGCTTCTCTGTTTTCTTTTAGGTTTATTCTTTTCCTTCTCGCTTTCTTTTTTACTTTCTTTCTGGTTTTCTTTCTTTCTTGTTTTTTTTTTGTTTTTTTTGTAGCTTTCATTCTTTCTTTCATTCGTTCTTTCAATATAGAGTTCCTGCTTTCTTTGTAGCTTTCTTTCTTGCTTGCTTTCTTTGTTGCTTACTATCTTTCTTTCTTGTTTTCTTTGTTGCGTTTTTGTTTTCTTTCTTGCTTTCTTTCTTTCTTCATTACTTTCTTTGTAGCCCGCTTTTTTCTTTCTTTCTTTCTTTTTTGTAGCTTTTTCTTTCTTTCTTTCTTTCTTTCTTTCTTTCTTTCTTTCTTTCTTTCTTTCTTTCATTCATTATGCCTTTATCCCACTTTCTTTACAAATTCGCTCACTCTCTCTCGCCCCGCCACGTTCCTTCTCTCTCTTTCCTTCGTAAGCACATTTTCTGTATTATATAATTTTCGACCTGCTTTTCTTTACTTTCCCTGTACCCTCTTTTTTTAACTCCCCACTTTTTAAACTCCCAAATTCTTGTATTTATTTTTCCTTCCATCCCTTTATTTATTTCTTTTCTTCTTCTTTTTTAAACTCTCTTATTCTCATTTGCTTCCATTTCCTCTTCTTAATAGCAGTTTTAGGCCAGATCCCGGGTGACCCTAATATTCACCAATTAAAAGTTATTTATTCTCTTTCATTTGTTTATTCCATATCAACAACAGAAATGTCATCCTTTAGCAGATGTGGCTTAATGATTAGAATGTAGGGCCACAACTCGTCTGTTCTCTCCTAGTTTCCAAGCTGGTAGCTCTAGTTATCATAGATTTTAATCCAATAAAAGAAGATATATTTAAATTTAAACATCTTCGAATTCGATTAAAACAGTAAATGTTTGTTTCTTCGGTGTCTTCCCGTATTTTAATTCTAGTTAAATTAAAAAGTATTAATATCGAAGCGCTTAATTTTTTAAATATATTATTTGATGGATCGACATAAAGATGTTTTAAATGGTACTTTTGTGTGATTACCCCACTTGTCTGCCAAAGAACCTCTGCTAACATCCGCTTTATAGTGTTGCCAAGAGCAGTAAATAAAGAAAAGAATGCAAAAGTCTCTTCATGTACTGTTTTATATTTCTGTAATCCGGACTCTTCTCCAGTCTTTCTGCAAGCCTGCGAACCTTGGACATTTACAACAGAACTACAGCGAAGGATCCAAGCATTGGAAATTAGACGCTACCAAAACCATCCAACGCATTATAAATGATGCAATGCGCGATTCCATCAACAAAAGAGAGGCCCGATGTAAGTCTTCATAAGTCTCGCCGAGAAGAAGTTGAAATGGTATAGCCACGCCCCAAAAGCCAACAACCCATCTATTAATATCCTACCATGTACCACATTAAGTAACAGAAGAAAAGGCAAAGGTAGGGAAAAAAATCATTGACAATGTCATTTGTGTGGACTGGAATAAACTTTACATAGACCTAAATATTTACACGCAATCGAGATATGTCGAGGGAGTTGGCCAGGTGATCAAATACGCAGCGACCCTATGACGACACCCATTTATGAAAAGGCAGGATATAAACAGTAATCCTGCAACATTTGCAACATCGAGGTTGTGTATGTTTGTGTGCTCGCGTGCGTTCGCGCACTAAATCAATCCCTTTAATACTGTAAACTCGTTATATAGCATATGGTCGCGACTACAAGTGATTTTGCTCAGATTCCAGTAACAAATGAATATTTACTAGGCCAAGACCGACGTTCAAGATGGACTGCTTTAATTGGCGAGGTTGCGTCGGATAGTTAGAATTTAATATAATGTACTCAATCTCCAGGTTGCCGTTCCCGACAAGAGAAATAACTCTCATTTGAAAATGACTAGTGATAAAGACCCTACGGCCTTCCAAATAAGAGTGAACCCAAAAAGAAAATTGCCGAGGGGCCTTGTTCAATTTGTTTGTCCCTAGTCCATGTACGCGTGAGGTTTCTTTTTAAATTTGACCTTGTGTCGCATTCCGTTTGCATGGTTGTGCGAATAATTTCTTACAGGGTTAAAAGCCTACAATAGTCCTGCTATTTACCTACAGGTGGAAAAAGGTATTTGTGTCTTGCCCAAGGGTATTAATATGAAGGGTGCGAAAACTGGAGTTTGAATTCAGTTTTTCGATTCCATTCGCCATACTTCCTACAAATAATCTGAATCAATATCCAAGAAACATTTCAAACATTTTATTGGAGGTCCTTCCGGGATTTATCGTTGGCGGCCACAACCTTGCCAACATAAGATATGCAGATGACACAGTATTGATAGCAGACACGGAAAAGTAACTAAAAAACCTCCTACAAAAGGTAGCGAGGGAGAGCGAGAAGAAAGGTTTAACTACAAGAATAATGCATGGTCATGCGATTTGCATTTCGGGGACACTAAAATAAAGCATGTGCAGCAGTTTAAATATCTGGGAAGTGTTTTGACGGAGGACGGTAGGTGCAACGCTGAGATCTGTAGATGGATTGGGATGGCCAAGGACGCATTCCAAAAGCTGGGCAGAGTATTGTGAGACAGGAGGATTTCTTTGGTATCAAAGAAAAGAGTACTGAGCTGCTCCGTGACATATGTCCTCCTATACAGCAGCGGATGTTGGACGGTATCCTCAAAGATGAAGACGAGACTCGAGGCGGCGGAGATGTGGTTCTGAACTCGCAAGGATATCATGGACCGAGCATGCGAGTAAAGATGAGCTCTTGGAGAGGATGCAAACAAGAATGAAGCTTATGCTTAACGTAAGGAAGAGGCAGATTAAATTTCTGGGGTACGTAATGAGAAAGGAGGGCCTGGAGAATCTGATACTCAGAAGGGAAAGCAACGTATGACATACCTGGCGGGCTTGGGTAGGTAGATGGCAGAACGTGATCTGGGGGAATTGGCAGAAACACAAAACCTATTGAGAGCCACAAGGGATAGAAGGAAGTGGAGAGTCATGATCGCCTATGTCCTGAATGGACACGGCACATAAAAAAACACTGAACTGCTAGGCGTACTTTTTGAGTTGAATATATCTTCAGCCTTATTCAGTAAAAAACACTGAAGAATCGTTTCGTTGAGTTTTTCAGAGTATAGCACCAAAATAATTAGGAAGCAATATCGCAAAAGTGTAAAGATCTCTACTGTTATGTCTTTATAAAAATAAAGTAGCAAGAGGCTACGCGGAGGCCCAAAACGATGTTTCAAGGGTCAGTTGAAAACATCCTTGACACAGGCCAACATCTACCCTGAGACCTAAAATAACCGTTGCTGCAAATCAGCCTTCCAGGTGTAGGGCCATCTGAGTGGGGTTGGAGAGACGTTCGAGTCCAAACGTCAACAGGAAGAACTGCGATGTTCTGCCACTCACATTCCTCTATGACTCTTTAGGAGTAGGCTGGGCCTTCACAGCCATCTTCGTCACCGCCACCAGAGGGAAAACGGGAATAAGGAGAGAGGATCCCGATGCGAGCAGGTGCCGACGACTTATGTCTTTAATCTCTGATTCGTGATGCCTTCATTATGCGAACATAAGTCCAGATATTTACCTGGATTTATAATTACCTGAAACACAGTTACTCCCACTTTTGGCGCACTTCACACTGAAAAGTAACAGTTTTGAGGCAAGACAATTTCATGGGTAACTTTAGAAAGAGAATCCACGAATTTTTTAATGTGTTTTTTTTGGAGGGGGGGTATTCGGCTTCGATCAATTTCCAACCACTGTAGCTTCCCTGTGACTTTTCTATAAATATTTCCATGGTAATTGTTCGGATGAACTTTCTTTGATACGTAGGCTCTATGAATTTAAGCGTACTACCAGATTGGCGGCAATGTCTTATCATCTTACAGTTGAATGGTTAGATTTAACCGTAAGTTCTATTCTAATAGTTTCTTCTCTCGCACTTCTCGCTTGTGAAACACTCTTCCAGCTTCTTGCTTCCCAGTCAACTTTTATATTCAAAAATTGAAGTGTAATGTCAATCGTTATCTTCTGTTCATTCATTGTTCTCGGTATCCTTCACAATGTTTTATTTTTCTCATATTCTTTTACACTTGGTCACCCCTTGCATCTTAGTAAATTTATTGTTTTGCTTGGGGTGAAATGATTAAAATTATATATATGACAATTACTACAAAGGAAAATCTTCTTGTGAAATTGATAAATGGAACAAACGTGTCGAATGTTTCATTGAACAAGAATGTAATAATTATGAGTAGATGGGTCGCTTACAACACTGTTGCTGGATTCGACACCCTTCCCAACGAGTTCCCCCAGCAAAGTAACACTGAAAAGAGTGTTAATTATACATGACCTCATGTTTATTTGAAGAAATGCAACACAACAAACACAATTTTTAAAAAAGTGTACAAAATAATTGAATGTATTTACTGATATACTTTGGAGAAATTAACTGTTGATCAGTCGGGTAAGGAGCAGTGTACTTAGCTTGTGTTCTTGAAATCATTATTAAACAAAAGGCTTGTTATTATCTTTACTAATCTTTTATAGTTACAGTAGTCACGTGACAGGGTTCCCACGTGTTTCCTGAAGTTGTATAAAAGGAGAAGAAATGTCTCTCTTTTAAAAAAATATCTTCAATGTTACCAAGTTAAAAAAGAAATAGCATTCTATATTGCAGCTTAATGTAGGAGCTATTGCTTTTTTTTCTGTTCGTTTGGGGGGGGGATAGGAAGCATGTTTTTTTAATATCTTTATTAAATCTCATACAGTTTCATAGTCTAATAAATTATATTTAAGTACTAAAGTTTAGAGCTAGATGGATTGTCTTAACATATTATTTTTTGCATATACAATAAGCATCGTATTTATACGAAATAAGGCAAAATAGCAGCTTGCCTTGTACGTGAGAATGCACTGTATCCGAATAAATCGAGCAAGGTTTCAATGTATAAGGCGATAAATAATGGCGTTGGTTATAATTGGGCTTGACACCATGGCGAGAAGCCCACAAAAATATGATCCTAGGTGTATATAAAGAACGTTTTGTTCGACAGAAGCAAAAAAAAGTGTAGAAAATGATCGAATGTATTTATAGACATACTGTTTTTGCATTAATTACTAACTAACCTAAAGCCGTTTCATAGTTTAATGATTTACACGTAACTAAGTGCTGGAAAAGTCCCCTTAGCTTATGCGTACATTCTATTCTTTAGCCGTCATATCTCCGAGATTTGGACAAACACACGTGACCAACTTTGGCGATGTGGCAAATCGTGAGCTTCTGCTGATGTTTCCTAAAATGGAAAAAGAGTGAAAAAAAAGAAAGATAAAAAACGAATGAAAAAGATAGATAGATAGATAGATAGATAGATAGATAGATAGATAGATAGATAGATAGATAGATAGACAGAAAAATAAGAAATTATATAAAATAGGTAGCTGCATTGTACATGAGAATGGACTGTGTCCGACTAAACAGAGCAAAGTTTTAGGAGATAAATAAACAAAATAATGACATTGGTTAAAATTTAACTCGACACCCTAGCGAGAAGCCCACAAGAAAGCAACACAAAAACATGATCCCATATTTATATAAAGAAACATTTTATTCAACAGAAGCAACAAAAACAAAAAAAGTGTATAAAATTATCGAATGTACTTATAGACATAACGAAATTATACTTTACAAGTGTTATTCTTTAGCCATCATGTCTACTTCAGAATAAATGTTTGTTTTGTTATTTTGAAGAATTACACATTTGACTAAATTAAATTTTTATTCTCTTCGTTCTTGATAATAAAGACTGTTGTACCTTATTTTTATGAATAATCAAGAGTGGTCTCCCCTTGTTTCGTTACTCTCCTCTTTGAGAGAGCTATTTCTGTTTACCGGGACTATAAATGGACACTATACGCGAACCTTGTATCCTCAGTTAAATAAAGCTTTCTTAAAACCTACACCTGCGTACTTTTGTTATTACACTTATTATCAAGAACGAAGAGAATAAAAATGTAATTTGGTCAAAACAAACACTTATTCAATGAAATACATTCATAAAAACAAATTGGAATGTTGGGATAGCACGTCTTCTAAACTGAACCGGCTTAGCATTTTATGGCTTCCATTTAATCCGATCTCTTAAAGCTTTCAAAGTTAAGAGATCAATTCAGAACTATCAGAATTTCTTTTGTTGAGAATCTCAAGGAATTAAAAAACTTGTTTGTAATGGAAGGAGTCAATACTTGTCACCGTTGAGGTGTAAAAATTTCAAAGGAAATGAAATTCAACATTTTCAAAAGAAACGAAGGCCACACATTGAGTATTTTATACATATCTACGTATTTATGCTAATAACACAACTATTTACCCCTGACTAAATAATAAGGAATGAGCGCTTAACTATCATGGGGATTATTGAGGGTTCTAAAACTCCAGAGACTGACAGCTGATCCCTCCTCTGATCTAACTCTAAATTCTCAATGGGGTAAAAACATGATCGCTGATCGGACTCTGAGATATCACCAATCACGTTGAATGGATTTTACCCCAGGGAGGCTCCGTGTCTTGAACGCCTATTGTACCTGAAATTCAACTCCCAGTGGCGTTCGATAAAGATGCTAGAAAATGGTCGGCTCCCTGTACCGCTCTATTAAGCCATCATTATCATGTGTCAAATGGAGCCCACAACACTACGTCAGACCTCCCGGTCCTTCACTGCTGTCCCCAAGTGCTGCCTATCAATGCCTGTATCCCTTGAGATGACGTCAGGAAATGACAATTTTCTGCCCGTGGTCAGGTTTGACGCATGGATCCAGAGTAGGAGAGAGGAGACAACCTCAATCTCGGAACGGTGGCAGTGGTTAGCAAACTGTGCTTAACGAGTTTCTTATGAGAGAGGAAACACGGGGAAGACTGCCGTAGATTTGACAGATGGTCGGATGGCATTTCCAAGAGAGGTTTTGAGCTCTCATCAAGACATCGGTGTAGGTTCCATCCAAGCGTTTCTCCATGCCTTTAGAGAGTGTCCATTTCTCTGAGCCATAGGGTAGAATCGGCTCAACAATGGCTCTGAATATTTTGATCTTGAGTTTTCTTTCCATTTGTGATGTCCAGATCTTGTGTATACCACTGCACGCAGACCATACCATACCCTTCCTAGTTTGGAAGCTTTCAAAGAAAAGGAGATGAATGATCCTAGATATTTATAATCCTCAACTTCATTCAAATAGGTTGGTCATTGTTGACTGTACATCTATCCAGTTTTTGACTCATTAAGATAGAGACCTACGCAGTTGGGGAAATTGTAAGAGAACTTGCGCATTTTCTAAATATTGACTGATAAGCGTGATGTCATCAGCGAAATCAGTATCTGTAAGACATTTGGCAGGGAAGCGAGAGCTTCTTGCCGGGCATAGTTGGCAACCTTTATCTTGCAGTAAGTACCTGACTCCTCAAGCTATTCTCTACCTTTAAAAGAGCCAGATCAGGCTTAAAATGTAGTAATGATGCTATATATGGGCATAATCTTCCCAGTCTTCACATTCCAGTCTCCGCGTCCTTATGGGTGATTAATTATTTCCCAATCTATAGCCCCTCTCTGACAAACGAAACGTCGCAAGCCTCTCGCTTTTCTATCGCTATTTCCATGGAAAGTTCACAGACGAACTACATTCCTTAGTTCCACCAGTTCTAACCTTCAAGGCTAAAATCCGCCATGCTACACACATTGTAGCAAATCACCCTCATTCCCTTTGTATGTCATTGGTGAGACATATGTTCCACTTGAGCAGCGTCTTCGTGCAAACCGCTGCTCTGTGCAACCGACTACCAAGAAGAAACTTCCCCACAAACTTGTAACAGCATGCTTTGGCTAAAAAAAAGTGATTTCACCGATGAAAAAAATAGGATACAGGTTCTATTCCTCTTGATGGTGATTTATAGGACTTCTCAATCTTGGCAGGCTGTTATTAATTTCACTGTTTAAGAATATATATATATATATATATATATATATATATATATATATATATATATATATATATATATATATATATATGTGTGTGTGTGTGTGTGTGTGTGTGTGTGTGTGTGTGTATGCATGTATGTCTATATTTCTGAGATGAGTATTTTATGTACACTATTTACATTATTTGGACTATTGTCCTCATCTTTGTCGCCATATTTATTACACCTCCTCGACTCTGGCAATGATGTCCAAGTATGGCACTCGCCTGATGGTGGTGGCGAATTTGAGAACCTTGTTCAATACTGACTCCTCAGAGATACTCAGCTGATATTGGCTGATGTTGATTACTGCTTTCACTGGTGGTTGATGGACCTTGTGCGTCACCTTCTGATCTTTCAATCTATTTAATTTTTATACTTGGTGAGCCTTGACTACATCGAATTCATGTCTGAAGGATTTATCCAGATCATTTTGGATCCTTCACTGTTCTTCTTCATTGGTAATTCTGTTGAAGAAATCCTCGAGCCTCTAGGAGACATGAGCGTGTAGTCTCTATTTTATCCAACGATTGTACTGGATTCTTTCTCGGAGAAGGACGTGTCCCACTTTTGCGACCAGACGGGCTCTCCTTGAATTGACGGGAAGTCTTGGCGCCAAGCCTGAAGGGATGAGTTGTAGATCTCTGCATCGGTGTAGGAATGTCAGATGGTTCGATATTCGTGTTAGTTCCTGATAGGATTTTTCAATTTGTCTCCATATTTCCGATGTATCGGGTCCGTACCGATCCTTCAGTATCTATCTATATTTCAATAATAAATAATAAATATGGCGACAAAGATGATGACAATTGCCTGAATAATATAAATAAGACACACACACACACACACACACACACACACACACATATATATATATATATATATATATATATATATATATATATATATATATATATATATTGTGTATTTCAGCAGTAAACTTTCTTTTAAACATGTTTCAAATCTAAATAAAAAATAACCAATGTAGTATATCAGTTTAATTGCTCAGTGCAAGACTGTGTCTCGTGTCATAAAGCGATAATCTACATTGGACATACGACAACAACACTTTCCGTGCCATAAAAAAGCATCTCGACTGCCACAAGATTACCTTGCTTATCTGTGACTATCTCTGTGGCCAAGCAGTATGAACCTACAAAGGAGAAACAGGTTCTAACTTTGCCGCAGACCGCATTTTCCTTTTTAAGTTTTCTCGATTACGCAGATCGATAAACACAATACACATTGTTTAAAAATTAAAAAAAAAATAGACGCCTCTATTTCTAACACAGGTATCCACTAAAAGTAACATTTGAAGTAATATATATATATATATATATATATATATATATATATATATATATATATATATATATATATAAGAAAAACAGACCACTTTAAGGTTAAGGCTCCATTATAATAATTTATTTCACCAGAGCCCTTTTAAAGGGCGCCGGATCATTAGATAGCACTTCCAAAAATGAAACGAAAAATAAAATGAAAATTGATGGATAGCGTAAGTTTTTGTAATTTAATAGAGAGTATAATAAGGAGTGGTTAGAGAGACTTGGTAGAGTTTAGGGAGGGTTTAATTTAATATCTCTCTCAATCATACTTGGGAGGAGGAGTGACCAGACCTTGATTTATTTAAACGGTTAACTTAACGGAAGTGATATATTGAAATGGGAGGGGAGAAGAGAGAAAAGAAAAAAGAGGGAAGTAAAGAGAATGGGGCTGTGAATGAGGAGATGGGTGGTAAGTTTTAGCAATTTATGTAAAAAACAGATTTTAATGTTTGATAGTAATTTAGATGTCTAAAAAAACCCGAAGAAATTAATTTGATGCTTGCTAGAAATTTAAATATTTAACTTTTTTACAAATAATTTAGGGATTTAATATAAGTTAAATACTGTATTTATTAACACATTCATAGAGAACATATTAAAAAAATTTAAACTATAACGGTTTGTTTACCCGACCAATAGTGCTCTTTTAATATTGTAAAAGACAGTTACGGTAACATCTTTATCAATTTGACTCTAATTCATGAATGTAATTTGTAATTATTATTAAATATATATATATATATATATATATATATATATATATATATATATATATATATATATATTGCGAGTGAATTTAAATTCAAAGTTACTTTCCTTATGATGCATCTCATTAGAGTTGTATTTTACTTTATCAGACGAATAAGATGTTATAAATCTAACAAAAATAATACCATTTTAAAGGAATTCCCTAATATTACATAGAGTTTCTTTTATCCCAAATGTAGAAAAATAATTTACAAATCTGCACCTTTCGTCCGATTGTTTCGTAACATTTTTCTCTTCCTGTCTTTAAAAACAAATTATTCGGACAAACACATAAACGTGTTACAAAACTGCACGCAATACCTGTCATCTTCTTGTATTAGGTTGGTGCAAAAATAATGACGTAATAATGTCGTTTCTTGACGTATTTTTTAACGTCAAAAAACGACATTATTGCGTCATTATTTTTGCACCAACCTAATAGAACGTGTCAGTGAACGTCTATAACTGAATGAAGTTGACGGGTAACTTTATTTTAAAAATATAGATAGCATATTTCGAAGAGTTGCAGCAAAAAAAAATAGACGGTAGATAGTAAAATAAAACAAAATGATCACAGAGAAAATAACTTCAATAAAATATGTAATAATTTTGAGAGTACTATCATTATAATATATTTATAATATCTTAATATAATGTTATATTTATGTAGACCGATTATTAAGCCGTTAAAGCCTCAGCTATAAATTCAGCTAATAATTGAATCAGGCTATGGAATTATTGATCTGCTCTAGGAAACTTATAATTTTTTTATTAACTTCTTCAAATATCGGAAGTGCGGGAGTATATGCCGACTCAGTTTGATGAGGAATTGACGCTAATGAGTTTGGAAATTCCTTAGGACAGGTATAAAAATGAGAACTGCATGTCTTCGTTTAGCAAATACTTTTTCATTCAACATTAATGGAAAGTCAATGAATAAAACAGAGAATACAGCAACTGAAATATGATAAAAAAAATTTAAAAAAAGACGATTAAAAGAAAAAAAAACGAATAAAACGATTGAGACTACTTAAAAAGAATGGTCCACTTATTGAAAATAAAGAAAGATATTTTAGTAAATTATTTTTTTCAGATTCTTCTCCGACTATCATTCCAGATTATGGCCGATAATCGAGGTTTCACTATAGTTGGATCAGTCGATACTAAGTTTTTTTTTTTGTTTTTTGTTTGTTTTTTTTTTGTGTGTGTGTGTGTGTGTGTGTGGTTAGGGCGCTATCAACGTTATTTACATTGAAATAAAGTTTTAATATATTATTTTTTAACAAAAAACAAAATTTATTGAAACAAAACAAGTACAGTTGACCACTGATGACAATTCCAGAGCAACGTAACAATAAACAATTTTTTCTATCCTCTGCCAGCCGCAATGATGGAAAAAGCATTACCTCGAACCATCGCCAGTGAGACACACTGCAAGAGCCACTCCGTTTCGCGAGGCTCGTCCCTTAACCGACACGCAATCGCGCCAATCCTCCGAAGGAACGCCATCGAACGAGAGTCAATAACCTCTGAAGTCTCCACTGCCACAGGAGTAAAAAAAATCCATCAGCAAGAGAAAAATATTTAACTTCCCAAATCGAACCCGTAGGCCTCGACCGTGGTGATGGAAAGCAACCGGATGGCATTGCCATTTTCCCTTTTAAAATGGGGAAGTCGTTGATTTGGGATGCGACCTGTGCGGATACATTTTCGGTTGGTAATTTGATCAGTTACGCGATTAAGCCAGGATCCGTCGCCTTGAAATAAAATAATCATGATCTTCACGTGCTTGTTTCAGTTTGATTAATCTCTTGTGTCGTAATAAAGAGATAGTCAGCCTGGTTCCAAAATAATAATAAATTAACTCCCATGTTTTATGATTGGCGCTGTAATCAGAAACATGACCTCATCAATAGAGAGTATTCAAACGCAGCGCGCACTAAATTTCAACTTAGAGTTTGCAACTTTTAATCGAAACGAGGAGAATGAAAGTCTCGGCTCCTTACTTTTTTTTTTCTTTTATATATAATAATCTCATTTGTATATAGAAAGGAAAGTGTTATTGTGAATTGAATTAAAAAAAACAAAAACAAAATGAGAACAAAACAAAACCAGAATCAGGAAATATCTATCTATATCTCTGAGATAAGGTATTATGATAAATTACATTATTTACATTATTCGGACTGTTATCTTCATCTTCATTGCCATATTAGAAAATGTTAGGAAAAAAATAGAGGGTAGATGGTAAAAAAAAGATCGTAGAGAAAATACTATCATTTAAAACAAGTAATAATTTTAGGAGGTCTATTATAATAATTTATAGTGTAACCCGGACATAAAAGAGTTGTCGGGACCGGAGACGAAGTCTCTTATATCCGGGTTTCTTTTATATCCGGGTTTGGTCTATTTTGTTTAGATAAGTATGGCTCTAATTTGGGACCAGAGAAAATCTCTCTTACACTCAGGTTTCTCTTATATCCGGGTCTCTTATATCCGGGTTACTCTGTATTTATAATATCTTAATAAAATGCTATATTTAGATAAAAATAATAATGAAATAATATTTTAATAAACAAATGTTGATAGCATTATTATCGTAAAAATAGTGATATTTTGATGAACTAGTATATAAATTATTATTTAATTTATTGCTATAACTAAAATATAACTTTTTGTTTTTAATCATTTCAATCAAAGCAAGGCAATAAAGCCACTAAAACAGAGGTAGTTGCTGAGTGTGAGAAAATATGAGAGAAAAACATTATGAAGGAGAGAAACAATAAAAGAACAGGGATTAAGAAGACAGAAGATAACGATTGACAATGCATTTTAATCTTTGATGAGCAAAGTTGATTGAGAAGCAAGAAGCTGGAAGAGAGTTCCACAAGTGAGAAATGCGAGAGGAGAAACAGTTAGCATAGAATTTACGTTTAAATCTAGACATTTCAACTGTAAGATGATGAGACATTGCCGCCAATCTAGTACAGTGCTTAAATTCATAAAGTTTAGTTACCATAGAGGAAAGTGATATTTATTCTGTTTAACTACAGAAATGTGGCACAAGGCCGAAAAGGGGGGTTGGGGAAAGGACGGTCTTCTTCTGTCTTAACTATAACTTAGCTAGCCGCAAATACTGACCCAATCGTACAAAACAATATTCCTGACACGAAAACAACACATTCATACGTACCTTTCTTACTACAACCACCATAATGCCTCTTTGTCTCTGTGAAAATACTAACTAGTCCCCATATTTACAATTCGTTTTCTGTGGTGGGGGGGAAATACCATAGAGGAAAGTTCATCAGAACAATTACCATGGAAGTATTTATAGAAAGGCACGGGGAAGTTACGTTAGGGCAGTGGGGAAAAGACTGAAGCCAATATGCCAGGTCAGGACCAATAACATTGCAGATTCTTCTTTGGATATTATCAAGAATCTCTAGAAGTACCAGACCACATGCGGCAGGAATATTGGAAGCATGGACGAATAGCACAATTATAAATGTCTACTCAGTTAAAATATTTTATTAAAATATATTAACTTAATTAAACATTATTCAAAAGCATTTGATAAATTATGACACAAAGAACAATTGCAACTACTAGGAAACTTTGACATATTCGAAAAGGATATTAGAAAAATCCAGAACCTATAATGGCAGCAAACCGTCTACATACGGATAGAAAATGAGTTCAATAAATATACAAAAATAGAAAGAGGGTGTAAGACAAGGATATGTTTTCTCACTAGACTTATTCAATCTATACCGCGAGGCGATTCTGAGAGAATTAGAAGCTTTACTATGATTCGTTAATGGCGGCCATAATCTTAACAAGATAAGATATGCAGACGACACAGTGTTGCTAGCAGACACAGAGCCGATCGAAATCTGAACTGCTTGTCGTCCAAGATGTTTTCCCTCTTGAGGTGATCAACAACCTTCTTGTTGATTATACCTTCAAAAGATTTGTTAATGATAATGAGGAATCTGATGGGTCTATATTGAGGTGGAGATGAGCGTTCACCCACATTCTTAAAAACAGGACATAAACGTGTCATCTTTCACAAACTTGAGAAAGATTTAGCCTTCAAGAAGCAGTTAAACAGTTCCGCTAAGATCGGGGATAACTCAGGGTTAATATTCTTAAGGACGACCACTAGGATTTCGTCTGTACTTGTAGGATCAAGACATTTGATAAAACTTATAACTTCTTGGGCTGTGATAAAAATATTACTGAGATTGTGCTCTGTGAAACCAGGGAAGTGGGTAGTATTTGCATTCTTCAACTGTTTTTGTTCGAGTGAAAAAACAGCCATATTGAATATTGAAGTCACCACAAATATGAAAGCTGGCTAATGGTTACTCAGTGAGGATATTATCAATCATCTCAGCTATTCAGTCGAACATGATAAATCTTAAAAAACGTCTCGTGATAAAAATATTACTGAGATTATGCTCTGTGAGACAAGGGAAGTCGGAAAAGAAATGTCATCTAAAGTTGAGTTAGCGGCAAAGATCGTGGCGAAGAACTTTGCCTTATCTGACGAGGATGAGATAACATCTGGGTCATTTATAATAGTTGGCACTTTTACTTTGCCTCTATTCAGAATTTGGTTAGAAATCTTCCAGAACTCCTGGGATCCAAAGTGTTTGCTTTCAGCCTTGGCCTGAAATACTTGTGTAGAACAACACTGTATTTTCTAGAACTCTTTTATTGCGGTCAGTTTTGTTCTAGTACGAGACGTTCCATCTTATAAATATTGTAGTAGTGTTTCCGGTGATCTATAACATTCAGTTATGAACCAGGACAGGCTGTTCGGTTTTTGCAGGAATTATTCTGGGATATAAAATCCATTCCAGAAGACTGAAAGAGGAGCTTTTGCGGTGTAAGATCTAAAGTTGTTCCATTCGATTTTCGTGTACTGAAAAATCGTTCTACGAAACGGCACATGCGGGGAAAACTTTTGGCATCGACTTTGACACTGACTAGTGAATGATGTTCCAAGCGAAGGTAGAACTTCAGCGAAGCATTTTTTCAGGGCAGGATGTGAAGAAGAGGTCAAGGAGATCAGCCTGATGTTCTGTTGTATCGAGAACGCGGAAAGTCGGGACTCTTCAATGATCTGTGTAAGTTCGTAGCCGACGGAGAAGTAAATGTAGTGTCTACATTCTTCATCTGTTTTTGTTCGAGTCAACTAACCAATATCTATGTTGAATATTAAAATCATCACAAATATGAAAGCTAGCTAAGGGGTACACAGTGAGGATATCAATCGTCTCAGCTATTCAGTTGAACATTACAGTTCCATCATCGTGAGGACGATACAGAGGGAAAATGAAAGTGATACTGTGAACAAGTGCTATGCAGAAACACACATTTAATATAGGCGCCGAGTCCGTGTCTGTGGCGATTCCGATGGCCATGTTTTACAATTAGGAGCGAGTAACTCGGGAATGTGTGGCGGGTCTTAGCCGTGAAGGTTAGAAGTGGTAGAACTAAGGACTGAACACTTTCCATGAAACTGGAGATAGAGCAACGTTACGCCTCTGAGAAAGGGTTTGTAGGGTGGAAAATAATTCGTTATCTACAAGGACGTGGAGACGCTTTTGGATTCTATCGAAACTGGAACCTGAAGACTAGGCATCTCCTGCCTATATATGGCAACAGTACTCCATTTTTGTTCAGATCCGGCTCTTGTAAAGGTAGAGGATAACAGGAAGAGTTAGGTACTTGCGGGAACGGTACAGGGAACCGACCATCTTTCCAACATATTTAGCGATTGATTGTATGTACGAGTTAGAAGTGGTCTGGGCTGAGTTTAAGTCCCAATAAGCGTTCAAGGCACGGAAACGAGAAGGAAAAGCCTAATATCTCTTACGAATTCAGAACAAATATAAACCAATCATATTTCTCCACGGAAAAAGGCATGTTTTTGTTTTGTTTTTTTATTGTGAAATACGTACTTTGAGTTGTTTTTGTTTTTTTTATACGATATTATCGAGTTGGACGAGCCCCCATTTTGTTACGTGTTGGAAATTGTAACAAAGGAAAAAAAATGATTTACCAAAACACAGAGCTAAATCACGAACATATTTAATTTACTAAAACACCACATAAAATATATACAAGATAAACAATTGAGGCATACAAAAACCGAAAACACAGAGTTTACGAGCGAAGTGTTATGAGGGAGAAGGAAGGGAAGTCAAGTCTTTACCACATAAAGGCTAGCGAAGTAATCTAAGTGCTAACTGGAAATCCACAAATGTGAGTATATATTGAATAACTGGTAGTTTGGTCAATGAAAATAGTCAAAACTCTATTTACCAGATTTGTTCCAAGGGGTTCTCTTTTGGGTTTTTTGTTGATCGGCAACTTTTCATAGAGATTCTTTCGGCTGGATATAATAATTCTCGAATTAAAAGCCGGAGTTGATACTGGCAGAAATTTCTTTTCACAACTGACAACCCTTTTCAAAAAACCTATTTTTACGGGGCTAGCACCTAATTAGCATATTTCTAGATTTTTCTCGAATATACCAGAATGATCTAGAATGATCTAGAATCTTCCAAATGTTCTATTTCTAATTTCTCTATTTTACAACTACTTCATGAATTGAAAACTTTTTTTGTATTAACAAGTAGAACTTGGTAGAATCCCTTACTATAGAAATGCATCCTCGTAACAATACTCAGCTCTCGGTATGCGAGTATCGTGCGCTGACCGGCAGTTCGCTTCTCTGCAAATAATATTCGCTCAAGCCACAGTAGCCATCACTCCAGGTAATACCTCACCTCCAGGTGATGGCCTGGGTTTATTGTCCAGCTCCCGATGCGTCCCCAAAATAAGCTTGAGAATTATTTCTGCAGTATTGCCGTTAAAATACATTTTAAGCTAACCTTGTGTCATATTCGGTAACAACGTGGACTCACTGAAAAATTCACAGGTCAGCGGATGCAGTCATTTTTCCCTAATACTGGAAAGAAAATTTTAACTGTTCTAATTACTTATAAATATTAGTATTTATTAGTTCTGTGGGGTGAAGATTGAAATAAACACCAAGACAGTCAAACATCAAATGACAAAAAAAATGGTTTCCGAATTGGAGGATCCGCGCATCCTTCCGGTTAATAAATTAAACCATCGAAAATTAATATTTAACATTTTTCAAGCAATGGGTCGCATTCCCTCACAATAAATAAAAACATGCTTTATGATCCCTTTGAAGAGTATTTAAGGAAAGTCTCTAGACTGCCCGTCAGGAGAATGGGTGGCAATATATGGAAGCAGTTTACGACGGGTGCGGCTTCAAAGAGATTCCCTTACTCATCCATCTGTCTTCCTCACCAAGCTACGTGACACTTAAACTCTTCTTCACCAACCTACGTGACACACTTTTCCCCTCACTTTCTCCCTTCCTTCTCTCTTCTTCCCACACAAACACGTGAACAAATCACATTTCTTTTGATCTTAGCAAACAACTACACACAAGGAACTTTAAGACAAAATCTTTAATACTTGTACATGCCGAGAAAAAATTTAGTTGTAAAAACCCGAACATATATATGTGTGTGTGTGTGTGTGTGTGTGCTTGCGTGAATTCGTGTGTGTGCGTGTGTGCGTGCGTTTGTGTGTGTATTTTAATCGGATTCGTCCCAAGCAAGGCAGTAAAGCCACTAAGACACAAGGGGTTACTGAATGTGGGAGAATTATGAACAAAAACATTAATAATGAGCGAGAAGAGAAAAGAGTAATCAGGAGAACATTAGATAGCGTATTTAAAATTTTGGAGATTAAAGTTTTAAAGAAAGCATGGAGCCGGAAGGGAGATCCACAAGTGAGAAGTGCCAGAGAAGAAACTGTTAACATAGAATTTACGGCTACATCTAGCCAGCTGAACGGTAAATTGATGAGATCACGATGCCAATCTAGTAGTTTGCTTAAATTCAAAAAGTCTATGCATCAAATTGAAGAGCTCATGCAAACAATTACCATAAAAGTATTTATAGAAAAGACACAAGGAGATAACCTTACGGCGGTGGGAAAGTGACTGAAGCCGAGCCGCGAGATCAGGAGCAATAATATTGCTGATTTGTTTTTGGATTTTGTCAAGGACTTAAAGGAAAATAGCAGGGACACCGAACCATATGTGACAGCAATATTTAAAAACCTTTCTCGTCTTTTTCTTTGGTTGGATGAAATTATACAATATCGTTTTCTTTCTGCTGACATGAAAAAATAAACTGGAAAAGTAAGTATTGGTTTGGTGTACGTTACTAAAAAACGCCATTTGCTAATCTTCGTTTTCAATCGCAATTCATTTTAAACACCCCACCTCACCACCACCACCACCACCTCCAATTTTTCTTTTTCATCCTCCTTCCTCCGAATCTTCACGATTCTGACCTAGAAGAATAAAATACCCGTGTGTGGGAGAGTAGAAGTGTTTACGCAAAAACATGCGTCCGTACTGGAATAAATAAACAGGTTTCTTAAATTGTCATTTATCACCACAACATTCCCGAATGACGGGCAGTAAAATTTTAAGCGGATATGTATTTGTTGTTTAATGGGGCACAATTTTAATATTTGCGTTCAGTGTTTTGTGGAGTTCATACCGACCGTTAAACTTTTGAATACCAAAGATGAAAAATAAGTCGATAAGTGAAATGTTCCTTAAACTCTGCAATTTTATTGGTCCTGACCTGGCATCGCGGCTTCAGTCCCATTGTCGTAACATAGCTTCCCTATGTCTTTTCTATAAAAACTTTCATCATGGTTATTGTTCTGATGAACTTTCCCCTATGATACCTAGACTTTACTTTATGAATTTAAGAGCAGTAGCAGACTGGCAGTAAGGTCTCGTCATTTTACAGTTGAAATGGCTAGATGTCACTGTAAGTTATATACTGACACTTTCTCCTAACGCACGTCTTGCTTGAGGAAATCTCTTCCAGCTTCTTGCTCCCCAATCGTGTCGTTCAAAAATGTAAATGCAGTGTTTATAAATGTCTTAATTCTAATTATTTTATTGTCCTCTCTTCTTAATAGTATTTTTTCATATTCTCTCACACTCAATAACCTTTTGCGTCCTAGTGGCTTTATTGCCTTGCAAAGGGTGAAATGATGAAGAAAAAACTCTATAGAGTCTCGAGTTTGGGGAAAAAATCGACACATTATCTGCATTTCGCTGAAGAAAATCCTAACTGGAGATTTATCGTTATTTAACTGTGTAAAAGATAAGGGTGTGCGGATGGTGTAAAGAGAAAAAAGGCGAGCCGAGTTCAAATTTCACTTTCGCAGAGAAACGTTTCTTTTTTACCCTTGCGAAAGATATGAATCCATCTCTTCTTCCTCCAGCTATGGGTTAAATGACATGGCTGATTGTGCTCTCTTACTTAGAGTTAATGAGAAGGAAAACTTTGCTTAATTCAAAACCAGCCTTAAGAATCTTGCCCTAAACGCAACACACCTGTTACTTTAACGATCCTAGTTTAATTTCTCCCCAAACAAGGCGATAAAACCCCACTAAAACACAAGGGGTGATTGAGAATGAAATAAACAGAGAGAAGACTATAAAAGTCAAGGAGACAAAAATGACGAGTGGCATTACGTTTAAAGTTTTGAAGATCGTAGTTGACAGGAAAGCAGTATGTAAAGTTAATGACCGATTGCGCCACCGCAACTTGGCGCCATCGAAATCCCTAAACCGATATCCAGTGTGTCAGTGTGAAGACCAGTTAGACTGTTCATGATAAAGCAACGGGAAATATTGGAATTCGAATGGGTGCCAGACGGATAGAATATTCAAAATATGGTGTTGTAGGATTTCACATCCCTCGATCTACGTTAATCTGCTTCCTTGTCAATCACTTAAACCATTTGTTCTCAACCAGGGTCCATATAGCTCCTGGGGGTCCATGTAACCATGGGGTCCACATAAAAAAAACAGGAAATTAGGAATAAACGGTAATATTTTAGTGATCCATAGAGAAATTTTACTTCGGAAAGTTTATTACAAATAAGAATTGGAATTTCTACAATAATCTATGCTATAATACTAAAAATAGAGAAAAAAAAACCCAACTAAAGCTAGTAAAAACGAGATCAAACGTAAAATGTAAATTAGTGTTCCTTTTTACTCTACCGGATGTTTTGACTGTAAAAATGTTAAAATGCTTTATTATGAGTTATTTTACTAGTGTACATAAACGTTCCATTGAATTTCGTTGTTAAATACAAGTTTATTTTCATTAGATTAGTTTTACTTCAAAATAAAGCATATACATTTACTATTTCTATAATAAAATTAAGAAATCGAAGAGCCGAGTTCGAATTCCAGTCAGATCCATTAGAGTCACTTACGTGCTAACACCTTAGGAAAAGTGTGAATCCTCTTCTTCTCCCCCCAGGACAGACTGGGTTCTATAGCCTTGGATGGCAGGAGAAAGTAACTCTGAATTCAGAACTGTATTTGGCCATACTATATATCTAAAGAAAGGGCCGTTCGCATTGACTCGATGATTCCAACTGCAGTCGAATAATGATGATGATAATGAAGAAAAGGTTGAGAACCACTGACTTAAGCCAACGTTTATTATCGCTCAGGTAGATGGATTATTGAGCCGTTAAATCCTCAGCTATAAATTCAGCTAATAATTGAATCAGGCTGGGAATTATTGATCCGCTCTAGTAAACTTATAATTCTATTAACTTCTTCGGGAGTATATGCCGACTCAGCTTGATGAGGAATTGACGCTGACGAGTTTGGAAATTCCTTAGGACAGATAGCGATTTTCCAAGCATAGCTTACATGTGGCACAAGGCCGAAAGTAGGAGACACCCAGTGAGGGTCAAACTCACTACTCAGTCGTAATTGTTCTGGCGAGACAAGCTTGATGACCATTACACCGCCTCGGGGTGCTCAATTTCTTAGAACAGATATAGGAATTGAGAAGTGCATGTCTTCGTTTAGCAAATATGGGGTTTGATTCAACATTAATGGGAGGTCAATGAATAAAACAGACATTCAAAGAAGGATGGAGGATACGGCAACCGAAATAGTATGATTTAAAAAAAAAAAAAACATCAAAGACGAGTAAAGAAAAAAAAACGAATAAAACGATTGGGACTACTTAAACAGAATGGTCCACTTATTGAAAATAGAGAAAGATATTTTCGTAAATTATTTTTTAGATTCTTCTCCGGCTATCGTTCCAGATTATGGCCGATAACGGAGGTTTCACTATGTCTGTTTCTAAGATCAGACGATACAGTTAGAAGGCTCATATGTCATGCTAAAACAATTAGTTTTTTGTTTGGGGCGCTATCAACGTCATTGACATTGAAATAAAGTAGTCATGATCTTCACGTGCTTGTTTCAGTTTGATTAATCTTTTGTGGCGTAATAAAGAGATAGTCAGACTGGTTCCAAAATAATAATAAATTCACTCCCATTTTTGATGATTGGCGCTGTTATCAGTAATGTGACCTCATCAATAGAGAGTATCCAAACGCAGCGCGCACTAAATTTCAACTTAGATTTTGAAACTTTTAATCGAAACGAGGAGAATAAAAGTCTCGGCTCCTTACTTTTTTTTTCTTTTATATATAATAATCTCATTTGTATATAAAAAGGAAAGTGTTATTGTGAATTGAATTTAAAAAAACAAAAACAGAATGAGAACAAAAACAAAACCAGGATCAGGAAATATCTGTCTATATCTCTGAGATGAGGTATTATGATAAATTACATTATTTACATTATTCAGACTGTTATCTTCATCTTCATTGCCATATTCACAACGTTTCGGCCCTTGTACGCTCCGGCCTTCTTCAGGTAACTGGAATTTCGAAGCGAACCCTTTATTTCGTCCACCGGGGTAGATTGTTCTGGTTTCACGTGCCATACCTCAAGGACACATGGCCCAGTGGATAAAGGCGTTGTTTAAATCCAGTGACTAGACTCAAAAAATTGTGAGTTCAATAACAGGTGGTGAACCCAAACTTGGAGAGTTGAGTTAGTGAAATAACTGGGACATCATGTGACGTGGAAATAGAACAGTCTACCCCAGTAGACGAAATAAAGGGTTCGGTTCGAAATTCCAATCACTTGAAGAAGGCCGGAGCGTACAAGGGCCGAAACGTTGTGAATATGACAATAAAGATGAGGATAATAGTCCGAATAATGTAAATAATGTAATAAAGAATCAAGAAGGCAGAAGATAACAACTGACATTGCATTTCAATTTTTAAAGTTCAAAGTTGATTGTGAAGCAAGAAGCCGGAAGAGAGCTCCGGAAGCGAGATAGTTAGCATAGAACTTACAGTTACATTTCTATATCTGCGTCCTGAGTAAGATGATAAACTACGTCCAATAGCAAGGCCTCTGATCAGAAGGTTTTGAGGAGCGTGGAATAACCTCTAAAATGATTTTTTCCGAAAGTAAGCTCAACAAAAATAGGGTTTTAGTTTTCTCTGATTAGTCGAATATTTCACATGTTGATGTTAATTTCTAACCAATAGACACCTTGATTTAAACTGTGTGTGTTGTATTGTGGGATCTTTTTGACATGTTTGTAATATTGTTATCAGCTGGATTTACCATTGTGTAAAATAGGCATCAAGGGAATGAGGCACCACAGAAATTGTTATGATATGAGGTTGTTGTACACATCGAAAGAAATAACTCGAACATGATTAACATTTGAATCTGCCAGACGCCATTCCGAATGGGGGAGACGATTGACACACAGTGAATCTTTATTGTGATTCTGATTGCTTAATAAGGATTATGGTCTAAGATAATCATGTTTGTTTTTACTCAATACATCATATCTCCACTCTTGAATAAGTTAGTATTACTTTATGGGATTTAATTTTTTTGTGAACACACGTAGACTACCCTCATGTTTGTTTGGCAATATTATGGCCGTATGCTCATGTGATTCTGTAATGTGCTGGTTTGTTGATAACTCAACCACCTCTGGTCACAATTCTATTAGAGTCTGGTCGTGACTCATTTGAGAGAGATTGCTCAGCTGCGATTGATTCTTTCTGGCTGTGTTCCCAGGGCATTGGTGGTGTTCTGGGTTGGGACAGATAATCAGCCTCTCTTGATGATCGTATGTTCCTTCGGTCTCTTACATTTATTTTCAGCTGGCATCTCCATGATGTATGTTCTTGGCTGATGCGTTTTTTATTTTGTTTTGTTTTTACACTACTCACCGAGACTCCATGCTAGCATACATAACTCGCAGATGTATGGGGATATCAAATTTTTTTAAATGCTTAGAGCTCCTGTGGGTTTTAATCCAGTCCTTATTGTTATTGGGTTAGAAATTAAAGTCTGGCCAATTTTTAATATGGTATGTATGTGGGTATGTAATTGTGTTGGAAATAGGGTTTATTTCCTATAGTTCTACATTCATCAGTAAATATTACTTTTTTCCTATACTTGCTCGTTCAACTTATACGTGTCTCTTTGAATGTTTATGTAAATGTGTCGAGTTTGGTTTGTTTTCATGTGTTCTTTCCACTCGGTTTAATTTCGAAACACCAATATCTTCAAATATTTTCTTGCTATTCAACCAACTTACCCTGTCTTCCTTTTTCCTAACTCTCTTGTTGTGACTGTCTTGAAGAATTTTTCTTCTTGTTCTTGTCATGCGAACTTTTCAAATTACTTTTTTAATTGTCCTCCGATTTCGACTCAATTATTTTGCAATTTGCAACATTTATTAACACCACTTTATAGTCATTTGTTCCTCCTTTAAGTTCATACCTTTCTTTTGACTTACTGCAATCTTTATAGGTCAGAAATTAAACAATAAATATCAGTAACTCTCCTCTTGTATATATTTATTTACAATATAGTGAATAGCACTTAAAATGCGTAATAAAAAATCTCATTCCACCAAATAAATGGTATATTTATAATAAACCAGATATTATGAATTGAAATTGACCTTGTATATTTATCTTATAAATATAAGTATATTCTGTAATTTTTACTAACATCACTTGTTTAAAGTCAAATGCCATACGTGATAAACGCTTTGACAATAATGTCTCTTTCGATTCATGACTGACTATGCAGAAGATTTTTTCTCGCAGTAGGCTACCTTTTCTTTCTGTGTTAGACTGGTTGCTAAGCAAGGTAATAGAACCTGTTCGAACCCAGTCTGTCCTACTATTAAACCGTTAGCTTGGGGGAGAAACTGATCCCAACATTTCCCAAGGGTAAATGAATGTAACGAACCAGACTAAAATTCGAACTCGGCTCTCCAATTTCTCATTCCGATGCGTTATCCATTGCGCCACATCGCATATCCCATGATTTTTTACTAACTGTAGCTGGCCGCACGCTCCCTGAGTACCCGTAGATTGTTCGACCGGTCACTGGCCAAGTTCCGCCTGCTGTCCACGTTGTGTTAGTCTTTAGATCCAGTAAGTGGGGTATTGCCCATACGTTCACGGTCGATTGGGGATGTAGGCACGGCTGTGAGAGAGGGCGGCGGAAAATTAGAATGTGGCAAACAAGGAAATAATATTTGCAGAAGCCGAACAATAATAGATAAAATATTGATGTCTTTTATATAAGAAAACAACAACAGTAGAAAGAGTTTACAGAAAGGATAGAAAAGCAATTAACATAAGAACAGAGGACCATTCCTCTACCAATTATACCAACAGAGAGAGGTGTGTGTGTGTGATTAACTCGTTCCAAATCAACTTGGGAGGATATGTGACTCGTAATTTCAGCCCTACGTGGAAGTGAAGCTTTTCAGTTGGTTGTCGTAAGTGATAAACGTTATGTTTCAGCGACTTTTCAATGCGACTGTTACAACGACGATGATATTTCTTGAAGTTCTTATCTCTGACTCGCCACTGGACTGACCCACTGCAACGACAGTCTCACTCTCTCTCTCTCTCTCTCTCTCTCTCTCTCTCTCTCTCTCTCTCTCTCTCTCTCTCTCTCTCTCAACGTCACTCTCGTCTAAAACCCAAGTCTCTCCAACTCAGCAAAACTCGCGTTTATATAGCAAACCGAAGGTTATAAGCCAGGTTGCTCACGCGCTTAACACGAGTATCGCCATAAGCAAAGTTTAAATTCAGATCTATTTCAAATCTCTTAGTGGATAAAATTAATTAGTTCAATGTTCATTTCAATTGTCTTTTCGATGACCAAATTCAGCGGATACAACTTATGTTTAGATCAGATTTCACTAGCGGTAAACATACACTGATCTTACCTCCCCGGTCCAATTTACTTCAATATGTTTTTATCAGAAATGTTATTTGCGCCTATTTTTTTTTTTTTTAATGACCCAAATTAAACATCGCCTCCTGCCCTTTTGCATTTGTTTATAAACAAGTCATCGCCAACCTGATTTGAAATTTATTCTTTATCCATCAGCCATCTCAGGTTTCATATATCATTGTTCTAGATTCTTTCCTATTAAAAGCGCTGACACAGTTTGTAACTTTCACGGAAGATCGTGTTTTCTATCTTCAATCAA
Source organism: Acanthosepion lycidas (assembly GCA_963932145.1). Taxonomy (NCBI): domain Eukaryota; kingdom Metazoa; phylum Mollusca; class Cephalopoda; order Sepiida; family Sepiidae; genus Acanthosepion; species Acanthosepion lycidas. The sequence goes on along the minus strand of OZ010601.1, from coordinate 35,164,155 downwards.
TAAACGTTATATTTGCGTGTGTGCATTCATGTGCGTCAACCTCTCTCTGTTCCATGTCTTGGTCTCAAAAAAAACTTTGCGCCACATTTTATGATTACGTTTGTTTTTTTTTTTACGGCATATCAACCTCAATGAGTTATTTAATGCCAACAAGATTTTTATTGCTGGTAATTTCTTCTTTTTTTCAAAAATATATTACTTGTAATAATGTATTGCTGGTAATAATTCCTCCAAAAATGTACTGCTTGTATTAAAACCTATTGTTACACTTTCATAGTGTTTTGACCTCAGTTTGGAGGTCAACTATTTGCCCATAGCTGGGACCCTCACAGGTGCTACCACCTCAGATCAGGGTGACCTGGGAAGACCAGCAATTAAAAGGTGGTTATCGCTCCTCAAAACCAACTGATGAGAGTCTTTTCTGTCGGAGGTAGTTTATCGTGACACCCAGGACGTGGATTTGGTTTATCGTCATACCCAGGACGTCTCATTTGGCAGGGGTGGGTCTTACCTCTTAGTCGAGGTGCAATCGGCGTATTCTGAAGCCCCAGCCGAGAGGGCTGGTGTCACATTTCAACCCTGACTACTGTAAAATAAAAATGCCCGCAGAAATAATAAATATACGAATACATATACATGCAATCATTGCAAAGTCTGTCTAAAACGATTATGAACCTACCGCTGAGGAAATTAAGAAAGCTATAGCGGCTCGGATTGAGGAATCGGAGAGCCGAGTTCAAATTCCAGTCGAATCCATTACATTCACTTACGTGATAATACCCTTGGGAAAGGTATGAATCCTCTTTTCCTCCCCCCTCCCAGCTATGGGTAAATAGCAGGACAGGCAACTGGTCTAACGCAAAAGACATGGTAACCTACTGCGGGAAAAAATCTGTTTCGTCAGTCATGTATCGAAAGATACATGATCGCCTAAGCGTGTATCACGCAAGGCACAAAAAAAGTTTTTTTTAAATAGACATAGGAATAATAAAGTATCACTAGAAAAGGTTACTTTCTTTCCGAATTCAATAAGTTTCTCAATTTTATGAAGAGAGTTTGAAATCAGAAACGCATCCCCAAAAAGTGTGGTTTTTCGCACATTAATACATGATAGAAACAAAAAGGTAACCCTCAAGGCCCACACACATACAGAAGTATCTCAATTAGATCCATCATAGTGAAAGTATTAAAGAATATTGTATTAACTAGGTTCTAATCGTTTTAAATAAATTAAGTCATAATAAACCACTTTGGTTTTCGTTCTGGTAAAGACAGTGGCGTAACTAGAGTGTCTGCCAACCGGGATAGACCTTAAGTTTACCGACACCTACATCTACTCTCCCTACCCACGAAAAAACAACATATAGTACAGTGTCTCCGTCTTATATATATATATATATATATATATATATATATATATATATATATATATATATATATATATATATATATATATATAGCTTTCATGAATTAAGATTATTACCTATGGTATTTTAAGTGTTTGATATTCATTAATTAATAATTTTGCTCTGTCTGGGACATAGAGCTCTCCTTTATGCTCTTGGAAATTCCATACGGATTACAATTTTAATATATATATATATATATATATATATATATATATATATATATATATATATAGAGAGAGAGAGAGAGAGAGAGAGAGAGAGAGATAAACTATTAACAGGCCGAAAAGACGAAAAATAGAGCAACACTCAAACGAACTTCTGTCAAGGAAAACAACTTAAATTTATATAACAACCAAGATGTGTGTCCCAAACAAAGTGTTGATGCGGCATTAAAAGAACACACCCTGCGTCTCCTCACATGTTTCACATAATAATGTTTATTATCCGGCCAAGATGACAATCACTCAAATAAGTATGTCATAGTTTAAGCTACTCGAAATCGAAAAGCTCCTCCTGTAAGTAGTGTCCCGATATTAAAACCACTTTTATTTCAATACAGACGATATACACTTATACAGCACACTCAAAAGTGCCAACTCCATAAATGTATCACCCGGGGCTGACCTCCCCCGCCACCCCAGCTACGCTACTGGGAAGACGATGTAATAATGGCATATATGTCATCAAACAAATCCAAGAAATTGCATACCTCTCCAATAGGAAATTGTATATCTGCTATGTTAGCCTCACAGCAGAATATGATCGCCGCAATAGAGACTTCTTCTCATCGATTAGAAATTGTCTTTCAAGTGCAGAAAGCACTGAATGCATCGATTTAATAGAGGAATTTTATCGGTTCATAAAACCTTACATGTCTGGCGAGAACTCCAATATGGAAATATTTCAAACCCCGTCAGGAGTACAAGGAGAAAATAAAAGCTCTAGTCTATTTGATATTTTCTTAGGCTATACCCTACGCATTTGCAAGACGTCAAGAGATGGGCATTGATCATTTAAGCATTGCATACATCCCAAATTAATCAACCAAAAAGCTTTCCCTCTAAAAAACAATGTAATGATGATCAGGAGGGGCTGTGTTGATGACATAGATTTATAGTTGAAATGAGAATCGTCTTGAACAAATATCCTCTAGCAAGCATTTCAAGAAATAGGACTAAAAATAAACTTTCCAAAAACATCAGTCTGGAATTGGAAGGAAAGCAGTGATGGCAAGATGTGTAATGATTAAATTCTAATCACTTCATATACCTTGGTGTATGCATCAGATATAACAAATTTAGTATAGGAGACAAAGAAATTGAAAATAGAATACGCTGCACTGGGGGGTACTTTCATCCAACACCTTAAATTGCTAAAAACCAAAACATTGACCTGAAAAATCGAGTTATGTTCATAAATAGCTTCGTCAAATCGAGTTTTATATGGATGTCATGCATAGCACTAAAACCCGTTCAGAAATATCTCTACTATCAGCTGTATACAACCGCTTTCTATGATCAATGGTTAAAAACAGCTTGCAGCCTGTGGATCTTGGCGAAGACTACACCTCTTCAAACCTTGTAAACTGGCGCTACAGAATCACAAACAAAGAACTGTACTAGATAACAGAAATCATATCATTGGAGGACTGCCAACAGCAGCAAAAGCTAAAATGAATATCACATGTAACTGGAAGAGCGAAGAATGACATAATCAAAATGTTGACATTCCACACTACTTCAAATGAAAGGTTAGGAAGGAAACTCCCATCAGTACGCAGGTGGATTGGTCATGTTACCAGGATTCTCGTGCGATAACAGCTATTGAGCTTGAGAAAACTATTTTTCCTAAAAAATTGTTTTAAGGGAAAGATTTGATAAATTTTAACCGACGGTAGCACTGATTGGTCAGTCAATGAATGCCGGATGCTTCCTTATAAGGAAATGGCTAACATTACCATTACCATTACCCCTAACGTTTCATCATCAACTCTAGGAAAAGAAGATATAAAATCTACAAGACCAAAAATGTGAGCATTCTGACTATATATATATATATATATATATATATATAGATAGATAGATAGATAGATAGATAGATAGATAGATAGATAGATAGATAGATCGATAGATAGATAGTAGTCTTTATTATCATGGACCTGTTGTTCCCCATGACAGTGGGCACATTTTTCTCTCTCTCTCTCTCTCTCTCTCTCTCTCTCACACATACACACACACACACACACATATATATATATATATATATATATATATATATATTTTTTTTGTATGGCCTAAAGATTGAATTGAAGCAATGGATGTTGACCTCAATGTCCACTTTTATATTTACATACGAGCTATTACTGATAGTCCGGACTTTTACCCACACACACACACATATATATATATATATATATATATATATATATATATATAGCATACTTTACAACTATATTTTTATCATATATATATATATATATATATATGTGTGTGTGTGTGTGTGCGTGTGTGGTCAGGCAGCAATCTGTCTTTAATGCATCTTTCATTGAAAATTGCTGTCAAGGAAGATTTAATTAACCTTTAATTGAATTTTTCCAGGAATCTAACATTTTTCCGTTTTTCAAGGGAAATTTGCACATATATATATATATATATATATATATATATATATATATATATATATATATATATATATATATAAGCACGCGCTCTAGTGTGTGCGTTCACGCGTGTAATTTGTTTTTGTTTTTACTAATTATTCTGTGTAATAGATTACTTACTATTGACATTTTAACAACAACAACGACAATGACAATGTTAAAATAGAGTACTGCTATCATATGTATGAAGGAGTTGCCCAGTCCTAATTTCCCCGTCTTGATAGAGCTTTTAAACGTCTCCGAGTCCTTGTGGGTGATACATTATTTTCCATCCGTAACCCTTCTCTTGCAGTCGAGATGTAGCAAGCCTCTCATTACTCTATCGCTACTTCCACGTGCTCAGGCGAATTTCATTCCTTAGTTACGCCAGTTCTAGCCTTACGGCTAGGACCCCCTCCATGCTCGCACATTGTAGCAAACCACCCTCATTCTCTCCGTATTCCATTAGTGAGACCTAAGTTCCACTCGAACAGCTTCTCCCGCGAACAACTTCTCTGTGAAACCGACTCAATCCTAACTCATTCGAGTCTAGTGTTAACCGTTAACTTCCCCACATATCTGCATAAACCGTGTCTTTACTTTGTAAGCCTCTATCTATAGTAGCTCCTGAGCCTTGTACAGGGTGAACGTCATTGTAAAAAAGGATGAATACCTTGTATACATTGTTTTACGTGCATGTATACATGTATTTATGATTTACACTGTTTGTTTAGTAATTTGTTATCGTATACTTACAGTGGGGGTGTTGTATTATCTTCAGGAGGACTGTCAGGCTGAATTCAGTGACAGATTATGGAAAACTGTGTGTGGTAGATTAAGTAAATATGTTGGTGACACTTGGTGCTGCTGACCATAATCAGCGTGACAATCACGTGACGAAACCAATCAGAAACCAAAAACTAAATACAAAACACGGCATGTGACGTTATCGTGAGCGTCGGCGGAAGGAAAGACAATTTCTTTTTCTCTATTACTTAGCTGTGTGTACATGAAGAGACACCGATGAAAACACAAAGTAAAATATCATCCGGTTCACACTCCTCCCCAGTGTTTTGAACAGAAGTAGATCCGTTATCCGTTGTTTGCTATTTAGGATAGGGTTTCTGGTCCCTTCTAATTTCTATCTCAATTCTGTACGTCTAACGTCTCCGCCTAAACTAAAATTTATACGACGTTATTTATTTATTTATTTCCTCATCAGGAGTAAATAGGTTCGCCTATCACCCGGTTCACACCCCTCCCTGGTCTTTTGAACGGGAATAGAGGTTTAAGATTGGATTTGTGTTTCCTCCTAAAGTCTTTTCCTTCTCTTTCATTTCTAGTATCTCCTTACGTCTTAGCGGCATTATCACCTGTCTTGGGGTGAATTGATTGAAAAAATTGTGAAAGGGGATCAATTGTTGTAGAATTTTAATCTGAAAGATCTTAAAGAAAATCTAAGAATATATGCAGTTATTAGTTAAAAATGGCATTAGCGGTGCGGAAAGTGGAATATATATATATATATATATATATATATATATATATATAATAAAAATATTTAAAAAATCATATATATATATATATGTCTGTAATAAAAAATGTCGGATTAAAAATAAACCCATTAATTCTTTAGAAGTTGTGATATGTCCCGGAAAGGTGTATATTTGAACGAAGTAGCTAAGTGGTTTTGGCTACTACAACCAAGTAGAATACGGTAGCAGTAATCGACTGGTACGCGTCGTAGTCGCAGGTAAGAAGTGTAGATCAATGGCGTAGTCCAATGGACATCGTTATAGACTTAGCTCTCAGACTAAGGCTCTTTGACTCTCCTACACGTCCGTCGGTATTTATGACGGACACCAGCCAATCATATTCCAATGAGGGGGAACACAGATGTACGCATATTCCATTATTTCAAGTTGCTTTGTTTATGTTTCAGATATAAAACTGAGCGGATATGAGCTTTCGAGGAAAATATCTGAATGAGAGAATGTGCTTTCCTTAAAAGTGAAAATAGACCCTTGCTGGACTGTAATGCTCCTTGTAGCCAAACGGTAAATCGTACCGGATCAAACAGTGGTTTCTCTTACAAACCTGAGCGCAGGTTCTATCCCTGCCAGAGAGAACATTTACTTTATTAAGATTTCTCGAATGTGAAGGCCGATATAAGTAATACACACTGTTAATAAATAAAAAATTTAAAATGAAGCGTCTATTTTAAATACGAATAATCACTCTAATAACGTTTAAAATAATAAAGATGTCAAACTTAAAATAAATCCATAAATTTTAGAAATATATATATATATAATAAATATTATGTGTTATATTTGTATATTGTAAATTATATATATAAATTATTATAATATATAAATATTATATTTTATATATTATATAAAATGTTAAATATATATATGCAATATATCATATTTGTATATTTGCATAATATTTATATATTATTATTGTGTAATATTTATTATTTTGTACAAATATACAACTACTATATATTGCATATATAATTATATGTTATATATTACTGATATTGCATATTCATTTAAATATAATATATAATGGAACCTCAAGGTGTGAGTTTAATTCGTTCCATGACCGAGTTCGTAAGTCGAGTTACTTGCATATCGAAGCTATTTTTCTCATTTAAAATAATTAAAATACTATTAATCCGTTCCAATTCCCTCTACTTTTTTGATACGTACTTTAAAAGATGACAAAAGTATTTTAGTATAAATAAAATAAGTACATATACGAATGTAGTAGTGTTAAATAGTGCTCCACAAATAAAATGTTTGCTTACGTCTGACATTTAAGGGGCAACGCTGAGTAACCGTAAATTAAACTTGAAGTTGAGGTTGAGTGACAGATGTCGAAGTGTGGGTCTTGTAGGAGACAAATGGTTGAGAGTTTTGTTGGCTCATAAAATTTATTGATAGTATTAGGTTGGTGCAAAAATAATGACGTAATAATGTCGTTTTTTGACGTTAAAAAATACGTAAAAAACGACATTATTACGTCATTATTTTTGCACCAACCTAATAATTGGTGCAATTTATTTTATTTTTTTTAATTCACTTTATCAATGAACTTAATTACTAAATATTTTCTACAGGTAATTTTTTATTGCCTTTGTCGTTACAAATACTTAATTTCTACAATTTCTTTATGTTGTTTTTTTCACTTAACATAGGCGATAAACTCAAAATTACATACATTATTACTTTTTACTTAACACTTAATCTTTGTCGCTGATTTTTTTTTTCAAGGTCATTAGTGACGTTAGCATTTTCTTCACTTTTTTTTTTTTTTTTTTTTAACATACTTTCTTGACTTTGAACTGAAGGTCGTTTTCATAAAAACTTATACATGGTTGTTTGTTCCTTCCCTCTCTTCAGATTTTTTCTAAAATACGTTAGGTAAGTGTCATTACGCAACTCCAATGCACGACTAGTTGACACTTTCTCTGGATGTTTTTTCTATAAAGATCAAAAAATCCTCCCACATCCGCAAGATTTTCTGCATTTTTTTCCAAAATAACCCTGTCTTGTCACAGTTGAAGACTTATTGAGAGACGTATCCTTCCGCCTAAATCAATTCAGCGGAAGTTTTTACGTATTCTTCCGCTGCCTTCTAATCAGAATTCGCTACCTCATCAGGCCTTACGACGGAGTGAATGCCAGACCTCTTTCTAAACTTATCAAACCTGCTACGACTGGCTTTAAATAAATCTTTTGAGTCTCAGTCTGTTGAAGTTCCTGGTGTCTGCTGCAACAAGTCACTGTAAATCACTCGTGCCTTCTCACAAGTAATTACCCCTGTCACGGTATCCCCTGCGAATTGTTTTTTTTTTTTTTTGTGTGTACCCACACCAATAGCAGCTTTTCCATCTCTTTGTGAAGCGAAGTCCGAAGATTTGAAAGAATTGTAACGCCCTTGGCTGGCGTTATAGTTTTCATTGTATCCTTCTGTTTAAGAATAGTGCATATTGTCGAAGTACTACGCTCAAATTCCTTTGATAAATCAACAATACATACTCCACGTTCATGTTTTGCAATGATTTCGCGTTTCATTTCAAGTGAAATCACTCGCTTCTTCATAGCAATGCCCAACGGCTTTAGTTTCTTAAGGGGTCATAGTTGAGTTAAAACAAAGAAATTTAGCAAAATAACTTCACAATCAAAACATGAACTAAACACAACGCAGATTACAACTCGTCACGACGAGATAAACAATGAAACTAGCCACGTGGGTCTCATTCTTGGCGCGAGATTGCTTGTCTTCGTATAGTTTGGTAGATGGTTGGGCTGCGGGCGATTTTCAGATTCAAAGCTAGCGAGCTCGACTCGTACCTCGGAGCAAACTCGTAACTTGAAGCAAAAAATTGAATTTTTTTACGCTCGTAACTTGGAACACTCAAAAGTTGGGTGAATCGTATGCCGAGGTCCACCTATTATTTAACGATTATTTATTTAGATATTATACAGTGTAACCCGGATATAAGAGAGTTGTCGGGACCGGAGAAGTAGTCTCTTATATCCGGGTTTCTCTTATATCCGGGTTTGGTCTATTTTATATACATTAACACAGGCTTTAATTTGGGACCAGATAAAATCTCTCTTATATCCGGGTTTTTCTTATACTCGGGTTACACTGTATATTACCAAGAGATGGAAAGATTTTGTAATCTTTTTAAGACAACGTAGCAGCGAAATTAAGGCACCATCATTATCAGTGGTAGTGATATTATTAATTAGCAGCAGGACACAAATACAGTAGCGTTTTCAGTGTGTTCGAAAACCATTTCTCTATCTTTGAAAACCAACAAAACAACGAAGGTACTAAAAAGTGATTACGGCTTTTATGTACGATTGTTGTTGGGTTTGATTATTTATTTACATGTTATGTACTTGTACAATTTGTGATATTAAAAGTAACTGTATGCTCTTTTTTAAGATATGCATTTAAAAAATTCACGAAATAAAAAGGTCAGGAGTAGGTTACGATGATGAGATTATAGATAATATAGGATGCTATTTTGGGAGTCGGTCTTCGGGAATCCTGGTAACATGACCAATCCACCTGAGCTGTCGTTAGATAAGTGCCTCAGTGCTTTTTTAAACTGGCAAGCTGGAGAATATTAACATGCCATTGAAAATCCAAGGATGCGTTGAATTCTGTGGAAAGTTTCAAAAGCTCGTACGTGAATCTATGGAGTCCCGGATTCAGAGCTATACAGAAAGTAATGCTAAAACAGTGCGGTATTAATCGTGCGGAACTAATCGCAATAGACAGAGGGAACTACGCCGTCAATCCATTAAAAGATGTGAAACTAGCCGAACTCAAAACCAGGAATTTCGCCGGCAACAACGTCATAATTGCCTGCCACTAGTATTTTATACTCGTGGAACTCACAAGGGCCTTATTCAATCACTAACTTAAGAATTATGATTCATCTGAAAATTCAACTCGGAAAACTTTAAAATTTTCTCAGGTACTGCTAATTAATATAAAAACATATTAGCACTAAAGGGTAGTGTTTATTGAAGATGTCATGAACTCATAAATATAAAAAAAAAACATATTGAGTCTAAAAGGTAGTGTTTCTTAAAGGTCTCGTGGACTCTTTAATATAAAAAACACCAATGGATCTAAAGAGTAGTGCTTATTTTTAGATATAAAAATAATACTAAAAATTGTTTGTGCAAAATCAGATTGAAAATCTAAGTAGGAAAAATAATTTTTGTTTCACTGAATTCATTGCTAGGACAGCTGCTAAGAAAGTTGGTTCACCGTGTCGTGCTAGAAATTTTTCCCTCCTGAATTTATCTGACATATCTATAAAGTCCATGCCTCGAATATTACTGCTACATCTGGTCCGGTGCTCCTGCTGTATATTTAAATATTCTTGATAAAAACCAAAGACGAATCTGCAATATTATTGGTCCTGGCCAGGCATCTCGGCCTCAGTCACTTTCCCACCGCCGTAAAGTGTCTTTTCTATAAATGCTTTCATGGTAATTGTTCTGATGAGCTCTTTGCTACAGTATCTACGGTCAATAAATTTAAGCGCAATACTTGATTAGCAACTAGGTCTCATCAATTTACAGTTGAATTGGCTATATATAACCTTAGGTTCAATGCTAGCAGTTTTTTTTCCTAGCATTTCTCGCTTGTAGAACTCTTTTCCGACTTCTTGATTTCCAGTCAAGTTTTTAAAGTGGAGAAGTCGTTTTAAGAAGCGACCTGTGGCAATACATTTTCAACCAGTAATTTGATCAGGTCCGCGGAGACGCGGAGATAAAAAAAAAATAGTTAAATATTGTTCTCTTGCGAACAGATTTATTTTTACTCCTGTGGCAGTGGAGACTCCTAAGATTATTGGCCCGCGTTCGATGGTGTTCCTTTGTAGGATGGGCGGGATTGCGTCTCGATTAAGGAACGAGTCTCGCGAAACGGAGTGGCTCTTGCAGCGTGTCTCACTGGCGATGGTGCGAGTAATGCTTTCTCCATCATTGCGGCTGGCAGAGGATAGCAAAAAAAAATTTTGTTTTTGTTTATAGGTTCAGTTTTATCTTCCAAAAATTTAAATCCATGTCAATCATTATATACTGCCTTCCTGGCTGTTCTTCTATTGTTTTCGCTCCTTCATAATATCTTCGGTTTTCTAATTCTTTCACGCCCAATTACCCAATGTGTCTTAGTGGTTTTAGTGGCTGGGGTGAATTTCGATTAAAAAATAAAATTAAATTACCCGCCAAAGAATAAAAGTTATTATCTGACAATCATTACATTTTAAGCCATTGGTTTTATTCAGGGCCGGATTATGACCCATAGGGACCCTAAGCACTTAAAACATTTTGGGGCCCTCATACGCCTGCGAGTTAAGTGTGCTAGCATGAAGTCTCAGTAAGTAGTGCAAATAAATAAAGGCTACCAACCGAGAACGTGCATCGTGGAAACTCTAGCTGGAAATAAATATAGAATTAATCCAAGACACATACGACCATCGAGAGAGTCTGACCATCAGTTCCAACCCAGAACAACACAAACCAAGAAAGAAATAATCACAGCTGTGCAGCTATTGTCAAATGAGCGACGACCAGATTCTAATAGAACTGTAACCAGAAGTGGGGGCATCATCAACAAACCAGCGTGTTACAGAATCGCATAAAAATATGGCTAGAATAATGTCAAACGAAAATGAAGGTAGTCTACCTCTGTTCACAAAATTAAATTCCGTTAAGTTAATTAATAATACTAACTTATTCAAAAGAGGAGATGTATTATCTTCCTAAACTCATTCCCTTATTAACCAATCATAATGTCAATAAAGATTCGCTGCAGGTCAGTTGCCCCTCCTTCATAATGGCGCCCTGTTGATTCAAATGTTAATCATGTTCGATTTATTTCTTTAGATGGGTACAACAACATCATATCATTACAATTTCTGTGATGTTCCCCCATCCCTTGATGCCTAAGCACATACTTATATTGCTTAATGGTTAATCCAGCCCTAGTTTTATTGATTCACATTAACATCGTTGTGATATGCTAGTCACAACCCCAAAGCTTTTTTTTTTTAATTCCTAGTTGTTATTCTTCTAGACTGGTTACCAAGCAAGAATAAAGAGTCCAGTTTGTCGCCCTATTAACGCTCTACTGGAGGGAGAAGTGATGGATTCATACGTTTCCAAGTGTATTCGTGCGAAGTTACAGTGGTTCCATTTTCTTCAATGACTGCTGCGATACGCGCACATCTGTTGCGCAAGTGTAGAGTCCGTTATAAAAGAACGATTCCAGTTTTGATTCAAGGAAGTTTACGAAGAAAATTTCATTGCCTTGAACTTGTCAGAAACATTAAAAAAAACAAAGGGTGTTGCATAGAACGAAACATGCGATAGTTTGAAGTCTAGAAACTAAACCACACTCAGAACTTCCTGTCTCAGTTCAGATCTGACACACCTTGCCTGGTGCTTCTGCTACCTATTTAGAGATTCTTGATAAAATCCAAAGAAGCAGCAGCAATGTTATCGGTCCTGATCTGGCATCTCGGCTTCAGTCACTTTCCCACCACCGTAACGTAGCTTCATTGCGCATTTTCTATAAATATTTTTGTGGTAATTGTTCTGATGAACTTCACTTTTTGGTACCTAGACTTTAAAAATTTAAACGCAGTACTAGATTGGCAGGAGGAACGGCGGAGTAATGGATAGCGGATTGAGGAATCAGAGAGCCGTGTTCGAATTCCAGTTGAATCCATTGTATTCACTTACGTGCTATAACTTTGGAAAAGGTATGTATCCTCTTCTTCTCCCAGATATGCGTAAATAGCAGTAGAGACTGGGTTCTATAGCCTTGGATGGCAACTGGTCTACTGCAAAAAGAAATAGCAACCAACTACGAGAAAAAAATCTGCCTCACCATTCATGTATCGAAAGATACATGATCGCCTAAGCGTGTATAACGCATGGCACACAACTGACTGACTAGATTGGCAGTAAGGTCTCATCATTTTATAGTTGAAATGGCTAGATGTAACCGTAAGTTCTCTGCTAACAGTTTCTTCTATCGCATTTCTCACTTGTGGAACATTCTTCCAGTCAACTTTGATGTTTTCAAAAATTTAAATGCAATGTCAGTCGTTATCATCGTCTTCTTAATTTCTGTTCTTTTATTGTTCCCTCTCCTTCATGTTTTTTTTTCTTTTCTTTTTTTTTTTCATATTCTTTGAGGCTTAGTAACCTTTTGCGTCTTAGTCGCTTTATTGCCTTGTTTGCGGCAAAAAATTAAAAAAAAAACATATTGTTTACAACATGAGCATGCAACTCATTAACGTCATTGCCCAAAAAAGAGAATTTTCTTTTTTAATACATCATTCAAATGAATTAATCAATAACAATTTTTCTGCGAGTTCGCATGTCTGCGTTTTATCTTCCTGCAAAAGTTCCACTAATTCATCAGTATTCATTTTCTAATGTCGTTAACAGCGTTCTTTGCCCTTCAGCTCAAACATCCTTATTTTACATTTGCCAACCATCCCAACCACGTGCTCGCGCCTACTACATTATTGCGATAAACTTTCATTGCCTATTCTCCTGTTGCGGTATCAAAAGTGCATTTATGATTTTCCATAAAATCAATCAAAATTATCGACTTTTTCCTCGGAAGCATTATTTAAATGGTATGAATACGCAAGTAATATTCGTCAACTTCAAAGTTACTCTTAAGTGTTCAAAAAGTAACACTGGAAATTTTTGTATCACTCAGATAGCGAAAGTGATTCATCAAAAAATACATTAAAATTACTTGAGAACGTTTTTTTTAATATCAGGTCCTTTCAGACGTGGGCGATTATGGATCTCTACAGATTCTTCTGAAAGACTGAGTTTTAGGAAAGATAGCGAGCTGGTTTCCCGTTACCTTTTCCACTGTTTGAAATTCAAAATAGCCCTTTTCTTAGAGTGACTACTACTGTAGCGTTGCAACTCAGACCAAACACGAGGCTCGTTTTCATGGAACAGCTTCTTCCAGTCAAACGCTTGTGGCTTAATACATAGAAAATAACTCTTTCGCCAGATTGTTACCGACGACATAATACCATAAGACGAAATTGTAGCAGTCGGCAAATTTTTACTTGATTGTAATCATCTACTGTAGACGGGCGACGCAGAGTGAGGCGAGGTCAGGGACCGAGCGGTCCTTCTTTTTCGCGTAACGATCGAGCGGTCTCTCTTTTAGGCTGTTAGGGACCACCGTCTTATAGATGATCAGCCTTCTTTGTCCTATACGCTTTCGTCTAAAAAAAAGTCATTCATCAAGTCCACTCTACTCACCTAACCTCCTTTGCCAGGGTCGTTTGACATGGTTCTTGTGAGGTCCACTTAACTCAGCTGACCTCATAATCGTAAAAACGATTTCTTTAATATCCTCCAGGTGTATTCTTAAAAAATATCAGCTGACTGCAGATATCGCTACCTCATCCCAGTCTCGACAGCCCAATCTATGCTGCAACCATTGAGTTTCAAAGAAACAGGGAGGATGAGTATGTTTTTTGGGTTTTTTTTTTTTTAGAAAAATCAACCCGGGACATATTCCAACTACCTCTTATATCAAATATTCAGGACATATTCAGGAAATCCCCCCCCGCCTTTAATTTTGGCTGCGAGTATTCTAGAACAAAGTGTTTATTTACTGATTTTTTTTTAAATACAAAATAACAAGGTCCATCTACTTCTTTTATTCCAGCCACCCAGTCTATTTAAAACGTGTATTTAACCCCTAACTCTGGAAAAAAAAGTGTTAGATCGATACTCCTTCCTAAGAGTATCAGTGCTGAATTTGAACTCGGCTCGCTGATTTCCAATTTCCGCGCCTATAACAAAAAACGTACCTGCACCTATGCCTTACGACTAGCATTACTCGCCTAGCTAAAGACCCCCGGCAAAACCTGTTCTTCGATAGGGGTCTAAAGTTAATCCCTGGTGCCTGAGGAGTCCCTTATCGGATGTGCCGAAAGGGGTTGAGCAAATTTGTCTCTGGTACCATGTACACGCGTGATTATCACTTTAAAGCAGGTTTTGTGCCACAGACCTTTTGATGACGCGTGTGGATAAATATTTAACTTTTAGTAATTAATGTAACAAAATGGCGCCAAAATCGGTGAGGAGGTGGTGGCTGAATTACTACTACAAGGCTTGTGTCCCGTTTAATCAGCAAGCCTCCGTTAATGATGTCCATGAAAGAAGCTACTGAGGTGTGTGTTAGGAACCACTTCCTTATTTGCTTTAGCGCTGGAAGAGGGTCTCGACCAAGTATGTTGTTATAAAAATAAAGAAAAACGCAAGACGAACTAAACGGAACTTTCGAAACATCCGCCCCCGCCATAATTCATAATTGAGACAAACTCCGCAAGCGGCAATTGTTTCGCTTTTTGTTTAGTATCTGATGTCGCTCATATTGCTCATGGTCTCGCAGGCCAGCAATAAAATAATCTTTACTTGCCTACTTACCGCCTTTGTTGATGTGTAACAAGAAGCAGGTTAAATATACAACCCAACATTCTTAGCGTTTGCAAATTGCACCTTACCGACAGGATGTTCTCAGCCAGCCGAAGAAACAAGTACGCTATACTGGTCTTTGCACTTCGGCTTACATCTTCTTCTTCTTTGTTGTTGTTGTTGTTTTGTTTTACACACCAAGTAACTTTCCACTTGAATCGGATCCTTTGTATCGCGTTTTTTTTTTTTTTTTTTGTTTTTTTTTTACATGTTGCCTCCTTAACTTGGGGGAAGATGAAATTACAGAAGGGAAAACTAACACGCTGTGTGTAGCGTGAGTTTCATTTGTTTTTTTTGCTTTAAAAATAGCTAAGTTCAGATAGTTAAATCTCTAAAGAATTAATGGATATGTTTTTTTGTCTTTTTTTTTTTCTCCAGAGAGCACATTTTTTTATCAAGTTTTCTCGAGAGCGCAGGTCGGTAGACGCACGTCCGGTGCGTACTACTCCCAACCTCCACCAACTGGACGGGAGGAAGGGGGTGCAATCGTGATTATGGAGGTGAGGCGGACAGTGAGGATCTTTATTATCTTATCGACATTTGCTTTTTTGCCACTTACATTTATCATTTATATACGTTATAAATTAAACTAAGCACAACTGATTATTAAACGATGACAAATTTTTCGCAGATTTTAACGTCATTCTGGAGTCTTTTGGGGGTTTTTTTTGTTTTTTTTTTGGAGGTGGTTGAGTCAAATCCGTGAATTTATTTTACTCATGACACATTTCGAAAAAAAAAACACTACACAAAATTCACTATTTTTTATCCATAATGTTGAATGAGTTAAAATTAGTCAACAAGACAAATCTCAAGTTGATTTTAAAAATGGCCGCAAATCATTTTTCATCTATTTAACATTAAAAGATCTATTATAACATGTCTCTAATTTGTATTTAGATACATTGTATTTATTATCAATTTTTCTAGTTGAATTGTTCACCTATATTGCATATGATCCATTACTGTATATAATTAGTTTACAAAAAATGTATCTTATATGAATAATACCTTATGAAATTTAAGATTTAGTAGAGTGAGGGTCTCGTATCATAAATCGGAGGTTATGGGGGAGGACGTGACATTTGCACCGGCCCTGGTCAATTCAGCGTAATATACCCAACTGGTTATGGTCAGGCAATTGAAAAGTAAACCTGTGGTACTGAACAGGATATTTGCTATAATTGCTTAATTAAAACCTTCAATCAAGATCAGAAATCAGGAGAACTAGGCCGGATGTAGCAATGTAGCAGCAGGTAATTATTATTATTATTGATATTAATATCAGTATTACTTCCTTTGATTTTTTATTGTATACTCATTTACTTCCGGTTCCAACCTGAGATCTGAGGTCAGAAATGGCGTCATGACATTTTCCACCGAACTTTTTTTATAAAACAAAATGGAAAAAATAGACAATATCACATACATTTTACATAGATAAATCTTCGTAATGTGTAAGCTGTACATGTAAGTACAATTTTTTTTGCATTTCTTTAAGGCATAGACTACCAGAAATCCTTTCTATGAGTCTCTCGGAAACATTTCCAATCAATCCGAGGGCTCCAACTACAACTGGAATTATTGATGTCCTCATGGACCACATTTTTAAGATTCCAACTTCAAGATCTTCAAAGATACATTAGAATCTGCATGTCAATAAGAAAGCACATTATGTTTATTTAGGGGGGGTTGATCACGATGTCAGGGCGATTCGCTTTGATTATTCTGTCTGTGTGTATTATAAAGTGGTGGTCATACCAGTTACTTGCAGTTTTCTTGCCGTGAAAGTTGCAGATTTTCTAGTACAGATATTGGTCACTCTATCATGACGAGTTCTATATTCAGTGAATGCTAACACCGTGCAACCCGATACTAGATCGTCAATTGTTTCTGAATATTTATCACAAAATCTACATTTGGGGTCAACACAATTTTCAGTATGTATGCTTCGTATTATTTTTATTTGTGGTATCATCTTGCCAGAGAGTAGTTTTAAATGCCTAATTACCATGTCCCCTCCGAGGTCTGTGAGTAAAAAGAGCACTATAGGAGAATTATCTATGTACATTTGAGACGTTTCGTTTAGATGGAGAGGTTTTTGGCTGATGATATAAGCAGTTCCACACAAATCTTTTGTAGCTTTGAAATGCTGATTCGTCCAGGAATTTTACTCACATATTATTATTATTATTATTATTATTATTATTATTATTATTATTATTATTATTAATGCATCACGGTTATGTTGTTGTGTAGATAACTTAAGTACCAGGGAAGATACTGATTGTCAAGTCACAAAAAGAACCTCAGATACATTATTTTTCGAAGTATGCTTGCTGAAGCAAGTAAGGTAGACATTTGTAGACTATTTGCTTTGCTTTTATATTGTAGTCAAGAGGTAAGGACACGTCAGTTATTTAGCATTCATTTTTAGTCGTATTGAGGGCGAATGCATCTGGTCTTCGGTGTTCTATTAGATTGGTACAAAAATAATGTCGGTTTTTGACGTTAAAAAATACGTCAAAAACCGACATTATTATACAACCCAGTCTGTTTGAAAATCATAATCCCAGACAATCTTTGACTTGTCTTCTCTTTACATAACTCTCAATGGTACTTAATCATACCATTCCTTGGGCACATTATAGCCATAATTCTGCACATCAGCCAGTGAAAGTTAAGGCAAACACGGTCATATCGTCTTTTGTACTCTCTCTGTGCCAACATTTTACAGATGTTCGGCATTGTTTTGTTTCTCTCCGCAAAGCATACACATTTGGTCATCTGTAGCGAGTTACACTTTGCTGGCTATGGCTTTCGTAAGTAAGGCTTGTTCCTGCGTAGACATGGCTACAATTCCAGTTCCTCTTTTCAACTCCTGGAAGGTTTCAATTCTTCACTTACTCTTTCACATTGCCCATGCAACTGCGTGTTCAATAGTTAGTCACATTTCTCTCACACCTTTATCGCCTCGAATTCATATTTTTCCTTCCACTTCAGCTTCATCAATACCCATTTACGCTGCTGCATATTGCAACAGTTCTTCTTCGCTGTTCACCAGGTAGTGTGACAGAGACCTTCGTTCACCTTTAATACATCAAAATTGATCAGTCTTTGCTCTCTATCAGTCTGTTAATGTTAAATTTTGTCTGCAGTTCACCATGCATGGTGGGCATCTTACGGGTCTTCCTATCAAATTCCGCAGTTGTGAGCTCTGCCCAGTTTAAAATTTCAGTACTGTATCTAACTACAACCACTGCCCATGTGTTGATTGCTGCAATCAGGTTCCGAGTGTGAAGTTTCAAAATGAGTACTAGTTTGAGCCTCTTCAGATATGTATACCTAGCCCGTGTCCTTCATATTTCTATGTAATATTGTTATAGCGGAACACACCTATTCTATAGTTAATAGACTCTCCCACCTACATTAAGTAGGAGTAGTAGCAGTCGCTGAGTCGGCTCAGGGAGTGGGTCTGTCAGTCGATGTCGGACGACCGTTAGTCGGGTATTAAAGTATCAGCCACCACAACTAGATTACTGCGTCATTACCTATTATATCAAGTTCCTAACGTTTTGTACGTCGAACCTTTTTTTAGGACCGACTTAGTACAAATACAAGCCTCCACTGTTAAACCACTCTGCAACAAATATGCCATAATGTTCCAGAATGCCAACGTATTTGTATTTCCGTCCAGGGTTTTTGTAGTATCTCTACGCTCTACCTAGGATCTAATCATTATTCCCCAGCCCTCTCTCTAGGATCTGTGTAGCATCTATCTCTTCTGCCTGGGATCAATGCATAGCCCTTCAGTCCTTACAATCAGTGTAGTATCTGTGCGGCCTATCTAGGATTTATGTAGTATCTGTGCGTTCTGCTTAGGATAAAAGTATTGCTTCCCTGCTCTCTGGATAGGATCTTCAAGTTAAATATAACATATTATTTAAATGACAGAACGCTAGTGAAATGCTTACTCCCAGGTCGATCATTTGAATTAGGACATGATTCACTGCTTAGGAATAGAGTAATACAGGATAGAAAGTCACAAGTATAATTATTATATGATTTAATTATTTGTTCTGTGATTGTACAGCAAATTTATCATAACAACTGATTCTTTCAAGTTGCTTGGTATTATTAGTGCACCATTGGGCTTCCGTTAATTTATAAAATATTGCAGCAAAAGAGCGGCAACACTTTGTTCACATTTTTGTGGTTTAATTGTGAAATTAATCATTGATTTAGTAACATTAAAAATCACGTTAATAATTATTTCATGAGTGTCACTCCTCCGACTGTAGTCGTTATGGCGATTTCCTATACTTACATGTGGCACAATGCTGAAAGTATGAGGCATCCAGTTAGGATCGAACTCACTATTCAGTCGTAAATTATCTAGCTTGCTGTCTTTTACACCACGTCTGAGGTGCCCGTTGATTTTCTAAGCGTAGCTTAGATGTAGCACGAAGTCGGAAGTATTTGGGTATCCATTGAGAATCGAACTCACTACGCAGTCATAACCTGATCCAGCGAGACAAGTTTGCTCACCATTACACCAGGTCGAATTTTCCCTGCAGTCGTTATGACTAACACGAGCTTTATAGAAATTTATGTTACAAATATTAGTACTGTAAGATAGAAGTATTACGTTACGATCAGACTCGTATGAATTTTGTGGTGAGAATTTTAAACAAAATTTATTGAACAATTTCCTCTTTACGTTTTCTGTTAATGCTACTATGAATAACTTATATTTTTTTTATTTCAGATTATAAGAATATAGTACGGAACTTTCCCTCTATGCCCGTTCCAACTAAAGAACACATTTGAAATGTATACTATGAGATTCATAACGGTGTTAACGCAAGTGCAGCAGCAAAATCACTTCACGGGAAGTGTGGGAGAAGAAGCTGTTTGAGAAGAAGAGACGATTACATTTAACCATTTTGACAGTGAAAGGGTGGGATCGAGATGCCAGTCTGGTAACCCGCTTAAATTTATGCAGTGCGGCAACCAGCGAAAGTAACTCGTCGAAACAGTTGCCGTAAAAATACTCGTAGAAGAGACAGAGGGAGGCTACGACAAGTCTGTAGGATAGCGATTGTAGACTAGATGCCAGGTCAGGACCTATCATGTTGCATATTCGTCTCTGGATTTTATCAAGGACCTCGAGACGTACGGTGGGAGCACCAGACCATATATGGCAGCAATATTCCATACAAGGACGGATGGTTGATTTATAGATTTGAAGGATGGACTCAGACGAGAAAAACTTTCTGACACAACAGAGAGCCAACTTTGCTTGCGGTAGATGAAGCTGTTGATTCAATGTATTTATTCCACCTCATGTCAGCGTGAGACCCTGCAGGGGTTTGCCCCAAAGAACTCAATTCAGATGACTTGAAACTGCTATTGTAGCTGCTAATGCGACTAGGGAACTCGGTGAAAGATTTAATTGAAAACGATTGGAAAGGTTTCAGTGGTTAGAAAATGGATTCCCGCACGATAAGTTTCCAGAGAATCGCTAACAACGTGTCGATTGTCGTGATCTATTGCTTATACGACTACTTGCTCTTTTTGGCCAGACTTGTTACTGATGATTCGAAATATTCATGGAATATCGAAGGAATTGTCATATCCGGTCGACACCCCCACATTATTTTGTTGAGGGAGAGAAGAGTGTTATCCAGTGAAGAACAATTTTGGTAGTTGCTGGAGAGCATTGTCCTGAAAAGAACAGTTTTGTGACCGCTGAAAAGCGTGGTCCTGAAAAGGATATTTAATGCATATCTTTGCTGCTGGCGAGAATGGCTGGAGCGTTTAAGTCCTACTAGAGACGACGACGATGGAGAACTGGAAATGATGATGGCTGACTCGCTGGTTAGCTAGCTGGAACAGCTGCTGATGAGTGGCTAGCAAGTTAGCTGAAACTGCTATTGATGTCTGGCTAGCTTGCTGCAACTGCTGGCTGTCTGTCTGTCTGTCTGTCTGGCTGGCTGGCTGGCTGGCTGGCTGGACTGCTGATGATGGCTAAAGCCGGGGGCCGACTGTCAGATGCTGCTGCTGGAATGAACAGATATTACAACTTGATCCTCGTCATTTTGACCGCGGATCACCCCACTGAGACGAGATGCGATACAAGATCAGGCTTAACGCGGGTAACTAGAGCGAGTACACTCAGTTCAAGTACAAAAATTGCCCAAGCCTCCTTAACCGTCGGTTGCGCTGCTCTCGGTGGAAACCCACAATCCCACTCTATACTGCAATGAGAGAGTGCAATTTCGGGCAGCTGTTCCCAATAGCCGGGCACCTCAAAGTATTATTTTCTGCAGTTGCATTTTTGTCTGCGGACAGAGCCACAACTGAGTCGCACTCTGCCTGAAGACAGTGACGCAACTGAGAGATGATAAGCATCCCCCGGCAAGGACGCCTGTCTTGAATTGCTCTGAGGCCTCTTTATATCCTGAATCCGTTTTACAACAACGCTGGATAAGCTTTTTTCCTCCGGTTCTTTTTTAAAAATGTGGGAGCGTCGATAGAATACGACAGAATAATCCATTATGAACTGTTAGACTGTTGTATAAGAGTAAGTGTCGTTGCCGACACTGGTTTCAAACGAGATCGCCAGTGAGTAACACGGGCGATTCCATTATTAAGTAGATCACGTGATCATAAAGGAAATGAATAAATAGGAAGTAGCGTGATGACTATACAATCACTGTTCACTCTTTTTGTCTATCCACTGTTGCTATACGTTGACTCTCTCTACTCTACTACTATACGGATTACGAGTTTCTTTTGATCATTAGACTATTTGGCGATTACTACTTGAACAAGTATTACTAGTGCAGATATTATTGGAAGGCGTTACTACTAGTACTGGCATCTACGAAGTCTCGAATATAATGAGCATTTTTTGAAATGATAACGAGCTTTCGCTTGACATAGCAAAAGTGGCAAGCGAAGCCGTTCGACATCACAAAATAGACAATAATCAGACATTCAACGCTGATCGATACTGCCAACAAATTTGTCATTTGAAAGCAACTTTGGACAAAAAACGTCCATCTTTCTTCAAAAGAAAATAGGTAAATCTCCATCATCACTGCACAGTTGACTAAAGATCTCTTAGAAGAGCTCAATTGGGAAAATTTACGTATTCCTCCATAATCTCCCAATTTTGCTCATTTTTTATTATCACTTGTTTAGGGCTTTGTAGAACCATTTTCATGGCCAGAAGTTGATATCAAGTGAAGATGTTGAACATGAGTTTGTCCCGTATTTTACATCAAAACCTAAATAACTTTAGGAATGTGGCATATATAAACTTGTTGAAAGACAGAATAAGGTTCTAGAAGGCAATGAAAGTTATATTGATGATTAAATATTTCTATTTGTAATATGCACGATAAATTCAGAAAAAACGTCCGCTCTATCTTTATACATTGTACTTCACTGTTTGTGAAAAAAAGTTGAAAAATCTATATGAATTAAGATTTGATATAAAATGAACAAATTAAACTCTTAAATTCTAGTGAACACATTATTAGAAAATATTCAATTTCAAACAAAATAAGAAACCTATTTTATTAGAAATTTTTAATAGGATACAATTTTTTTTTTTTTAGTTAATGACTGCTTAAAATTTTTTTTAATTAACTTGTAATTTATGGAGAAAAATAAAACTTACACAGCATTTAAAAATCTTATATTAAATTATTAATCTGCAAAGTTTCAGATTTTAGGCATATATAGTTATTAATTTATTAGAAAATTTATACTCTTCAAGCAACACGCTTTAAAATAGATAGAGCGTAATATATTTCTGTTAAATATTCGGGCGTATTCTTATATTTAGTGCAAGATCCGGGTGTTATGCATGATTAAGAGATCACGTATAATGGTGTCAATCTGAGTGAAAGTAAGTCTGAGTCGAGGAGGCGCCATTAAGAAATCTTTCTTTGTCTGGTCTATTTTCGATTAAACTTCAAAAGAAGAAAATTCACTCAAAAAACTTGTAAAACGTCTAAATAATTCTGAAATAGAAAACTTTGCAATTTACTTGTATCTACTTTTTTTTTTCTTTTCTTTTTTTTTTTTTTTTCTTTTCTTTTTTTTTTTTTTTTTTTTTTTTGTGGAGTTGCTAAATATTTTGACAAGGTCAAATCTTTATCCACTTCGGCAACATCTTTGATCTCAAACGCTTGTGGAGCGATGACAAGAATAAACAGCAAGATATTCAAACACCAAATGACAAAAAGATGTTTTTTGAGTAGGAGGATTCACGCATCCTTCCTGTTAATAAATTAATCCTTTGAAAATAAATATTTAACATTTTTCAACCAACGAGTCGCGTTCTTGCCGATAATAATAATAATAAAACATGTTTCGTGATCATTTTGAAGAGTATATAAGCAAAGTTTCTAGACCAGACAAACCAGAAAGGAGATAGGGACGGCAATATACGGCATCAGGTCACGACGCGCACGACTTAAAAGAAATTCCCTTGCTCATTCATCCGTTTTCCTTACGTTACACTTTCCTCCCTCACTTTCTCAAAATCTGCAATGTTATTGGCCCTAATCTGGCATCTTGGCTTCAGTTCCTTTCCTACCCGCCGTAACGTGGCTTCCCCGTGCCTTTTCTCTAAATACTTTCATGGTAATAGTTCTGATGAACTATGGTATCTAGATTTTGTGAATTGAAGAGCAGTACTAGATTGGCAGAAAGGTCTCATCATTTTGCAGTTGAAATGGCTAGATGTAACCGCAAGTTCTATGCTAACAGTTTATTCTGTCGCACTTCTCGCTTGTTGTACTCTCTTTCGGCTTCTTCCTTTCCATTCTACTTTGATCTTCAAAAATTAAAGTTCAATGTCAATCGTTATCTTCTATCTTCTTGTTTTGTTATTGTCTTCTCGTCTTAATAGTAGTTTTTTTTTCTTATATTCTCTAACACTCATTAAACTCTTGCGTCCTAGTGGCTTTATTGCCTTGAAAATGATTCAAAATGGTTGTACTTTCAATGTCATTCCTTGCCTTTGAACGTCTATTGAAATTCAAGTTCACCCTTGACCTCAAATGTAACTCATATATACAATCCATAGCTAAAGATGCTTGAAGAATTGTCGGTTTCTTCTACTGCTTCAGAAAATACTTAACATGATCTAATTGTTACAAGGGATCAGCTCAAAAATATTGTATTACTGCCATATCTGAGCTGGTGATTTTCAATCCTGTCTTTCCAGCCTCGACAGGGTTCAAAAGCGTTTACGCGGCCTTGAATTATTTTAAAGCACTCAACCCCTTTCTTGCAGATGCACTGTTGACATCCCATCTCTACTGTGTCGCTATTTCCGTAGCAAATGTTAAGGCAACCCAAATTCTTTTGTTTTACCAGTTTAGACACGCCCTGACACGTACACATGGTCGAATCATCCTCATTCCCCTTTTATTCTATTTTTAAAAAGGAAGTTCCATTTAGACGGCTTCCTTCCAAGAACCGCTACTTTGTTGAACAAACTCTCGAGTCGATGTTTCCACGATCACTAGAATCTAAATCTCTTCAAGTCTAACGTTATTTATCCTACATATCCTCTTAATCTGCTAGTACTTTCTTCTTTTACGACTATGCAATTTCATACTTGAGTGCCTCTTGGGCCTTGTACTATGTGAAAATTTATTAAAACGAAAGGTCATAACTTTAATGGGCTTTAGAGTTGTTTCCGAAAGATTACAAAAAAGAACTGCAGACAGTATAGCAAGCTTTCTCTGTCAGAGACAAAAATACTCAACCAAAACAAACCCCTTTACGTGTTTCTATCAGATCTAATCGATAAATTGTCCTTTATTTTCGATCTACGCTACTCAGGAGGATGTGCGCATAGTGGTACTGGTTTTTGGAATCGGCTTGTCGAGTTCAAATACCAGCGGGGGTTCATTGCATTCACTTTCGCACAGATATCCTTGGGAACCATGTATCCTTCGCGCAACAATTGGTTAAGTACAAGGATAGACTGGTATCCCTAACCTTGGTTGGCAACCAGTCTAGGAGAAGGACAATTCCGACTGGGTGTGGTGCTGAGAACACAAACTCGTAAAAATCCACATGCTACACAAACCACAGTAGCAACACCTAGGGTGGTGAGGCTGTTGCAATATGCCCAACAGAGAAGTTTAATAGCACTAACGAGGAAGAAAAGAATAACGATTTGAGAGTTGCGGTAAAAAAAATTAAAAAAAAGAAACGACAGAAATAAGCCGATGGAAATTCTGCCACGTTTGGAATGGATTTTTTAAACGAGTTAATGTCACACTTACGAAACATATTTAGTAGAGCGTTACATAATGTTATTTTTAATTCCTGGCCTCTGATTCATTCATATGTCCTTGGCTTGTCACTGCAGTGGAATATATCTTCTCTGCTCGCCAGTCAGGATGAACGAGATAACAACGTTTGGATATTGTCATAGTAGAGTTACAATTTGACTGATAGTCATAAAACGAGGCATGTAAACTACACAAATTTGTTCGGGTAAGCTCTTCGTCATGAAATTTCAGCTATGTCATTGATAGAAACACACTTGTATTCATATGTAAAAAGATGTAGGAGCCTTTTTAATGTTTACTCACAAAATTTGTTCAATGTCCAAAACAGAATCAAAAAAGTAATATATATATATATATATATATATATATATATATATATATATATATATATATATATATATATATATATATATATATATATATATATATATAAATGCATCTATATTTATGGTGTGCTATTTTGGAAATGGATATTGGTCCGGGATGAGAAATCGCTAAGTCGAGTTCGAATTCCGGTCGGGTTCGTTACATTCACTTACGCTCAAATACCATTGGGAAAGAATTGAATCCATCTCTTCTCCTTCCAGCTATGGATTAAATAGCAGAACAAACTGGGTCCTATAGCCTTGGCTGAGAAAGAAATGGCAAAGTACTGCGGGAAAATCTTCTACCTCGTCAGTCATAAATTGAAAGAGGCATAATCGCCCATGGTGTATCACGTATAACATTTAACTGACTGACTGTTTTGGAAAACGTATCGAAATTGGTGCATAGTATAGCAAAGATGCTTGTGAATAGTAAGCACAAAATATCTTCTATATACTTATGCATATGGAAACGTTTTCCTTGAAATAACTAGAACATGTGACATTATCAACTACATTCTTAAACTGGCAGGAACCTCGACACAATAATGGCAAATGTTGTTTATCATAGAGGAATAATTGCATTTGGCAGAAGTGTCCAAATAATTAAATCAACTCAGAAGTACAGGCTTGGTATACATGGAATAAAATTTCAATAGCCAAAATACAATTCTTAAAAAGTGCTCAATACCAAGTAGAGCTAATAATATTTATTCAAATGTGTAGCATAAACATGTTATCAGATCACTACAAAAGTTGCAATTTTGTTTCAACACAGCTCGCGTCTTATCATGTGACGATCACTTGATAAGACATCTTCAGTGTTGAAACAAAATTGCAACATTTGTAGTAAACTTATAATATGTACATGTTATAAATTTGAATATATATACGTGTGTGTGTGTGTGTGTGTGTGTGTGTGTGTGTGTGTGTGTGTGTGTGTGTGTGTATTGAAAACGTCTGGCTTTTTATACCTTTTAATTTTAATGATCGTCTTATCGAAATTATGAATAATCCTGCGCAAACAAGGAGGAAATCCCGTCAAGAATTGCCCAAGGTTCATTTCAGAAGAAAACATTAAAGAAAATATATGGCGTTTTTTCACAACTTGTCTTCAAGAACATTTGCTGCCTAAATCCTTAGAATATATATATATAGACTGTATATATATTATTATTGCTACTAACCGCATTTCTGGATCTATTAACCGTATTACCAATTGTATTATTACGTCAATACATTTATTTGCTATATTTCATTCCTGTGTTTTTGTCATTCATTTGAGACCGGATTTCATCCCGGAATCCACAACATCCTCATGTGCCATATTTTGGAGATTTCGATTTCAAGATCTTTTTATTTTGATAGTTTTTTCGTTTTTTTTTTTGTTGTTTGTTTTTTGTTTGTTTGTTTTTTTAATATCTTCAAAGATACATTGCAGTCTATAGGGACTGCCATGTCAATAAGGAGACACATTTTGTCTCTGCGGTCTCTAATCACGATGTCAGGGCGATTAGCTTTTACTGTTCTGCCTGTGCGTATTGTAAAGTCACATAAAAATATTACAGGTCCTATCTCTGTTGTCGTTATTATTATTATTATTATTATTATTATTATTATTATTATTATTGAGTACGATTGCCGCTATGGTACAAACATAGGGAGCCCAATGTATCCCTATATATATATTATGTAGTGACGTGCAGAAGTTTGGTGATGTTTACTGATGCCCGGGCCAACTCCTTGATTGTATGCTCCAAAGACTCCAGTGTGTGGCGGGGTTGCTATAGGGCCTAGTACTGTGAAATGTGAGAAAGAAAATAAACACTTTATTCAAATTTCACTCTTGATTGGGTGTCCTCCCAATATGGATGGCCGGGGCCCTCACGCCCTCCGGTCCCACCTTCTGCACGCTACTGCCATTATAATACTCAGTCTGATAAGGGTATGCCAGGCACATGCTTCACATGTACCTGACACACACTGGCGACAGATTTTGATAAAAACGACAGTGAGAAATAAATTCAGGTCGGGTCTGCTCGATTGAAGATGTTCTCAACTCTCTAGACGTCACTCACAAGTTGTCTTGGCTGACTCATCTTTTAAACTTAACAAAACAGCCCTCTTAGCACTATTATTACTCCTGCTCAGATGCACAGTACGTCAGCCCCTTAAAGACATGCCTAAGTGGATAACGTCAGGTAAGTGACAAAGCAACCTGTGGTATTGCAAGTGACATTTAGTGTACTCCGTCTTAAAACATGTATATGTTAACACCTCCATGATCAATAGTATCAGGAAATTTATTATTATTATTATTATTATTATTATTATTATTATTAAATTGAATTAACAAGGAATGTCTGTTCACCCTTTGACATACCAAACGGCTTCAAAGAAATTGTTTGTCCATTGTATTTAACAAAACATGCTTAAACAGAGGAGTGTAGTCTAAATTTACAGTTTAATAAATATACATATATATTATATACTTATATGTGTGTGTGTGTGTGTGTGTGTGTGTGTGAAGACCGGAGGTCACAACAGCCGAGACGTTATGATAACAACAGCAAAGATGAGGACACTCGTCCGAATGTAAATAGTGTAAAAAGGAATTTAAATTATTGGCAAGATGAGAACAAGAAAAATAAATCTTGTTTTAAGAATGTCACAGAACAAAGATTTTTTTTTTAAGTTTAAAAGAGTAAATAAATAGATTGATCAGTAAGAAAATATGTGAAGAAGCCGGTGTTGTGAATATAAACAGATGAAAAGATGCTGAATATTAAGAATATTACTAAAAGACATGAAAGCAACTTTTGGGTGACAAATTATTCTCCACCCTCCAACCTCTCTCTCAGGCGGGTTGTGGCAAACCGCTGTGCTGACATCTTATTTCCACAAGATCGTTGTCCAGGCTACTCAATGATTTCTTCTGTCGCCTCTTGCCTTCAATATCTCTTCTGAGTGTCAAATTCTCCTTGCCCACTTTCCTCATTATCTGCCTCATAAATTTCAACTGTCAATTTCTGATCTTAAGTACATGTGTGTTTTTGATCCCATTTTCCTTAAAAAGTGTTCTT
This sequence comes from Acanthosepion lycidas, assembly GCA_963932145.1. Taxonomy (NCBI): domain Eukaryota; kingdom Metazoa; phylum Mollusca; class Cephalopoda; order Sepiida; family Sepiidae; genus Acanthosepion; species Acanthosepion lycidas. Next base: position 35,135,260 of record OZ010601.1, on the reverse strand, counting down.
ACACATATTCCGTTCATGGTATTCTCAGCATCCTTCTGTAGAACCACGTTTCAGTCGTCTTCAAGCCTCCTTTCAATGAGGAAATTGTCTAGTATTCCCATAGAAGAGGACTTATATTACATAGCAATTTAGCATTCTTTCCTTTGTTTATCTTCATTTATATACTGTGTCCCTCCAGGACATGGATGATCATGACTCTCTCTCTTCCTATCCTTCGTAGCTCTACGTAATGCTTGTACTTCTACTATCGCTCTTTGTCCCTTTTCTGTCATTCATTTACAAAAGATCCCCTTACCACACAAACATTCAATATGTTCTGTGAGTGTCAAATTTGCCAAGCCATCTTTCCTCATTATGTATCCCAGAAAATTCAACTCTCTTTCTAATTTTAAGTATAAGTGTCCATTTAGTTTCCAATTTTCTTCAAAACTTCCTTGTTGCTTACATATTCCATCCACGGTATTCTCAGTATCCTTCTGTAGAACCACATCTCTGTCGCATCAAGTCTCCTCTTCACATGTGAGGAAATTCGCCAGTATTCACTACCATATAGGAAGATGTTATATGGCATTTACGCACTTTTTTGTGTTTCATATATGTAATAAATATACACAGGCATGCAATCACAAGGCTGATGCAATAATGGCTAGTCACTGTGGGTATAAATACAACAGCCTCATTATGAAGTCATTGAACCAACTTTTGGCAGTGATATTTAAAATGAGTGTATTTATTTAGGTGTAGGAAGATACGTTTCGATATAATGACATTACTAAGAAACAAACTCGGCTAAAATAATCTCTGTCTCTTTAAACACATTTATACTTTCTTAGACACTATAATGTTATAATTAGCTTCGATTCAAATGGACGGATTCGAAAAATGTATTTGCAGCAGTGAAAATAAATTACTAATAAAATATTATCTTGAGTATTTGGCTGATGACGTAACCTGAAGGATTTAAGGAAGACATTTTTCGTATTATTGATTTATAGGACTAAGTTTCTACTTATTTGATCGCTTTATTTGTTCAATGGTATATCAACTCGTTATGGGTCATTTAATGCCAAAAATTAATTTTCTTGAGAGTTTTGAAGTAATAAAAACATTATATATTATTGTGCTTTCATAGCTGAATACATGGTAGATGATACTCTGCTTGTTTTGCATATACATGTTCGTGTGGACATAATTACTAGAAGTGGTGATATGTGTGTTTTATGTTGTAGTTTTGTTGAAGTTATATTTTGTAATACAGTTTGATTTCTTTAAGAAATTGTAGGATATTATATAGATTAATGCCATGAAAGATTTTTCCATGTTGATTGATGTATTGTTGGTAATTTTACTATAAATAATATTGTTGATGTTTTTTTGTTTTTGTTTTTTTTTTTCATATAAAAATGCATTACTGGTATTTTAGTATAAAAATGTATTTTTATACTTTCATAGGATGTTGTTTTTGTTTGGACGGTTTGGAATATTACCAAAAGCTCATAGATGGGACCTTAACAGCTATTATTACCCCGGGTCAGGGTGTACCTGGGAACAAACCCAATTAAGAGGTGGTTTCACGCTCGTCAAACCTCTCGATCCGAGGCTTTGCTGCCGGATGTAGTATGTTTATACATCAGCATCGGTATATTTGTATTTACTCAACTCTCCCCGCCCCACGAGGTCAGGTTGTGATGCAAGGTCGGTTAATGTGGAGTGCCCGAGCGCGTACACCCGGGCTAGGAACAAAAATTGCCCCCAGCCTCCGCAACCGTCAGTTGCGCTGGCCTTGCTGCGAGAACCGATCCCTCTCTCTGGTGCATTGAGAGGGTGCGGCCTCGGGCAGCTGTTCCCCCGGGCCGGCAGCTCTCAGTATAATTTTCTTCAGTTGTGACTCTGTCCTTCGACGGAACCGCCCCTGAGCGCACTCTACCCATAGACAGAGACGCAACTGAGAGATGATAAATAGGGTGTTACAAACTACTCGAGATTAAACTTTTCGGTTATTCCTACAATTATTAACCATGTCTGGCCAAGTGGCTGAGTGACTCCGACAGTCAGACGTGGGTTATCACCATGATCGATTTGTCAGGGTGCGACACATTTAGAAACTGCGTGAATGAAAAATTGGGTAGACGGAGTTGAGAGGCTGTCGGTGATTGTGTCATCATGACCGAAGTTTTGGATGCACTGGATTGTTCAAACTGTTGATCACGCCAGACGCTGCGCTCTCTTCCAGAAATCGTAGCTAATTTCTGCTCAGCATAGTTGCAATATAAATTTCTAGTGAGCACTATGGGTGCTGAATAAATACAAATGTGCTTGAGCAGGCATTTGCAACCAATTCTAGATTATGCTCGGAAACGTATCTATGTGTAAGTACAGGTATATGTATGTAAGCACACATTCCCTACTCACAAATATATAAGGACAAGTATTCATCTAGGAATCTATCCATACATACATATAGATACACATGCACAGATGTTAGGAAAATACTTACATATCGATAAATACGCAAAAACATATATACACCTGCACATAGCTTTATACGCATACGCACATATTGTGACACATACATAAAATCAAGTTGATAGCACTAAAGGTTGCCTCATGGATAAAGTGAAACGGAAGTGACGTCACTCATATTGTCTTATTCAATGTGGAATCGGTCTGTTATTTGCGTCTTCGTTTAAATGCCTTCACCATATTTCCCGCCCTTTTCTTAAGTTCAACCTTTTCTCACCGTTTATCGGTATCATAAACATGTGTTCTATTTCACTTCTTTGGCTATAAATATTTAGCCTTCCGCAATAAAATCATTGTGCTACTTCCCAAGACATAAGAAAATATTTTCTTCAGCTAAAAGTAATGCTTGAACATATATTACCGCTGGCTCACGTTCAAGCATCGAAATTTTGCTTTCTTTCTATTGGCTTGTCATAAATAATTTCTGTTTTTGTACTTTTACATACAAGTGCTAGCTTAATTATTAAATTATTTCCTTAAGTACCGCAAATCATTGATATGATATTTATCTGGTACGTCACGCTTATCATTTTTCAAAAACTTTTCTACATGTCATGAATATTATTAGACTTCTATAAAAAATATTCCCGCCGAAATTCGTATTCTTTATTCTGGTCCATGCTCTTTATTGACATTTTGGGGGCTGTGATAAAAAGCAACAAAAATTCAATCCTACCATATATACGACATCACCTTCGTGATCGGCCTTTGATATGATTAGAGGTTATAAAATCCGTTTATTTCACAGACTTTTTGCCTTCTATGTAGTTGTAAAGTATCCACTTTTATCATAGGTTCAGTAGAAAATCGGACACGGAAAGAATGTTCAGTAAATTATTATTTTATGTTTTTGTTTTTTCTTTTTACTTATATGGAAGTCACACACCAAAGTGACTAACATAGATGATATTCCTGTAATAGTCATTAAGAAGTGTGTTCCTGAATTGGCTCCTGTTCTCTCTAAACTGTATAATAAATGCCTTGCCGCCTCCTGCTTTCCTTCCTACTGTAAGTCATTACCTGTTGTTCCAGTTTTTAAGAACACGGGTAAACCGTTCGACCCTTCCAACTATCGGTCTTCTACCTGTTTTAGAGAAACCTCTAGCTGAATTGGTTCATCACCTCTCATCGCAGGTCATTTTTCTGACAAGCAATATGGCTTTCGTTTCTCCAGTTCAACTGCTGATATACTGGAGATAATTGCGGAAAGAGTCTATCATGCTCTAAATAAAAACGGTGAAGCCCGGGCTGTGGCATTGGACATCTCGAAAGCCTTTGATCGGGTGTGACATACAGGTCTTCTTCACAAACTGAAAAATTCCGATGTCTCAGGACACAGTTTTGAACTGATCCAGTCTTTTCTACGAAATCGTGAAATAAAGCTTATCCTGAACAGTCACTCATTTATATTCTTTCGTACTAACACGGGTGTACCCCAGGGCTCCATCTTTGGTCCTACCCTTTTTTAATTTTCATTAATGACCTGCCCTATGACATCAGCTCTCAACTTGGTATCTACGCTAAAGACAGAACCATTTACTCCTGCTTCGATAGTAAGACTGATCAGTCCCACAAGGTCAAAATGGCAGCCGATGTTCAAAACGACCTCAAGTCCATCGTTAACTGGGGCAAAAGATGGCTTGTTAATTTTAACGCCTCGAAAACTAAACTTCCCTCCATTAATCATCTGAAAGACCCCTTTGCCTTCCATGATCCAGTAAAATGACTCATTGCACCTTCTCTGGATAACGTTTTCAGCTGACATGAAGTGGAAAGATTATATTGAATGTATTGCTCGCTCAGCTGCTAAGAAAGTTGGTTCACTGTGTCGGGCGAAACAATCTTTCTCTCCAGAATCTATCTTACATATCTATATGTCTACCATTCGTCCATGCTTAGAATATTGCTGCCACATATGGTCCGGTGCCCCTGCTATTTACCTTGAGCTTCTTGATAAGATTCAAAGATAAATCAGCAATATTATCGGTCCTGATCAGGCGGCTCGTCTTTAGTCACTTTCCTACTGTCGTAAGGTTGCCTCTCTATGTCTTCCTTCCATAAATACTTTCATGGTAATTGTTCAGATGAACTCTTCGCTATGGTACCTATACTTTTTTAATTTAAGCGCAGTACTAAACTGGCGTAGAGATCTAATCAATTTACAGTTCAGCTGGCTAGATGTAACCGTAAATTATATGTAAACAGTTTCTTTCCTCCCATTTCTCGCTTTTGGAACATCCTTCCGGCTCCATGCTTTCCAGGCAAATCTGCAAAAATTCAAATACAATGTTAATCGCTACTTACTGTCCTCCTGATTACTCTTTGCTCTTCCTGCTCATTATTAATGTTTCTATTCCTAATTCTTCCACACCCTGTAACCACTTGTGTCCTATTGGCTTTACTGCGTTGCTTAGGGTGAATCTGATTTTTAAAAAAGTCAAGAATGTCCAAATGATTTTCAATTCTTGATTTGTTTATTCTAAGTTATGTTGAATATCACCGATGACGTATAACGTTACTTTCGAATAATGGCTACATTTGGTCACTGTCAACCTCAACAATTCTACAGACATTAAACCTTCGTTCAGCGAGAAAACTCCAGACCGAAACTCTACAAAACATTTTTGACACGTTCAGTCAGTCACAATAACTTCTCCATAAACTGCAAAAATGATTTGTGTTTGCGTGTGTGTGTGAGAGATAGAGAGAAGGGGAGAGAAAGAAAGATAGAGTGAGAGAGAGAGCTGCATACTTATACTTATTTAAAATATGAAAATATATCCCGAAAATATTGCTTATTTTCTATTTATATTGTTAAAGCCAATAAAGAAAAATAAACCAATTTTGACAATTTTAATGCACGCTAAGATGTTTGTTTGTTTGTTTGGGTTTTATGGCATATCAACCACTGTGGGTTATTTAATGCCAAATCCAGTTTATATGAATTTTAAATGCCTATTTTGTATGGAATAAAAAATGTATAGCTGGCAACATTATTGTTTCAAAAAAAAAACTTAGAGCTGGCAACATTATTGTTTAAAAAAAAAAACTTAGAGCTGGCAACATTATTGTTTCAAAAAAAACTTAGAGCTGGCAACATTATTGTTTCAAAAACTTAGAGCTGGCAACATTATTTTTCTGAAAACATTATCTGAGACCTTGCTGTTGGATGCAGTTTATCGCCGTACCCAGGACGTGGATGTAATTCATCGTCATACCCAGGACGCGGATGTAGTCTACCGTCATACCCAGGACGCGGATGTAGTTTACCGTCATACCCAGGACGACGCTAAGATGAACACAGGTCTTCTTAAAGCATACACAATCCACGTCACGCCAGAACTCAGTACCTATCCCAGCCTGGAATGCGAATTCGTCAAGTCTGCTAAAGATTTACTGGACCAAAGTATCTTTCAGCAGATGGTTGACTCAAAAAAGGACACCTCCACCTTCGAACAACTGAAGGAATACTTATTAGCTGCTCACGGAAGCCAGATGACTAACTTCCAACATCTCAGTCGAGCCTGGGATCTGGAACGGCGAAAATTAACAGACTTCGCGGGTCGATTCGAAAACACCCTTAGAGAGTCAGCCGTCCACATAAAAAACAAATACAAAAAAGACAAAAATACAGACTTAACAGTCGACAGACTTATTTCCATCATCGGCGCTATGCTAATGGGCGAAAAGGTGAAAATTTGGAACTCAAATCTTTACCCACATCTCGTCAAGACAATGGACAACCACTATTCAGCCATTGGCATAGCCTCCGAAGCTCAAATATATCTTGATCGCGCCGTAAAATCCAACGACACGACTTCGCACAACACTGTGTATTTCACACAGAAACCACAGCGGTCAAACCAAAGAAACGCGCCACCCCGACCCAGCAGCCAACCAAACCTACAGCAGACGGGCCTCACCAACCCTCCCGAACATGGCCTCCATCCGACACGCAGAAACCATCAGCACACACCACGAATCAGCGTGTGCAAGAACTACCTCAGTGGTCTCCCCTGCCACCATGGACGCAACTGCCTATATCGACACCCACCTCGCACTCGGGCCCATATCGCCGCAACGAATTATAATACACAAGTCATAAATGATGTGGAACAGGATTTTCGCTTCGGGCAGGACGAGATGTGATGCCTCGTTCGCCATGCTCCTACGTCAGCCATCACACCTTCAACTTTCAAGGACTCGCTCACCATTCACCGCTCGTCCAGTCCACCTTCAACTTCGGGGACATCACCTTCTCTGGCGTCGCAATGGATGCTCCACCTGCATCGTGCCAATATCTCAGTTAGCCAGAGAAGCCAAGAAACTCATGACCCACTCCGACGTCGTAGTAAAAGGAATCAACGGCAGCACCACCGACCTCGGCGAACTAACTTGCGACATCACCATCGGCAGTCGAGACTCACCCACATTCAAAAAGGTTAACGTGCTGGTAACTACCCAAACCACACCAATCCTGATCGGCCAAAATATCCTACGTCACAACACACTCGATTCCTATCTAATTGACAACCAAAATGCGACTATAGAAATCAGACGCACACTTTCCTCAGGATACACAACACACACAGCCGCAATCATATCACCGTCATCGTCAGCCAACGATCCAGCATATGGCGCCCAAGCGGACATCATCCAAAACCAGCCTACTATGGAACTACAGCCCAACATCCAGACACTGGATCAAAAGCTAACCTGGCTAAAGCATAACACGGGGTTATCGCTACCAAACCACCCGAACCGAGACGAACTAGAAGCCACTGCAAACTTACTCATTCGCTACGCTGACATTATCGGCACAGAAAGCAGCAGCAAAGGCACATTCAACCGACTCATACCAACCAACGGCCAGTCTCGCAGCCAGAAACAACACCCGATAGCCCAGGCTTTGGAAACAGACGTAGATACCGAAATTAAGCGTATGGCTCATGAAGGTATCATTGAAAACTGCAGCGACCCCAAAGGCTTCAATAGCCCCGTATTTGCCGTACGCAAGAAAAACGGATCGATTCGCGTCGTTGCTAACTTTAAAAGAACTCTCAACAAGATCTTAGTCGATCTTGACCCTTACCCAATGCCAAGGATCGACCACAACAGATATTTTACTACCCTCGATCTACGCTGCGGCTACTGGCAAATTGAAGTCGACAAGCGAGACCGATACAAAACAGCATTTACATGGAAGGACCAATGCTATCAATACACACGCCTGGCCTTCTGCCTTACATCTGCTGGACAAATCTTCTCCCATTGCATAGCAGAAGCCCTAGCTACGGTCACATCCCGTGACAACATTTCCTCCTATATCGACGACAACCTGGTCCACGCTAGGACATTTAGGGAGTACATACTCTCCCTCGAACAATTCTTTACTGCCCTCCGAAAATTCGGACTCAAGCTGAATCCCGATAAATGTTCCTTCCTCGCACGAGAGGCAAAATTCCTCGGACGCATAGTAAACAGCGAAGGATTCAAGGCTGATCCAGAATACGTTCGTGCCATCAGGGAAATGAAACCTCCAACATCAAAAAAGAAATTACAAAGCCTTATCGGCCGTTTAGTGTGGATCAGACAATTCCTAGAGACACGTCTTCACGAACAAATCAGATCAGATATGTTTTCAAAACTTATGGGTCCCATACACGAACTCAACAAGGTTAATAAACCGTTTGTCTGGACGCAAAATGCCGACAGAGCCTTCAAAAAATTTCATGTTATAAATTCGTCTTGGAATATGTTGAAGGCGAATCAAATGTATGGGCTGACATGCTCAGCAGAGGTTGCGGACATAAGAAAACGAAAGCCCCGAACGACCCTACACCGGCAGGCAGGACATTCGATGTAAGCGGCTCAGGCCTCCGCGTATACATCCCATCTTGGTGCCTCGGCGAGTTTAACGGTTTACAGCTCATTCCCAAAACTGACACACTACAAAACGCCCGCACCCACAAGCGCGTCACCAACGCATTCTTCGCCTATCACTCCACCACCACCATCCCCACTGTGAGAATCTGCAACCACCTCGGCATCGCAGATGAACAACAGAAGGGCGACGCCCTGGCAAAGATCATCAGCGCCCTCCAGTCACCCACTCCAAGCGAACCTCATATCGATCCTGACGACCACCGAGCTACGCTTTTCAAAAAACATTTGCACCAATTTTTTCTAGAACCAGGCACCTCTGTTTTGATGATAAGAGACAATAAACACTCTCCGAGATTGGTTGTACCATACAAACTACGACCCAGATACCTCTACCAGGCACACGAGTGCAACAACCACTCAGGTGTTACCCGCATGCGAGAACTCCTTTCCAGCTACTGGTTGGAATTCAAAAACCGCGACATCAAAGCCTATGTCGATTCTTGCGACACGTGTGCTAAGTGCAAGAGCAACTACAGTAGACGTACCCACTGGCCCATTGGCCACTGTAAACGAGGAAAGAGACCATTCGATCTCGTCTTTATAGACTTTGTCACAATGCCCAACTCAAAGGGAAAACGCTACATCCTAACCATCTTGGATAGCTTCAGCCGACACTTTACCGCCATACCATGCGCAAGAGACCGTGCTATCGACGCCGCCCGCGGATTGTACCAGTTCTTCCTTCGACACAGAGAGATTCCACGCTTAGTATCCTCTGATCGAGGCACACACTTCACTGGAGAAGTCTATCGACAATTCTGTAACCAGATGTCAATCACGCAAGAACTTCACTGTCCTTGGCGCCCGCAAAGCTCAGGAAATATCGAGAGACAACATCGCACGATGAAGAACGCACTTTATATGTTATGTGAAGACAGGTACTGTGAATGGACAGACGTTCTAGAATCTGTCGTCTCGTCCATGAATGCCACGACCAACAGCGCCACCGATGTCTCCCCGCACTATGCCATTACCGGCCGTCACCCCAACATCGGCCTATCTACACTACACAGAAAAGAAATTACAAGCGACGATCCTGGAGCATATGGAATGCAAATTAATGCCCTGTTAAAGCAGGTTCACCACCACGTCACCCTGGCCAACGACGAAGCTGACCACAAACTTGAGACTAACTTAAATCGCCTCATATACAAGGACCCAATACAAGTAGGCGACAAGGTTTTACTTCATCGGCCACACTCAACTGTTGCCCAATCCTCTCATCTGCCCTGGATAGGAAATTACACCATTATAAAAACGAACAATATGATGTGTCAGGTGCAAAACGATGATGGTGATACAATCTGGATTCACCGTGCACATATCCGACGACTGGCTCCACGCCCATCACATCTTTCTAATACAATCCCTCTGCCTCCACCGTGTAACAGTCACCAGGATCATTCTCCTCCACATCCTTCGGGGACACATAATTCTGCAAATAATTCCATACCAAAACAAATGCCAATAAGAACACGAGGACAACTTCCCACACGTTCAGAGACTTTATCATGAATTAATCACCCAAATATACACGAATAACACTCACTGTAAACCAGACCGAGATCTGGGGGAGCCTTGTTATAAAATAAAATAAGTCATATCTCGGCTGATTTACAGGCAAATACTCAAGAGCGAGAACAGGATGTGAACGGGACAAAGCCCCGTCACAAAATGAACATTATCTTCGTTTACAAATGTTCCCGACACTCGAGTTCCGGTCGAAAAATAAAATAATATTTAAAGTGCTCTATTTTTCGTCCAATAAAAATGCTTCCCTCCTAATTATACTCGCTTCGTTTTTCGAGCCTGTTAAGCCATAAAAAACGCTATAAAAAGGGTCACACGGAAGTTCAACGGGCAGTCAACAGGTGGCCACCGAAGAGACCTGTTCACAGCAGGAGAGTGCCAGCGTCAACATGTGTGAACTACTATGAGAGATCGACCTAGATCCGAACCCGGCTTATGAACTTTACCACAAGGGAGCTGTCCCAAACACTCACGTTCCTGTTGAAATAAACCACGTAAATCTATTTCTGCTGTTGTCGTATTTCTTTCTTGCAACCATACGCTTATCTATAACACTAGGAACAGTTTGGACATTTAGGAAATTAAGGAGGAGTTAACTCCGACAAAAACATACAATTGCGTTCAAAAGATATTTAGTTAAAGCAATAAAATTGTGTTCAAAATATTTAGATTTCGGAATTAAATAACCCAAAGAGGTTGATATATTACTAAACAAAATTAACCAACAACCAAAATGAGAGAACCCTTTCTATGACATTAATCCATATAATATCCTACAATTTCTTAAAGAAATCACACTGTATTTCAAAATATAACTTCAACAAAACTACAACATAAAACACACATATCACCGCCTCTAGTAATTATGTTCACACAAACGTGTAGGCAAAAAAGATGAGTATCATCTACCATGTATTCAACTGTGAAAGCAGAATAAAATACATCCTATTTTTTATTACTCAAAGCTCCCAAGAAAATTGAATTTTGGCATTAAATGACCCATAAAGAATTGATATACAGATAATCAAACAAATTAATCATATAAGTATAAACTTAATCATATAAATTAATAATATGAAGAAAATCTTGCTTAAATCCTTCAGATCACGTCATCACCCAAATACTCAAGACAATAACAGTTTATTAGTAATTTACTGTCACTGCTGCAAATACATTTTTCGAATCCGTCATTTGAATAGAAGCTAGTTACATTATAGTACCTGGGAAACCATAAAGAGGGAGAGACTATTTTAGCCGATTTTGTTTCTTAGTAATGTCATTATATCGATACGTATTTTTCTACAACTAAATAAATACACTATTAAAAAAAATAACAAATATAGATATCACTGCCAAATGTTGGTTCAGGTAGAATGACTTCATAATGAGTTTGTTGTATTTATACGCACGTCATTATTGAGATGAGATGCTTTTGTTTATTTAGTACATATATGAAAATGCCGTAAGAAACAGAAAAGAGTGCGGAACTGTCATATAACATCAGTCTTCCTATATGGTAGTTAATACTGGCCAAATTAAATTTCGGCATTAAATGACCCATAAGATGTTGATATGCCGTTAAAAAAATCAAATCAATCAATAAATCCCAGAAAATCTGGTCTTGCCTGACGTTATGTGAACCGACTATTGGGAATGAAACCGCACAAAATTTATTGCAATTTATTTATATATTTCTTTATTTAATTAATTTATTCTGGTTTTTAGAATACTAATTATCTTATATGCACTTGAAGGTACCATCTCCTGTGGTGAATGATATCTCATTTAATGTGGGCTGTTTATTTTGTATAATAATGGCTTCTAGGTTTTTGGGGCCTTTCCTTACATTGGGTGCTGTAGAATATTTTGATGTTATCTACTAACACTTGTCTTCTGCTGATAGTTGTACTTTGGTTGTTCATGATGTGCTGGTCAATGTCTGCATGTATGACAAATGGAAAACCGTTTCATTGAAACTAGATTTAATTATGTGTTTCACCTTTCTAGGCTTCATCAGACCCAAAAACGAAACATAGATATATGCGCGTGTGTGTATTTGTGTGTATGCTTATATAATAAATCATTACTACTTTTTCCGCTAAGCCAGGGTTTCTTGTGATGAAAGAAAAGAATGAAAGTGAGACTTTTTTAAAAAGCCGTTAATATTTATTCTCTATCTTGTCTTTATAATTCTTAGTTCATCTCAAAAGTTATTTATAGATTCTCCCAGCTTTTCTGTATTGAATTTAATCTTCATCTTTTTTTTCAGAATGGCACGAAAGCAAGAGATTATAACCTTTTCTGAAATGAATTTAAGGTAAATCCTTATCCAATTTTTCAGAATGAGTTGAAAGTAAAAGATTTTCAGCCCTGTCCATGTGTTTTCCGTGTCGACAATATGTATATAAAATAGGATATAGAATCCCAACAAAGTTTTGAAGCATTATGACAAATATCCTATTATATACACATATCCACTTGCTTTCGTTTTGGATCTGATGAAGCCTAGAAAAGCGAAACGCGTAATCAAATCTAGTTTCAATGAAACGGTTTTCCATTTGTCATATTTCTTCAAAACTTTGTCGGGATTCTATATCCTGTTTCACACATATATATATATATATATATATATATATATAAAGACCTTTTTTATGTTTATACATTCTTTTACGGATACAAATATTTAAGTAAATGCTCTGTTTATAATAAACAACATTTACCGGCATATTTTCACAGGATTCGAACCTGTATCCTATACGGAACCGTCATTCAGCTTTAACCGATTTGGCCACAGAGGAGCGTTCGTCTAGCAAGGTCGAATTTACTGTATTTGAACTTCAATCTTCTATGAATCTCTCACGTACATTCATATCTGCTCATGGCGTATCAAATGTAAACAAATGACGTCACACATTATGAAATGGACAAAGTCCGACAATTATTTTAAGACATTTTTATGTTTATACATTCTTTTTATAGATAAACATTAAAATCTGTCTATATTTCTGAGATGAGGTATTATGTACATTATTTACATTATTCGGAATATTGTCCTCATCTTTTTCACCATATTTATCACAACGTTTCGGTCGTTGTACGCTCCGGCCTTCTTCAGGTGGTTGGAATGTCGAACTGAACCCTTTATTTCGCTCACTGGGGTAGACTATTCTAATTCCACAGGACATGTTTAATGGATGTCAGTTGTATATATATATATATATATATATATATATATATATATATATATATATATATATATATATATATCATCACTAAATGCATGCACGAAATTAAATTCCTACCCCAACCCCATCAAGACTACAAAGACTAAAAAACTAATAACCCATAAGCTAAAATTAATAAACTTTACTTCAAATACCAAATTAGAACTGAAGAAAGTATACAAAAAATAAACTCGAAACAAAAAATAATATAAAAATATGTTTATTCAAATAGCAAACTAGAATTGAATAAAGTATACAAAAATAAAATGAACAAAAAGGAAACAAAGAAATAATAGAAAAAAGAAAAGAATGAACGTTTAAAAATAAAGAAACTCAAGGACAGGACTATAAATAATCTAAAATCAGTAGATACATAAAAATAAAAAAAAAAAAAAAAAAAAAAAAACACCTTGAGAAGAACTGTCTTCTTTATCTAATCCTCGCTGGCCTACATATAGAAATGACAGAGAGGATATGTTCTAATGAGCATTTAAGGCAGTCATGGGTATCCTTTTTCAAACAGAGGGCAGCATGAGGTGCAGTACATCAAAAGGCGGGTACTACTAAAAAAAATTAAAGTACTTTGTTTTTATTAAAGATACCGCAGCCGTTGTTCCAACAAAAACATCTGTCTTAGAAATGGAGAAAAGATGATTTTTTCTTTGTAGAAAGGATTCCTTGTATAATTATTTTTTTTTTTTAAATTGAAGTCTTGCTATAATATTATCTTTGATGACAACATGGTTAATACACGCTGCTGGATATAATTATATATATTTATTTATTATTTAGACAAGAATATTTGTAAAAGAAGAAGAATAATCAGTGATATTTCCTGTTTCTGATGCAAAAGAAATTTACACCTAATGTCTTCCGTAGTGAAAATCGCCAATGGTGCAGAATGCTGACAAAGTTACCTTCAACGAAATGTTACAAAATTCAAGAATCATTATACATAATCATTGTTTATGTATATGAGAGTGTGTGAATGAACAACTGAGAACGAAAAGAAAAAACAACATTTTTAATAAACATTATTTCCCTACTTAAATTAGGCTTGGCATTCAGAAAGCCAGTCGGACTGCATGTGGGCCGCGAACCGCAGTTTGTCCATGTCTGGCTTAAGGCATGAGACAGCCAGTCAAAATTCTGTTGGTTTCTATGCCTACACTTTTTATACCTACATACGGCCTCTTCCCGATAAATAGACACACTTTAAACAATTTCTTTTAATCATTTCACACCACACAAGGCAATAAAATCCCTAAGACACAAGTGTAAAAAGAGTGTAAAAGAAGGTAAGACCAAAAACATTATTATGGAGTGAGAACAATGAAAGAACAGGAATTAAGAAAACAGAAGATAACGATGGACATTGCATTTAAATTCTTGATGATCAAAGTTGACTGGGAAGCAAGTTACTGGAAGAGGGGAGCTTCGCAAGGGAGAAATGCAAGAAAAGAAACTTGCGATTACATCTAACCATTTCTACTGTAAAATGAGAAGGCCTTACTGCCAATCCAGTACTGCGCTTAAATTCATAAAGTTTAAGTTTTGTAGGGAAAAGTTCACCAGAACAATTACCACGAAAGTATATATATATATATATATATATATATATATATATATATAGATAGATAGATAGATAGATAGATAGATATTGTGTGTATTTAGGCAGCATCTTTTCATTCATGCACGTTTCAGTAAATAATATAGACAAGTGTTGTCTATATATTTTATGTAATTTTTTTCGTAACGTCTGATAAGTTTAATAACATTATCGTTGAACGAAGAAAGAAATTCACAATAGACAACACTTGTCTATATTATTTAATGAAACGTGCATGAACATATATATATATATATATATATATATATATATATATATATATATATATATATATATATAATATTAGTGGTAAATATACATATATATGCAAAAGGTTTTTTTCTGTTTTCTTTTTGAATTTGTAGGTCTGAGGAATTGTGTCGTATTTACGATTCCAAAGGAATAAATTATGACCATAGAATATTAGTGTTTAAGCCTTTTTATTATATATATATATATATATATATATATATATATATATATATATATATATATATATATATATATATATATATATATATATATATATATTGTTTATACGTTATTTTTATAGATACAAATATTCATAGAAAATATGTGTCCTCCAAACTTGCTAACCCAGACGTTTCTTCTGTAGCTAAATAGTTTCGCACGTCAGGCTATATGACGGTTCTGTGTAGGATGCAGGTTCGATTAATAATATTATATTAACGTATAAATAATAATAAAAAAAAAATTATCAAGATGTTTCATCCTTTTATTTGTTATTTTCATTTTTTTCATTTCATTTTATTTTTATTACCTTCTTTACTTTGTTTTCCCACTCTTTTCCTGTCCGATAAATGTCTTGGACGAACAGTCCTCGCCACTGGCCACACACGGAACGTCTTCCCCACCTCAAGTCCTATGATCCTCTTCCTCTACGTTCAAAATCCCACTCCCCTATTAGCCACACCGATATGGACAAAACGGCCTAACACGTTCACAGCGGTCCAAATTTTTAATCTAAATTTATTTGCATAAGTTCCGCACAGCGAGAAATCAGGCAGAGATCGGATTTTTGCAAATAATACCATCTACACCAGGATTCACACCGGCCGCAAGAACAACAGTGAGTCTTCCCCATTTCTCTGTTTATTTCTCGCGCAGATGATGAAGGACACAGGCGTGCCCGAAAATTCCGGATTTACAAGAGTTTCCGTGCTTCATTTCTATCATGTGGTTAATAATTAATATTTAATAAATGTCTTCGTACTAATCACATTGATACCCTTTCGTTTTCCCTTGATATATAACCAATCTATCTATTTTACACACACACACATATATATTAACATTTGGGAAGAGTATTTTCATTCTACAAGAGTTAGACCCATCAAACGTGGCATGTATATTTACTCAACCCAGAGAAAAGTTTTAATCTTAAAAAATGTGATCTTCGTGGCCAAAAGGAGAATCTGCTTCTTTTCTGTTCTGAAGAAATATCCTTCATATTAATGGATACCGTTTTTAACCGTTCAGTATCAGATATAATTACTCTTTTATTATAAATGTCCGGACAATAAAAATATTTATACTTTTAAAACGCAATTTCACAAAACGATTTTTTGGCTTAGGAACGCAATCATGTTGAAACACTGTACTACCACCGACATTAAGCTACGTCGACCCTGGTCAGTACCTAGATGAGTGACCGCTTGGGATTAGATTAAGATTTGCGGGTTGTGTAATGGATAACGACTCGAAATTCTTAATCGGAGAGCTGAGTTCGAATACCAGTTATGTTCGTTATATTCACACGCACACAAGAAAGATAAGAATCCAGCTACAACCCGCTCCCCGCCCCAGACATTGGTTAAGAAGTTGTATCACTAAACCATTATCATCTCTCGAAAAAATTCTTACAATCTAAAAATAATATTTTTCTGGCTTTAAATAACCTGCCAACGGTTGATCTTCGACTAAAGTGCCGTAGGTGATACACCCATGGGCGCATGGTCCGAAATCATAAGGATCCGTGCCGTTATTCGAACCATTGTACTAAGCCAGAAGCGTTCATTATTTTCTATCGGAGCTTGAAGTAGTAGGTGGCAATCCTTTCTTTGAGACGACATGCGAGGTGGATTTGTTTTTTAAGTTCTTCTTTTGAACTTCTTCTAACCTTTGCGTAAATAGTAAGGACCTACAAAGCAGCAAGCGATTTGAGTTCAAAGTTTTCCTTCTCCGAGGCTGATTGATAAAGGGTTGGAAAGCCGTAAAAAACAAATCAATCAAAGAACAATTTCTTCTAAAATATATTTTCTGTAAAGGAAACTTGATGCACGAATGAAAATAGCAAAATTTTCATTGGCAAAAACAAAGAGTGTAAAATAGACATTTCCTAATATCTGTCTGAATTTCTAGGATGAGGAGTTATCATTATTTACAATGTTTATATTCAGAGAATTGTCCTCATTTTTGTTGTTATTATCACAAAGTTTCGGTCGTTGTGACCTCCCAAGGTGTATATCGATCTGGGTAACTTACAGGGAATTCTGAACTGAACTCTTTATTTAATTTACAGGGGTGAGGAGTAATGGATAAAATTGGTTTGTAAATTTGGTTACATAGTAGTTGCGAGTTCAATCCCTGGGTCGTTCAGTGTGTACTTGCACTCAGTAGAAACGAGTGATCAATAACTGAATTGTACTAAATAAAAATAAGAACTAGATGAGATATCTCGAGACATGGTCAGTGAAACGAGAACAGTCTACTCCTGTAGATTAAATAAAGGGTTCTGTTCAGAATTCCATGTAGGTTACCCAGGCCAATATATTTTTTTAATCATTTCACCCCAAGCAAGATGGTAATGCCCCTATTACACAGGGGATGGTTACAAAGAGATTAGACTGGGTATAGGGGGATTGAGGAAAGGATAAAAGATGAACGGGACTCAAGAAGATAGAAGATGGCGATTGACGTTGCATTTAAATTTTTGAAGATTGTAGTTAATAGGGAAGCGAGGAAACGGAAGAGAGTCCTACATGCGGGAAGTGCGAGAAAAGAAACTGTTGGAGTACATTTAACGATTTCAGCAATAAAAGGGTGGGACCTAGATGCCACGCTTAAATTCATGTAGTCGGAGCACGGTAGAATAATGGATAGCGACTCGGATTGCGGAATCGGAGAGCCGAGTTCGAATTCCAGTCGAATACATTACATTCACTTACGTGTTAATACCCTCTTCTTCTCCCCTAGTTATGTGCAAATAGCAGGACAGACCGGGTTCTATAGCCTTGGATAGCAATTGGTCTACCGCAGAAAGAAATGGCAACCTAATACGAGAAAAATCTGCCTCGTCAGTCATGTATCGAACGATACATGATCGCCTAAGCGTGTATCACGCATAGCACATAACTGAGTCGGGGTATCAGGAAGGCCGGAGGGCACAATGTTCGAAACGTTTTGATAACAGCAACAAAGATGAGGATAATAGTCCGAATATAAATAGTGTAAATAATGACATTTCCTAGTTATATATTTCATTTATCTCCCTTTTGTATATAAATTTATATGGGTCCAATTAATCTTTGCTTTGTTTCATTAAACAAACCAGATCAATATTAGTACGGAGAAATCGATTTTTTTTTTTTTTTTTTGCTGTAAAAACCAGTCTTTGACTCTTTGGCTCGACGGCCATTTCAGCTAGTATTATATACATGAAAGCTCACTTGTTCACTAGTTTGATTGTGTTATTAGAACAACGGAATGTGAACTTTGCCTCTTTTTCAAGTGATAAAGTTTTATAAATGTTGCTTCTACTCAGTAAAAATAGCTACAATAGGATTTTTAAATATACACCGGTAAATATTCTTATAAACGATTTTATTTATTACTTTTTCTCGGTCAATTTTTTTTTTATGCGTAGCCACTTAAACACAAAAATAGGTCACGTAGACGGACAATCATCCAAGGTGCCTATTAGAGATAAAGTCCTTAATCGGATGCCAGATTTTGGTGGATGTGATATCTAAATTATCCACCATTTTGAAGTTTAAATAATGTGTTTCTATTAATACGTTCTTATGGCTGTAAATTTAGTAAGTAAACAAAAGAAATAGTGAATAGGAAGACTGTGTTGCGCTAATCAATTAAATGATCTTGAAAAATTATTTTAGCTCAAGTAGCGACAAGTGGTGCCCGTATTAGATACAAAATTACTTTAGCCGCCATAGTAGACTCTTTATATTAATAATTTTATTAGAACAAAATAATCCTTAGATAATCACTTTTATTTTTAGGATATCGAGATAGTTATGAAATAATAAAATATAAGCATGCGTCTCTCAGAAGTTGAATAAAAGAACGTAGGCCAGTAATAAATGCATATTGTTATGGGACGAGTGATTTCCAACCATGAGACCTGGGTTCGAATCGTACCATGATCGATTTGTCAGGAAGGCGTTATCGGCATGAAGAGGCGATCTTTGTAGTGCGGCACTTTTGGAAAGTGCTTGAAAACGAAACCAAAGCAAATATTTGGGATGTTTGTACTAGTGAAGTCCTACGAAGTCATTCTTTAAGCCAGATAGCGTGCTCTCCCAGAAAGGTCCACTCAGCATAGTTGCAATAAAAACCACAGCTCCACAAATGTCTGCTATAGGAATTGGCTAGCCACCTCCCTCCACACACACTCCCATGCATACTCGGATACGAGCTCTCAGCCATTACGTACGGCTTTATGATAGAGAATTCATATAAAGGATCATGAAGGAATTGCTAAAAGGACGCCGTAAATGAGAATGGAAAGAAGGAGATTAGCCATAACAAAAAGACGAATGGAAAATTAGCTGAAGGGAATATATATATATATATATATATATATATATATATATATATATATATATATATATATATATATATATATATGAAGAAATGTAGTTTTTTATGGTATAAAGTGCTCAATATCAGAGATAGAGCGTATGTAATTATAAATATAAAAGTGAACATTGAAGTCAAAACTCAGAGGCAACAGGCTGTTTCATGCTAGACGCAATCATTAGGCGGCCTAAAATAAATTATATATATATATATATATATATATATATATATATATATATATATATATATATATATATTCTTAATCTAATGCTAGGTCACCTGCTAAGAAAGTTTGTTCACTGTGTCGTGCGAGAAATTTTTTTTCTCCGGAATCTATTCTGCATATCTATAAGTCTGTCATTCGCCCACGCTTAGAATATTACTGCCACCTATCGTCCGGTGTATCGGCTATTTACCTTGATCTCCTTGATAAAATCCAAAGAAGAATCAGTAATAATATGGGTCTTGATCAGGCAGCTCGGCTACAGTCACTTCTCCCACCGTCGTAAGGTTGCCTCCCTGTGTTTTTCTATAAAAACTTTCATGGTAATTTGTGCTTAGACTTTTTTTTTTTTTAATTTAAGCGCAATACTAGACTGGCGTCGAGATCTCATCAATTTGCAGTTGAGCCGGTTTGATGTAACCGAAAATTATATGCTAACAATTTATTTTCTTGTACTTCTCGTTTGTGAAATATATGAGCCGAATTCCAATTGTATATGAGACATTTTGTTGCACTAATGCCTCTAAATGTTCAGTCAATGAATGATGAATATTTATTTGTAAGGAAACAGCTAATTTCATCAATATCCTTATTCTGTTATTATCCCCGATTTTGGTCCAAGTGACCATACTTCTGTATATCCACATGAAACACCAAGGTTCTTCATGAAACTATAAATATATTTCAGTTTTAATGGAAACGACTGGAATTTCTGAAGTGACAGTATGTACGCAAATGATGCATCACAATTTTATCGAAATTCAACAAATTTTACCAAATCTAGAT
The DNA here is from genome assembly GCA_963932145.1 of Acanthosepion lycidas. Taxonomy (NCBI): domain Eukaryota; kingdom Metazoa; phylum Mollusca; class Cephalopoda; order Sepiida; family Sepiidae; genus Acanthosepion; species Acanthosepion lycidas. The sequence goes on along the minus strand of OZ010601.1, from coordinate 35,114,580 downwards.
ATGTTTATAAACAAGTACAAACCTAGTGAACTTTTACAGTAAACATGTCAATCGACAATGTCAATCGACAAATGATTTAACAGGAATAACGAACAGAAACAAACATTAGTGAATATTTCATATTCTTACATGCAAACAAACATTTTCCTTTAAAAAAATTAAATATTTTCAAGCAATTTTCTAAGCTGCCGTTACTTTCGGTGGTAGACGGATTTCCAACCAAGTCAATAGAGCTAACTCTGTCCTGCTATTTAACCCATAGCTTGGCGGAAATTGGATTTATACCTTTTCCGAAGGTATTTGCGTGTAAGAGAATGTAACGAACTCGACTGGAATTCGAACTCGGCTCTCCGATTTCTCATTCCGAGGTCTTATCTATTAAACACCTCACACATTATAAATTCCCGCTGTAAGAACCTGTACTGTTACATATTTATAAATCTGCCATTCGTCCTTGATTTGAATATTGCTGCCACATCTGGTTTGTTGCTCATATTATATGTTTAGAAATTCTTGATCAAATACAAAGAAGAATCTGCAATGTTACTGGTCTTACCTGGCATTTCGGCTTCAGTAACTTTCTCACCACCAAAACGTAGCTTTCCTGTGCCTTTTCTATAAATATTTTGATAGTCATTGTTATGATGGACTTTCCTCTATGCTACTTAAACTTTATAATTTTAAGCATAGTACAAGATTGGTAGCTAGGTCTCATCATTTTACTGTTGAAATGGCTAGATGTGACCTTATGTTCTATGCTAGTAATTTCTTTTCTCGCTTGTAGAACACCTTTCCCTTTTCACTCAAGTTTGATCTTCAAATATTTAAATGCAATGTCCATCGTTATCTTCTATCTCCTGGATTCTTGTTCTTTTACTGTTCTCTCAATGTTTTTTGTTTTTGGGGTTTTTTTAAAAAATATTTTTCACACTCGGTAACCCCTTGCTTTTCGTAGCTTTATTGCCTTTCTAGGAGTAAAATGATTTTTTAAAAAAAAAGTGTCAGCGATTTCTGTCTGCATTTCTAGGATAAGTATATACCATTAGTTACATATGAAGGCCGGAGGTCACAGCGGCCGAAACATTGTGATAACAACAACAAAGATAAGGACAATTGTCCGCGCATAAATAAATAAATTGTCAGCGATGTTTCACATATTAAAGGAAATCAAAATACTTGACGATCGTTTGTCTCGGTCTGTCAATACAATTACAAAGGATAAATGCGATTGATAGAAATTAGAAAAACATTAAGTCATAGACAATAAAACTAAAGATTATCCAAATCAATACAAACCATGTTCAATAAGAAAAAAATGAATCGTTACTATATGATTTATTCAAGACATTATTCCAGATATTTTGTTACGCAAAGTCTGCGTTTGACAATTTACATATTCTATCACCCTTTTACTGTTGAAATAGTTAAATGTAACTGTCACTTCGACTCTAACAATTTCTTTTTTCGCACTTGCCGACAGTTTACTTTCATTTACTTGCTTCCCTGAAAACTACAAAAATGCAACGTCAATCGCCATCTTCTGTCATCTTCAACCCCGTTCATCTTTCCTCAATCCCTCTGTACCCAGTCTTTTCTTTCTGCAACCCCCTGCGTACTAGTGAAATTTCCGCCTTCCTTGGGATGAAATGATTTAAAAAATACAACTAATGCATTAGTAACACAATTATTACTTAATACTGAAAAATAAGGACAAAAAGAAATTGAGGTGTGAAGATTACCAATAAAAATGCAAATTAAATTTTAATACTAGATATCATCAAATTATCAAGCGAACGCTTACATTTATTGACTAACTCATATTTCTAAAGATTTATTCTACAGAGAGAATTCGGAGACCTCAGGAAGATCCATACACATATCCCTATAAGTAACAACCGGGGGACAGGAAGGCCTTGCCCCCTACCATTTTTTTTACCAATTGTAGTATTTTTATAGGGTTTTTATTTTAACAAAACACAATAAGGAAAGAAATACAAGAAAGAAAAAACTATTAACGCAAGGAAGACTATAACTTTCATAAAACCCTAATGAAAGAATTCTTCTTTAAGAGCTATACGATGATTGTAATCTTCCTTTATCGCGTGAGTACGTTTTCATTTTAATTTGAAATTTTGGTGAATCCAATAAAATAAATTCAAATATAAAAATAAAAATGTACAAACAAATAGAAAAAAATTCAAATTAAAACAAAGTATTTGCTTTCCCTTGAAATCCTTATCTCTTTTCCTATATTTCGCTCTCTTTCTCAAATAAAAAGAGGAAAACGACAAAAAGACTAACCCTGACCGAAAAACACCGGATATTGACGGTTCAGCGGCTAAATAATTTTTGCCCCCACCCCCCGTGCAAAAAAAAAAACACATTTGTCTCTGCTACAGCCCTGATAAAGAAGACGTGGGGAAACTTGCTTAATGTAAGAGCAGCATACGATAAAGTTCAGATGCCTCAAGATATGAACATAATTTACACATACGTTTTTGTTATACGCACATTAACATTCTAACCTTTCAATCCAATGGGTTCTAACTTCATACCAAGTAAATAATTATAAAGCTAGAATTTTTTTCTTATATACCTTTTATATTAACTATGATGAAAAAAGACGCTCAACCAACATATTTCCAAGAGCCGCATATTAAATGTCAAAGAGCCGCATGTGGCTCGCGGGCCGCGATTTGGCCTCTCTTGCTATAAAATGTTAAGTCGCAGAAAGAAAAATTTCAAAACTGTGTCGGATGATGTGCAATGCATTGTTTCAATTGACAGACTCAACACGGCAATAATTTCAACATGCTTGAGTGGCAATCAGAATTAGTAAAAGATTCAGAACTTTGCTCTAGTGATGACGATGATAATTTATTTTGCTATCTGTTTAAAGGATGGATATTCCTGGGTATGACGATAAACTACACCCTGAAGCAAGGTCTCTGATCGGGAGGTTTTGAGGAGCGTAAAACGACCTCTTAATTACTGTTGTTACTAGGTCCATCCTGACACCGAGTGGTAGCACCTGTTAGGGTCCCAGAAATCGGTAAATAGCGAACCCCCAAACTGAAGTTAAAAAACTATGAAAGTGTAGAAATATATTTTCATAGTGAAAGTGCCAGCAATACATATTCATAGTAAAAAAATTACCAGCATTAAATTTCTGTAAAAAAAAATAAAAATATTACCAACAATAAATTTTTGAATTTGTCTATATCTCTGAGATGATGTATTAGGTACACTATTTACATTATTCGGACTATTGTCCTCATCTTTATTGCCATATTTTTCACAACGTTTTGGCCGTTGTACGCTCCGACCTTCTTCAGTTTGTTGGAATGTCGAACTGAACCTTAAGGACACATGGCACAGTGGATAAAAGCGTTGGTTAGATCCAGGGACAGGACCCAAAGAGTTGTGAGTTCAATACCTGGTTAAGGCAGTGGAGAACATGGAGAGGTTAATTAATAGGGGATACCTGATAACTGACATCCATTAGACATGGCACGTGGAACTAGAACAGTCTACACCAGCGAGCAAAATAAAGGGTTCAGATCGACATTCCAACCACCTGAAGAAGGCTGGAGCATACATCGGCCGAAACGTTGTGATAAATATGGCAACAAAGATGATGACAATAGTCCGAATAATGTAAATAGAATAGATTTTTGTATGGAAAAATAGTACCAGCAATACATTTTTGTAAAAGAAAATACTAATGCTCCCAAGAATATTAAATTTCAGCATTAAATGACCCATAAGGAGTTGATGTGCTGTTAAACAAACAAAACAAACAAATGAATGGAACTAATTGTGGCGATATGCAAAATTTTCAATGTCATTAGACCACCATTGCAGTTGGTTTGGACTAGGCTCCATAGAAGACCACTAAAAATAAAAATTAGCACGGACGTAGTGGAGAGCAGGCTAGGTGATATGAAACACATTTTAACCAATCACAGTTGACTTGCAAGTAATTTTTTTTAAAAAAATCGGAATTCATTCAGAATCGACTCATAAATGCCGTCATCAAGAATGCCAGCTTGTCTGTGTGACATGACTTATCCTTCTGAGTCAAGCCGGCGGCTGCACATCAAACGACCCACTAACGCCGACGACATCAGCGAAAACTAAGCACTTTACAGCACACGGAATTTCAATGGCACAACATCAAACCACCCGCTAACGACCACAAGAGTAGTCAGAATTAAACTGTGAGTTGTAATAAGTTTTATGTGAACTTTTGATCAATTTTTCCGAATTCTTTTGTTATAAACCAAATATTTCAAATATAAAGATTTTATTCCACAAAATGTATGCAAAATTAAATTCACTCACACACACACACGCACACTTTTACATACAAAGTTTTGTTGTATATAGTTTTACTTACGAAGACGCTAGTTTAGGAAATGTTAGAAAATTACCAATATATTTAAAACTTACTATAGTTACTACTCTCATTCTCTGATAATGTCGTGTATGAACGCCTGTATTTATAAAAATCGACACGTTTATACACACAAAAATAATCAAAATCATTTTTACATTACTTGTAGTCGCTGAATTGTAGTAAGCTTTTCAATTTACTTATGATTAGTAAATATAGTTTTCATTTAATAACAATATCACTTGACTAATACAAATTAATACAGAATTTTAAAAGCTTTATAATTTTATAAATTATTCTAATTAAAAATTAAAGGAAATTGAAAACAATTTTTGAAAAAATTCATTATTCATCGATTTTATTTCTTAAAACAATATTGTCCATAATATATTTTATTCATAAAAGCAACTTTCTAATAAAATAACGTTTTAGTTATATTGTATTTTTATTTTCCAATTAAGACTAGATTTTCTGTAACTGGGGGTCCTGTTTGACCAAAGATTTGTTTGATGATATAAAAATTCTCGAGAAACTTGTCCTTAAACATTAAGCGATATAAAAAAAAAAGAATTTCTTGAAATTTCATAAATTAAATAAGGGAAGGTAGCAAATGTAAATAAATAAAACCGGGAGAATAAGCCTTTCTTCCGTTAGCTCATACATTATCTGGTGATATTCCCGACGTGACATGATATTTAACCAAAAAAGGATGAAGGGGTCGATGGTCTAAAACATTTTTGGACTCCTGGTCTACAAAAAGCCTTCACAGACACTAGTCTATTTATATTTTATAGTGTTTCACTCGATTGCGCGGACATTTGCCAAATTAGACCATTAATAGAGACTTACAAATATTAATTAGTAATAGGTGACGCTAGCAGATATAGATTCGTAGAGGTCTCACCAACAAAATCGAACTGGTAGAGGTACACTTTGACTCAAAGAGTGGTTTCCCTGTTTGAAAAAAAAGGTGATGCATACTTGATTCCTGTCGGGCGTACATTAATTTTTTTTAGGACTTCTCAAATTAGGCCGGTTGTTATTAATTTTGATGTCTAAAAAAAAAAAATAGATATTGCAACTCACACATTTACCAACTAAAATTAATATATATATATATATATATATATATATATATATATATATATATATATATGGCAAGTATAGAATTGGTGTACACGAAATAAATTCCAATAACCAAAAAAAATATTCTTAAAAAGCGTGCTATTCTTAATAGAGTACTCAATACAGAGTAGAGCAAATATAATTTATTCGAAAATTATAACATAAATATGATATAAAATCACTACAAAAAAAAACATTTTGTTTCAACACTTCTGGTGTCTTATCAAGTGATGGTCTTGAATGTTGAATAAAGAGTTTTAAAAGGTTCAAATCGACCTAACACCCCTCGATAGGGGAAACGCTTTGTTGATTTGAACCTTTTTAAAACTATTTATTCTAGATTCAACACCATCACTTGATAAGACACCAGGAGTGTTGAAACAAAATAGCTATTTTTGTAGTGATTTTATAACATATTTCTTATAATTTTCGAATAAATTATTTATATATATATATATATATATATATATATATATAAAGTGGACACTGAAGTCAACACCCACAGGTGACAATCTGTTTCATGTTAAACGAAATCGTCAGATCATGTCAGTCGCCTCTGGGTGTTGACTACAATGTTCACTTTCATACTTACATACACTCTATCTCTGATGTTGAGCACTTTAACCAATAAATATAGTATACCTTAAAACTATATTTTATCATATATATATATATATATATATATATATATATATATATATATAATTGTGAATTATGGCAGCAATGCCACTTTTATACAAATTTCATTAAAACGATTGACAATGGACTGCGGTTTTTTTTTTTAATTTTTCGTGTGTTCTTATAATTTTTTCTTTTCTGAACATTAATTATGTAGAAATTGTTCGAATGTTCTGTATGTCCGAATATATATGTATGTCTATAATATTCGATAATTTATCCGTGCCGTCAACCCATATATAAATTTTAAATATATTTATCATATATTTAAACATATATTTCTTTGTCTATATTTCTGAGATGAGATATTGTAACTATTTGCATTGTTCGGACTGTTGTCCTCATCTTTATTGTCACATTCACAATGTTTCGGCCTTTGTGCTCTCCGGCCATCTTCGAGTGATATTTATTTGATTTTCGAACTGAACCCAGAATAGTTCATCTGTACGTTGGCGTTTCTGAAGGTTGGTTCAATGAAGTTTTTGTAGACGTTCTTCCCATGTTTATCTCCTGAAATGGACTGACACATAACCTTCAGATTTGCAAGTCGTAGGTGGAGGAAATGGAACAGAATCTTAGTGATTTTACTGTATCTCACATATTTTTCATATATTTATTTCACGTCTCTCAGTGGCATGGTTTTTATTGAAGTACAATTCAAGTTGACGATGCAAAATCCATACAATTACTATAAGCAACTGTGGCCCTAAATATGAATATTTTGGGGGTTAAATTAAATTTATTTCAGGGAGTATCAAAATACTTTTATAAACTTTGGGGGCGGGTTCCTCACACCAGAACAAGGAGCAAAGTCCATATAAATATATATCCGCAAATCCTTCGTTTCTGAGTTATTACGTTTAAATTTGACCGTAGACGCGGTTAAATGTGTGACATAGAGAGAGAGAAAACGAGGTGGATTTAGTAATCAACAGTGCTAAAGAATTAGGATGAAGGTGCTAATTACTTAGGTAGAAGGGATTCCGGAGTAATTCCAGAAATAAGTTGTTTTTTTTTCTTTTGTTTTTCTGGGGTTGAGTTATTAGTTAATTGCATGTAATAATTCCAAAGTGATTAAGAGACGGATTCGTTAAAGTAAAGTTTGTGATAAATGGCAAATGGATTTTTGGGTGGTCTGAATAGCGGAATTCAACCAGACGGGATAAGTGGTTTAGGCAAAATTTAAGTCTACGTTGTCTGCGGAAGATCCAGTAGGAGGTCAGAATCCGATTTTAGTACCTCTTGAAAACTGGTTGCCCGCAGAGTTCCGGAGATTAGGCGGAAACACATGGTGGTCCAGGCGATTTGCATATTAAAATTCGGGGGCGATGCCTAAAGTTGGTTTAGCTCCATATAAGCTGCCCGCACGCTTGAGTCAGGCAGATGAGTTCGGAGTTCGGAGATCAGAACGCGGAAGAGGCGGCTTGTTGGAATTTGCTGGTCTCGTCTGTTGGTTGCCCTGTTTCAAGAAGACCGATCCGAACCAAGAGATCGAAATAGAACCCGTACGAATCCAGATAACTTCGTCAACAAGGCTGCGAGAAAGCAGACTGCTATATCGTTATTTGCAGACGAAGATCCACGAATTACTTCCCTTAGATCAGCCGAAATTGTTTAGGCAGAAATTTTCCTATTCTCTCTCTCTGTGACTTTCCAACCCAAACGAGTGAATCTCGTTACGACATTTTGTACTCGTGTAAATTCTTCGGTAGAGACATAAAAAACAGTGGCCTAAATAGGGCTCTTTGTACAGGAACAGGAGTTGCTTATTTTTTTTCTTTTTCATGTGTTTGCGGCTACCACAAGAAACTTTTTCTCCATGAATAGTGATTTCCTTTCAGCGAAATACCCAGCCATTTCCTCCCCTTCCCACCGGATCGTTCTGGTGAAATCGATACACTGCTGTTCGGATCAAGAATTCACAACGTGGCGAATGGTGGTGGTTCCTTCGGTTCACCGGAGGAAGATCGGGTGGATTTCTTTTTCGGCCAGAACCCCCGGGGAGACAGGACAGAACTGCAACCGGCAGGGTTATTACGTTAGAATTGGTGCCGAGACCAGGATTCCGACCCGTGGAATTGCCAAGATGCAGTGAATGAGATGATGGACTTGGGGATAATTGAAAGATCCAAATCTCCCTGGAGCTTCCTTATCGAGATAGTTGAAAAGAAAGGTGGAGGGCACAGGTTTTGTGTGCATTTTCGTCAGCTGAACGCGATTACAAAACCGTTAGTAGTGTCCCTCCCCCTGATTGATGACATTTTGGCTCTCCTAGGAAAATCTAAGTGTTTTTCTACCTTGGATTTGAGCTCGTGTTATTGGCAGGTGGCCCTGAACAAGGAGGACCAAGAAAAGACCGCGTTCACCTGTCACGTGGGTCTTTTCAATTTTAGGATTATACCGTTTGGGTTGGCAAATGCCCCGGGTGTGTTTAGTCAGCTCATGTCCATAGTGTTGAATGGGATGGAGACGTTTGCCATGGCATATCAAGACGATATCATGGTGCTTTCGAAATCGCCTGAGGAGCATTTTGACCACCTGCAGCGGGTGTTCGACCGCCTAAGGAGGCATGGCTTGAAGCTGAAGCTGTCAAAATGTCAGTTTTTAAGAGAGGAGACAAAATACCTAGGGTTCGTGATAAATAAGGACGGGATAAAGACCGACCTAGATAAGGTAGAGGTAATAAGGGCCATACCCGCGCCGAAAACTGTAAGGGAGATTAGGGGTTTTATAGGAGCCATAGGATATTATAGGAGGTTCATAACCGCATTTAGTCGGTTGGCGGGTGCTCTGATAGAAATACGCCAGGTTTAGGTGGACGGAGGATTGCCAGTGTGCATTTGAGGCTTTAAGGGACCAGCTGACTGCCGTGCTCTTGTTAGCGTACCCAGACTTAGGTAAGCCCATGGTGCTGTACACTGATGCTAGTGTAAGGTGCATCGGAGCAGTACTCACGCAACCATGCCCTGATAAGGATGGACCCGTGCCGAGTGTGCCTGAAGAGGTACCAATCTATTTCCTTTTCTCATCGGCTTTCCGAGACCCAACAAAGATGGCCGGTGATCGAAAAGAAGGCGTTCGCCATCCTGTACGCTGTGCAGAAGTTGGATTATTATTTGAGTAGGGCAGTATTCACCATTATATACCTGCTAGAGGCAGAATGGACGAGCAAAAAGATCCAACAATGGGCGCTGAAGCTAAGTGGGTACAACTGTAAAATGGAGTACCTAGCCGGGAGGGATAACACCTGTGCTGATTTTCTATCGAGGATACCGAAACAGTTGGAAACGGAGTCCATCAAGTTAGAGCCAGGTGTGGACGATAAGGCCTTCCAGATCAATGTAATTAACTCACACGAGTTGGAAAGGAGACCTAATTGGGAAGAAGAGGAGGCGGGTGAAACAGAGACCATTATGGACCCCCACTGGATAGATATTGTTAGGCAAAGTCAAGGGGATAGTGACATAACAGCCATTAGGTCCAGGGCAAAGGCAGGAAATACCTCCAAATATGTATTGCAGGGTGGTGTGTTGTATTACCTTTCAGGGAAAGATGAGGAGGTAAGCTTGAAGATGGTGATACCCGAAAAGTTGAGGTCTGAGATCTTAGATCAGTGTCATAGAAAGTTAGGACACATGGGGATTGACAAGACGTATGGGTTGATAATGAGGAATTACTATTGGCCCAAGTTGTTTAATGATGTTGTGGATTATGTAAAAAAATGTGTAACGTGCCAAGTGCAGGGTAGAGGAAGTAAGGCTGCACCGGTTTTAGAGACAGATATTTCCCACTACCCATTTCAGAAAATGAGTTTAAGCATTTCAGGCCCTTATGGGCCAACTGATAGAGGGAATTGTTACATATTAAGTTTTGTGCATTGGCTGATAGGTTGGCCTGAAGCATTCGCCATACCTGAGAAGAAGGCGCGAATGGTGTCAGAGATAATACTTGGCGAGATATTTCTTAGGTATGGGGCTCCCGAACAGTTGGTTACGGATAACGTTTCGGAAAATGTGAATCAGGTAATGAGGGAGACGTTGGGAGAACTAAATATTCAACACATAACCACATCCCCATACCATCCCCAGAGTAACGCTATGGTGGAGAGATTCCATAAGACTCTTGCTGATGTGCTGGCTAAATTAGCAGAACATAATAGGGAGAATTGGGATCTGTTTTTAACCCAGGCCTTAGCAGCTGTGAGATTCTCGGTGAACGAAACGACCAAGTTTTATTTGGTATATGGCCGGGACGTGGTCTTACCCATAGACAACCTATTAAGGCCTAGGATGAAATACTTAGGGGAGGACCATCATAGGATAATTTTAGAGCAGCAGCACAAAATCTTTACACGGGTGAGGAGAAGAATTCGAAGAGCCCAGAAAAAGCGAAATGATAGGATAAATAAGAATAGAGAAGAGGTTTCTTTCCAAATAGGTGACCCGTTGTATTATAAAATACACCTGAGAGACGGTAAACTGGACCAGATGTGGAGCCCCTACTATAGAATAGTAAAACAGACAGGCCCAGTGTCCTTTGTGATATGGGATCAACTGACCAGGAAAGTGAAAAGAGTACACGCGAATGACATAAAGTTAGCTGAGATAGAAGACTGGGAAGGAGGCGGCATAAAGATAAAACAGAAAAAACTGAGGAGGACCACACTGGTGGAACCAGAACTACTAGGAAGTGATAGTGAAGCTAGCGAGGAGATCGAAATTAGTCCCACTACCCTTCAGAGGCTGAGGGAGATAACTCGATCCCCGGTTGGACAGCCTGAGGAAGAGAATATTAAGCCTAGTGATGGCGGAGAAGACGGATCGAGCGATTGGGATCCTGACGACGAGATTCCGTTAGATCAATTATGTAATCAATGGCAGTCCGAACAGGCACCTGATAATGAGAAGGTGCTGCCACCGAAGCCTTTCGAGTCGGCCGATTAAATAGAAAATCTATGCAGAGGTTGTGTTGAACGAGTGACAGTCTGTGGTCGATTGTGCAATTGCCGTCAGCGTTACGCAGTCCGCGTAGAAGGGACCCTGCGCGGACTCGGCGCTGGCAGTGGTGTGGGTTGGTCCTGGATGTCTCACTCCACAATGCAGTCGTCTGAGGAAAAAAAAATATATATAAAGAAATAAATAATTATGTAAGATAGACTATTCTCTCCGTCTCTTTCAGACATGGACGAGAGAAGGCCCTGGACGCAGGTGATACTGATTTTGCCTGCTAATGCCTTGGAGCACAGTGAAAATACCGTGTTTAAGAAGACGAGCGAGGTGATCATAACTAGATCAAAGTGGTTAATCACGTTGGTGATAGATTTACAACCGTATGAATTGCTACTAGCCCAGTTAAGGGTCGAGGTAGATAAGTTAGAAACAGCCAGGACACAAGTCGCCGGAGAGTATTCACAAGGTCTAAACTACCACCGGGTGTTGTACTTCTTAACACAGGAGTCCCTAATACTTGAGAGGCAATGGTAGGAGATGAGCGATTTTTTAAAGGGAATTAAGTTGTTGAGAACTAGACAAAAGAGGGCAGTATTACCTATAATAGGTAAGGCATTATGTGTGTTATTTGGTACGGTGTCTGAAGATGAAATAAGGTTGATCAAGAGGACGCTGACGCAGGTAGAGCAGAAGCAGCAATCGATGGCCCAGGTAGTTAAGGAAATGTTACTAGGTTAGAAGTGGCTAAGAATAGAGAGAGTATTAACTGGTTAATTGCCTACCTAGATGATCTTAGGCAAGAGCTGGCGAATGTAACCACAACTATAACAACTGAGTACCAGGAGCTGAAGGGTTTCTTGCTAAAGCATCTCCAGTTGTTAGCTATAGTGAATAGGGTGCGCCAAACCAGTCATACGTTAACAGTGCTGTTAGAACATGTGAGAGCACAGTTGGGTATGCTGTCTATGGGACACCTATCCCCGAGTATAATAACCCCAGAACGACTAAGGGCGGTACTGCTGGAAATACAGTCCAAACTCCCCCATCATCTTGGTTTGCCGGCGGACCCCACTCAACAATTATGGAAGTATTATAGTGCCTCGGGATGTGTTACCGTGTTGGAAAGAAGTAAATTCCTAGTACTGGTGTCAGTTCCCCTATTAAACCGAGACAGTAGAAGTTTACCAGATATTAAATCTGCCTCTTCCTTACCCAAAACCAACCCCAAGGTTAGAGGCAGTGGCTAGGTACAAAGTAGAGACAGAATTCCTCGCTCTAAACATAACCAGGACAAAATTTATGTTACTGACAAGGGAAGAAGCACAGAGGTGCTAGAATAATGCTCTGGGCATCTGCGCGTCTGCAAGTCCCATTTATGTAACAGGTAGCCATGAATTGTGTGTGATAGACTTAGTTAGAAAAAATAAGAAAGGAATCAGAGACCATTGCCAGGTAGAGATACTGACTGATGTAATGCTACCCGCAGCTGTTAGCATTGCAGGCGGGATCTGGGCAGTGGCCACTCAGCGTGAAATGGAGCTCTCTAAGGTCTGCGAGAATGAGGTGACAACGACAATGAGAGTTATTCGCCCCTTGACCATTTTAGCCTTACCCCTTGGCTGTGGTGCACACGGGCTGACCCTATCATTACCCCACTACTATCAAGCAGAAAAGAGATTCGAAGGGAATGAGGCGTCGTTGAAATTGGTAGGATCAAATGAAACTGGATGGGCTGAATTATGGGATCCAATTACGAAAGAGTTCTCTCAGTTTTCGTTAAGGAAAATGCCGGGGTTACTGAAACCTGTTGATAAGATTGATTTCAGGCGACTGAAGTTAGAATTAACTAGGCTAGATAAGCAAGACTCGGGCTCGAGAGAAAATGGTTACCATAGTAACCTAGCCAACTGTTGTGGGGATTATATTAATTATAGGTATGGCTTCTTTGAGTTGGTGGTGGTGGAAAAAGAGACAAGTCAGAATGTCGAGTGTGGAAGTTGAACTGAAAGAAAGTAGAAGTGCGGGGCGTTCTGGGAACCCAATTGGTGCGCATTACCTCGACCGAGATGCATTAGAACCTGCAGCCAATGTGGGAGAACAGCCCACAGCTGCTGTAAGGCAACTGGAACCCGTAAAAAGAGTAACGAGGCCTGTTGTGAAGAGGCGGCTTGTTGGAATTTGCTGGTCTGATCTGTTGGTTGCCCTGTGTCAAGAAGACCGATCCGAACCAAGAGATCGAAATAGAACCCGTACGAATCCAGATAACTTCGTCAAGGCTGCGAGAAAGCAGACTGCTATATCGTAGGGTGCAGACGAAGATCCACGAATTACTTCCCTTAGATCAGCCGAAATTGTTTAGGCAGAAATTTTCCTTCTCTCTCTGTGTGACTTTCCGACCCAAACGAGTGAATCTCGTTACGACATTTTGTACTCGTGTAAATTCTTCGGTAGAGACATAAAAAATAGTGGCCTAAATAGGGCCCTTTGTACAAGAATAGGAGTTGCTCATTTTTTTCTTTTTCATTTTTTTCTACGACAAGAAACTTTTGCTGCATGAATAGTGATTTCCTTTCAGCGAAATACCCAGCCATTTCCTCCCCTTCCCACCGGATCGTTCTGGGGAGATAGATACACTGCTGTTCGGATCAAGAATTCACAACGTGGTGAATAGTGGTGGTTCCTTCAGTTCACCGGAGGAAGATCGGGTGGATTTCTTTTTCGGTCAGAGCTACCGGGGAGACAGGACAGAACTGCAACAGGCAGGGTTAGTACGTTAAAAATGTACAATCCAAAAATATTTTTACAAACTTTGGTGGCGGGTTCCTGAGACAAAAACATGGTAAAATATCCGCATAAACATGTTCAAAAGGTCATGATTGTACTGTATATGCTATTTTTTAAAAAAGGTCATTTTCAAATCGCATACACTCAACATTTAATAATCGAAATATATTCTATAGCTCTCTCTCTCTCTCTCTCTCTCTCTCTCTCTCTCTCTCTCTCTCTCTCTCTCTCTGAACTTAAAATTTTGTAAGTTGAGTATTCCGTAACAAAAGAACGATTAAAGTTTAGATTTTGTTTTTTTTTTCGAAGAGTTTTCAATATTTTGAAATTCTTGAACCGCTAACCAAAGAGTATTTGAATAGATTCTTAAATTTCGCTAACGGCAACAATTTATTGTCATATGTTTTTTGCAAGTCATGTTCAATTCTAACCATGGTTTTAAAATACAGGTCTCGCTCGTTTTTCGAAAGTTGATTTTACGCCACGTCACATTTGCGAAATACCTACATTAGTATGGGTGTCACTCCATATCAACAATGGAGTAAATTTAATTTACATAAGAAAAAATTCTGAGTGTTCTCACACCTCTCACTCCCCCCCCCCACCCAAAAAAAATACATTTAGCTCTATTGATGTCGGAGGGAAACGTCGAGGTCGCTGTGGTTGATATGGAAACCTTAAAATATGAACAAATATTAAATTTCGTCACCGCACACATATTTTTTACCCTTCAATTATTTGCAGGCATTCAAAACATCCTTCCTTTAAACCTACATGCCCTTTCAAAATTAAGGTAATAGTCTTTTTTCAGTTGCTACTGCAGCACAAAATAGGGGCAAAATATAGGGGCGACTGAAACGCTCAAACATTTTTCACATTTTTTTTTTAAATAAATTCTAATTACTTAATTACGTCATTTTGGCATACAAAAGCTTTCATTGGAAACTCCTACTTTTTATTACTTAAACATGATTCTTGCGAGGTTAATCTTTACTTGTCTGATTTATAACCTAATTTATAACCGTGATATAAATATTTTTTTTATGTACGAAATTCATTTTATGAAAGTGAGTCCAACTTTATCTTGAACACGACAATAATTTGTTCGATCCGCGAATCAGATGCATATTAGGAGATATGGAAAAAGAGAAGTGAATTAACACCTTACTCAATAGTTGACTTGGTCGAGAATTGCGTCAGTGATGTGGTCAGCCTATAAATGGCGAGTGAATATAAAAATCTGGAGTAAACATGATGTCTTTCTGTGACAAGGATACCAACAAGCCAGGCAACTTACATCTCGTGCCTCTAGCCAGACTGTCTCCTGACTCATTTCTTAACCTTTGACATAAGCTTAAGTTAATTAAGTTTTGTAACGTTACAAGTATGTTTCTGTTATATAGAAATAAAGTGTCGCTGCCGACACTTGAATTTGAACATAGATCGCCAGTGAGCAAACACAGGCGATCCAATTATTGAATTGTGTATCATGTGGCCATAGAGAAAACGCATACATGGAAGGTATCGTGACGACTAACGATCGTCATTTCTAGTCTATCCTCTATTACTATTCGGATCGTTATTTCTACTCTATCCTCTATTACTCTACGGACCGTTATTCTCTACTCTATTCACTATACTATTTTTGTATTCGGATCGCTATACGGGTTACTTGTCGAGCAAGTATTATCGAGCAAGTACTATTAGTGCGAGATTATTTGAAGGCGTTTGACACCAGTATTGTTCAACGGTGTACTATAGTTTTATCTGCGATTCCAAAGTGCCTACTACAATGAGCATTACAAAAGTGGCAACGAGTATTCGTTGACATCACAAATGTTCCGAAATTAGATTTTTAAAAAACCTACCACTTAAGGTCAATGGTATTAAGATGTAAAAGAGTATGTAACCGGAACAAATGATTATATCTGGAACTGAAACTAATGCACAGAATAAGTAAACAGTTAAACGAATCCATTTGCAAGTACTGAAGAGATCAAAATCCTTGGTAACTTCAAGTCAAGCAGCAACAATACAAGAGAACTAGTCCTGATACACGTTACTGAAATGGAAAAGTATTAACTAAACCGATGTCCGGACAATCTGTTTCGGTAGATTTGACACTACATAGGATGAAAACGTCATCGGTGTGACTATGCCACGCTATCTAACATAAATAAGTCAGGTTTTAGTCTGTCCAAAGACATATTTTTTTCTATATTTCAACACACACAATAAAATACTTGGGTTGCCACCGAGGATCTTAAAGGCTCCTCCATAAGGTGGCTACAAAATATATGACTTTGTAGAGTTGCGTACAAAAACATGTTCACTAAAGTCGACACGTATGTGGATTTTGAATACTGTGCAAGTGGGGGAATTGTATGTCAATTTCAGTATCCCGGCTGACAGATTACCGACGAAGGAAATATGGTCCATGGCATTCTGTGGAGTCTGGAAGAAAATCTGTTTGAGAAGTTTATGTCTATACACCATCTCAGCAGACGAAAACTGAATGTTTTGCATTACTATTGTACGAATTCCCAAAAGGACTGAGGGAAGGTGCTCTAGTAAACAAATTCAACATTGATCTCAGGGTTGACTTAGAACTGGGATGGAAACGTCCCCCCATACCACTTTCTTTTGGATTGTAGGCATTGGTGCGACTTCTCTTACTACCCAAAAGTTACATTAACTGACATAATTTGAATTGACAATGGGGCACCAAAACGGGATAAACGTGCATAAATAAAAAAAAATTTACCGAAGTATATGCAGAAACTTCGCTATCGGGAATACTTCGCAGAGCTGCGGTGGTTCTGCGATTTGTCGACCTTCTCCGAATCTACTTATATATATATATATATATATATATATATATATATATATATATATATATATATATATATATGCGGTGGTTCTGCGATTTTGCTAGGGGCTTAAAAAGACATCATCAGCCCAACAGAAATATATAAATTGCAAACAAATCATATACAAATTACGACACAATAAGCGTAAGCAAAAACGATAAAATGCTTTAACATATTTTTCAAAGATTTGTGCGTATATTTCAAGGTAAATATACGTATACAGAGATAAAAACGTTTTGCTTATCTGGTTGGAGTCACATATTCTGTCACAGCGCTGTCCCTGTATATCTGCTTGGTTTGGCAGTCGAAGATGAAGAGAATAAATTTGATTTCTGTTTTAACTGGCATCAGAATGCCTATTCCGATGCATGGTGGGAGTTTTCATATTTATTTAACTATTTTTTATTGTGTCAATTTTTCTTTCTTTATTGTTAACTATCATTCTTATCTATATTTTAAAATAATTTTATTGCTTAACTTTTAATTTTTCTCTTATTATTAATTATTTTGGTTTCATACTCCTATATAATCTAGTACTAAGGGTTAGTGATTCATTTGTTTCTATCACTACAGCACCAACAAGGGAAATGATCGATACATTTTGGCAAAACAGTGCGTCCTTCGCATGTTGGCAGGGGTTCTTTAATGTCTATGCGCACATGAGAAAAACATTCATCAACTGAGGAAAAAGAATCAGAGGGTATGCAAGTGTATTTTCCAACTTAAACATTTTGACATTGAACGTCGGTCTGCCCAAAGCCGAATGCCCGACATTATGCACGTCAAAACAAGTCTATCCATGACTAGCTTGAAGGAGGCGCCAGCAATACTGTGATACAAATTTTGAAGTGTAAAAGATAATGTACGCTGCAAAGAGACGAAGATTTATTCGAGATAATCGATTTCAATTGCTGATCCTTCGACTGTTTCCTAATAAATGACCGGTCTTCCGTCGAAGAGTTTAAAAGAAGAGCAGTGATTCACCGGGATATAGTATTTGCACGTAGGTTATGTGTTGTTTACTTTTGTCCTGATTGACTTCAGTGTAACCTGTATTAAATTTCCTAAGCCCTCTTTCCTCGTTACGTGCCCTAGAAATTTCAATTGTCTCTTCCCTAATGTTAATCGTCCTTTTTTTCCCCATTTTCTCTAAAACCTTGTCGTTGTTCACGTGTTCGGTTCCTGCATTGGATAATCTAAATGTTTTATCCGAATATTTATCCGATGTTGATTGGAATGCGCCGGAAAGGCATTATGTTGAGTTACGATATAGAGGCACGGTGGAGTAATGGATGAGGAAAAAACGGCCGCTGTGTCGGCGGTGAACACTAGCCTAGCCTACTTTAAAGCGGACCCAGCTTTATTTTTCGCACAGTTAGAGTCGGAGTGTGAACTGAGAGGAATTACCTCTCAGAAAACAAAATTTAATTTAGCGGTCTCCAAGTTGCCTCTCGAAGCTGTCCAGGAGGTGAGAGAAATTATTATCTCTCCGCCGAAAGACAAGCCATATTACAAGTTAAAAGAGGAACTTGTTCGGAGGACGTCTATGTCACGGCAAAAGAAATTGTCACAGCTTTTGCACGAGGAACAATTGGGAGACAGCAAGCCGGTGCAATTTTAACGTGGTTTGCAGCATCTAGCTGGAGAAGGTAATGAGGATAGCATTATACGTCATATTTTTCTCCAGCGTTTGCCCTCTGCGTATCACTCTGTTTTAGCTGCGGTGGGTGAAGATGCACCCGTCGAAAAGCTGGCTAAAATAGCAGATAATGTAGCTGACCTAACTTTGGGATGCACTGCTCACATTTCCGCCGTACAGACGCAAGAGCCAGATCCGCTGGCTAGACTCTTGGAGGGACAACGAAGGTTAGAGGCTAGGATGGAAGACTTAGAGAGACGGTTGCAGAAGGTTAGCATTCACCGCTCCCAAAGTAGAGGTCATGCAAGAGCTGTTAGAAAGGACCCAATGTGTTACTTACACAGGAAATTCGGAGATAGGGATAATTATTGTAAGCCTCCCTTGTTCCTTCAATTCGCAACAGGGAAAAGCCTAGGCTGGCGACCGGAGGCGATTCGGTGCGCCGGCGTGGGAGAGGTTTGTTGCTTACTATTTGTTTTTGACCGCACTACTGGTATATGTTTTCTGGGGACAGTGGTGCGCAAATATCTTTAATTCCTGCCACTATGGCAAACAAGTTAAAAGGCCCTCACAAACTTACCCTGCAGGCCGTGAATAAGTCGCTCATCCAGACTTATGGTCAGAGGTGTCTTATATTGAATTTGTGTCTGAGATGGGTTTTCACCTATTTCTTTATCATTGTGGATGTAGAGAAGGCCATATTGGGTGCAGATTTTTTACACAAATTTGGTCTTCTCATTGATGTTCACAGACGTTGTCTGACAGACCCTAAGACAAATACTCAATTGCCGGGAACCATTCATAATGTAATTCCATTATGTCCTACTGTGGCTAACACAAAAGATAATCCTATGTTCTGTGAATTTTTAAAAAGTTTGAGAGCATTACCAAAGATTTCACAAAGATAGTCTACCCCACAATATAACACACCACATTGCTACTAGCGGTCCTCCTGTTCACAGCCGTCCTCGTCGTCTGGCACCGGAAAATTTGAGTGTGGCGAAAGCGGAATTTCCCCAAATGATGGAACTTGGTATTATCCGGTCATCAAAGAGTAACTGGGCATCTCCCTTGAACCTAGTACCCAAAAGTGGTGGTACCTGGCGCGCTTGTGGCGATTATAGGACACTGAACTCTGCCACTAAACCTGACCGTTATCACATTCCTCATATACATGATGTAACGGCTATCATTCAGGATAGGTGCATATTTACTAAATTAGACCTTATCAGGGCATACCATCAAATTCCGGTAGAACCTGAACACATTCCAAAGACTGCCATAACAACACCATTTGGTTGTTTGAGTTTCTGCGTGTTCCATTTGGACTAAGAAACGCAGCACAGTCTTTTCAAAGATTTATCGACCATGTATTGCACGGTTTGCATTTTGTCTGTGCCTACGTGGATGATGTCCTTATAGCCAGTTCTTCTATGGAAGGACATATTAAACATTTACAGCTCGTTTTCGAGCGTTTTGAGAAATTTGGGGTTGTTATCAACCCAGTAAAGTGTGAGTTTGGAAAGTCTGAAGTTATTTTGCTAGGTCACCGCATTAATTCAGCTGGAGTTTCGCCTTCTCCATCTAATGTGGCGGCCATTTGTGACTTTCCCGCGCCAGATACCATGAGAAAGTTGCGACAGTTTTTAGGGATGGTGAATGTTTTTCGAAGGCTCCTGCCAAATTGTGCACAAGTTATAAAACCTTTGACAGATATTCTAACTGATGTCAAAAATTGTGACATAGTTTTGTCTGACAAAGCCTTAGCAGCCTTCGATCAAATTAAGGTTTTATTGTCCCGAGCAGTTGAATTGTCCCACTTAACGAGTTGTGTTTGGCAGTTGACGCTGCCTCTTCGATTGGTGTGGGTGCAGTTACTACAGCAGAAGATCGATGACCACTGGAAACCAATTTTCTTCTTTTCCAAGAAACTAACTTCTACAGAATCCAGGTACAGCACATTTGGACGTGAACTTCTTGCAGCTCATTCAGCTGTCCGTTACTTTCGACATTTGTTGGAAGGGCGGACTTTCTACTTACTGACAGATCACAAGCCCTTGTCGGGGGATGTTCAGTCAAACTCTGACAAGTATTCCCCACGTGAAACCAGGCACTTGGATTATCTGTTATAATTCACTTTAGATATCCGTTTCGTCAAGGGAACGGACAACATACCTGCAGACACTATGTCTCGTGGGATAAATGCTTTTGTGCTGGACCCGTGCTTGGAAGATCAATCATTTGTGGAAGCACAAGAAAAGGATCAGCAACTACAGCATCTGCTACGAGAGAACCACACATCCTTGACGTTGTCGAAAATACATGTTCCAAACACAGAATTGGAAGTTGTATGTGACACCAGCATCGGACGATTGCGCCCCTTCGTGCCTGAGTCAATGCGGAAGACGTTATTCTCCTCCATGCATAATTTGTCCCACTCAGGAGCTAATGCCTCAATACGGCTAATCACAGACAGATTTGTTTGGCCACGCATGAAAACTGACATTCGGCAATGGTCAAAGACTTGTGTGCCGTGTCAGAGGGCCAAAGTGGGGAGACATACCCGTTCACCTCCTGGATCCTTTCCATCACCCGACAAGCGGTTTGCACATGTGCACGTGGACATCACAGGATCACTCCCTTCATGTGAGGGACAGACATATCTATTGACATGTGTTGATCGTTTCTCCCGTTGGTGTGAGGCTCTTCCCATGTCGGACATTACGGAACATTATTTGTTTCAGTATTGGGTTTCCCGTTTCGGGGTCCCTGCGTTAATTACTACAGACAGAGGGCGGCAATTCGAGTCAGACCTGTTCAACCAGCTGATGAGGATCTTGGGGAGTAAAAGAATCAAAACCACCGCTTATCATCCTGAGGCTAATGGCTTAGTGGAACGGTTTCATCGTACACTTAAATCAGCTTTAAGGGCCGTGACGGATCAGGCAAATTGGCTGGAGCATCTACCGTTGGTTCTTCTGGGACTCCGCACTGCGGTTAAAGACGATCTTAAATATTCATCTACTGAGATAGTTCATGACACGACACTCAAACTCCCAGGACAGTTTTTTTTTTTTTTTTTTTGCAACCCCCACAAAAAAGTTTTGAACTTGACCTCGTTCGTTGATCGGCTTACCGCGAGAATGGCGAACTTGGTATATAAGTCTTCTGCACAGGTTCAAAGGCAGATATATGTGCCTAAACTACTGCAGACACGCACACATGTTTTTGTGTGGGACTTGGCTAAGTCCTACACATTGCAGCCAGCCTACAGGGGACCCTTCAAAGTCCTTGAGAGACATTCGAAATATTTTATGGTGAGCGTTAACAATGCAACACAAAGCATTACTATGGACAGATTAAAGCCTGCCTTTTTGGACACTACCTGGCTCAGCATGGACACTTCAGTGACTCCTCCATCACCAGTAGCACCGGAGGTAGTAAAAGAAACTGTGACGAGATCTGGCCGTCGTGTTAGATGGCCCAAACATTTATTGACATAAGTCATTTTCATGTTTTGGGTTCAGCAGAACCATAACTGGAGGATATTCCTCCCACATCGAACTCTTCCTTTTTCATTCAATTACAAAACCATTTTTCTTTAAATTTGTAATACATGTTGTGAAGTTTTGTTTTTGTTACATTTTAGTTGTACCTCAGGTGCAGGTTAATGAACCTGTCTAGGGAGGGTGTACTTGTAGGGAGACCACAGTTGTTTTCCGTTGGGTTGAGCTCATGGGAGTTTGGCCCTTTTAGAGAGTAGAACTCTTCTGTCCTTTTTTGTCTTTGCTTCCGTTCTTGAAGGAACGGTCTCTTTTTACCTTCCTGACCACCAGGGTGTCCACACACGTTGAAACTGGTCAACATGTGCACGGCCTAGCGAAAGAAAAACGTACTTTCTATTCACTTATCTGCAGACGATCAAAGGCCATAAAGTTGGTATGTTATTTCTTTGTTCTCGTTCTGTAAACCTCCTTGTTCCTTTGGGACAATATGGACATTCATTTGTTTTGGGACATATGCGAATCTTTTGAATTTATGTACGTAAGTTGTTTGCCTTATTAAATGTTTTGTTTGTTACGCTCGCGTATTTCGTCTTTCTATGTTCGTATTCAGTGTTAGTGTATCAATGGCTACACTAATGCTAATATTAGTATCGGTGTGCTACTGGAAGGTTAAAACACGTTATTCTTCCTAACACAAAAGAGTCGGTAAACTCTGTGTTGCAGATACCACCATACTAATACGGTCATGGCAACTGGTCTACCAAAAAGAAATGTCTACCTACTGCGGGAAAAATCTGCCTCGTCAGTCATGTATCAAAAGATACGTGACGCCTAAGCATGTATCACGCATGGCACATAACTCACTGACGATATAGATAGCGCGTTCTCTAGCAATTGACGAAAATATCGTACTGCTATTAAAAGAAAGAAATTGGCATCCAGAAGTCGTCGAGCTTTTGCTACAAAACAGTACCCACTCCAAATGAAGAAGTGTAAACACACAAGGCGACCCTCGCCTAAGCTTTCCACTAACCGACCAATAATCACCCCAGCCCCACGTTGTATTTCGATTTTCGATCTCGTCGGTGTGCACCGAAACCTGGGAAAAGACCTGATGCATGCTCATATGGTAATAAGATGAAAGACCAAGGCCACGTCGAGAAATAAGGATGTGAAACCTGTTTCCCATATTATATCTAGATGTTTTATTCAGGGATTCGCCTGCTCGCCTAGTTGGGTAGGTAAGTGAAACTTTGGACAACTTCTATGTCGATCTCATAGATCAGCTCTTCTCCCTACCAACTCTTCGTTCATCTTACACACCCGGACGTAAGGCTGGTAATACGAACGGGTGGTATCGGGCCCACAGGGCAGACAGGTCCGTCTCTTATGAAGGGAGAACCAGAACTAACTACCCGATCCCAAACATATTGTTAATATAGATCCGCACCCGGGAAAAATTGTTATTTGGTCTTCAAAACCCCCTCATTCATTCCTTTCCCCTTCAGTCAAAATGAGTACTGCTTGAAAAAAAAGACAGAATCACCTGCTGAATATTAAACAGAAACACTTGTGATCAAGATAAAATCACATCTTCCTTTTCCACTTCCAGGATGTCCATAGTATCACAGAAGCAGCAGCCGCCAAACAAAACTATTTTTGGCATATGTTGAAACTTGTCAAATATTTTCATACATGGTCAGGTTAGAGAGAAATCTGTAAAAGAAATTGATCATGCCTGAAAATTGATGTAATGATATAATTTTCTAGTGATGTTAGGTATAGAAAAATTAAAAATAAATGTTACTTTCGAAGAGGAAAATTACCAGATAAACTGATATGATACCCTAGAAAAATGACATCGAATTTACCAAATTCACATTTATTCGTGTTGGTGACTCAAATTTTGGGAACGCTCAAAAATGAGACGCACCTATTAAACCTGTTCTTCTATGGAAAAAAAACAGCTATAACATCATCATCCATATAAGCGCAGGCAAAATGTAATCGTACAAGATATAGTCAATGCAACTCTCGAAGAATTGTGTGACGTTTCTTAGTCTGAAAAAATGATCCAAAACTCAAACAATAATCCTTTTCTTGTTTAATATGAATATTTCTAATTATTGTTTGTGATTTAAATATTATCATTTAAACAACAACACTAGTATTAAAAACAATGTCAATGCGTACAGTTTTGTAATCAAACATATCTGAACCCTATATGTTATAAATAAGTCTATATCTTATCAAAATGAGAAAGGTTCATTGTTTTCCACTTACCTAACTTAGATATGACTTGATTATCATATCTTGGATATTTAGGTTATTTTTCTTTTCTTCTTTGTTTTTTTGTTTGTTTGTTTTTTTTTTTTTTGTTTTGTTTTTTGTATTTTTGTTTTTTTACATATGAGCAATTAATATTTTTTTAAACCTCGGCTGCTTCAATCGTCGAGAGTGAAGGACAGCTGAGGGCAGAAGAAATAGATTTTGAATCTTCTCCCTCGTGTTCTGTTCAGTGGGTTTTCAGATAGCTTGGAGAGGCCCATCTCCTCTCCAAGCTCTTAACGAAGAGCCGAAGACCACAGAATATGGTGTGAGCTGTCCTCGATCCGTACACTTCAGGTTTTGAATTCATAGTTGTCCTTCTACTACACCGGTTGCCAACCCAGTTTGCATTGCTATTTACCCATACCTGGGAGGAAACGAGATGGATTCATACTTTTCTCAAAGGTATTAGCAATTAAGTGAATGTAATGAACTCGACTGGAATTCGAACTCGGCTTTCTGATTCCTCAATCCGAGCCGCTATCCTTTACACCATAATAAAAATGAATAAAAAAAAAAGTAGAGAATTTGTATTTTTATTTTCAAACTCGATTCTTAAAAAATATAGACAGGAATATATACATTAATAAGATTTTCTAATTAGTAAATATAAATACAAATTTAATCCAACAGAACAAGGTTTAATCCCCAATTAGCGGTATATAAGATTCGACATGAATGACAGTAAAAGATGATAAAAACTGAACTTAGAAAACCGTACAGCAATATTTGATCTCTTGCATTCCATTGATTCATCTTAGAATTTATAATACCCGAAAAACAAAATAAGTGAAATAATAGAAGATAATTGGGACATGATCCTACAACTAATATTATTAGGTTGGTGCAAAAATAATGTCGTTTTCTCACATGTTACTATGTGAGAAAACGACATTATTTTTGCACTAACCTAATATTTCAGACGTCATTTTCCTACGATCTTATTACTACAGTAAAAAGTATATAAAATGTAGAACTGGATTGTATTTTGTATAAAGTAGTGGATCTTGCATATTGTGTGTCATCCATAGAGTATGCTATATTACAAGATCATTAGGTATCTAATACTACTACTTACTAACTCAATATCGAGTTGGTTAGTACTAGTATTATATAACGAATTTATCTAAACTTAATATAGAATTTGTAGTAACTACTTCAAAAACAATAAACGATTTAATTAAAACAAAACAAAATCGCAACATTCAACCTAAAACAAAAATTTACAAAATAGACTACAAAAAGACACCTACAGCTGCATGTGCGAAACCTTCTAAGGGGAGATAAATTGTATCATTTAAAACTCGCCAGTTTCATAGACGTTTGTATCAATTGCTCCCTTCTTCCACTGAACAAGTATATGAAACTGAACTAGGTACAGGAATTGAACTCACAACCGCCAGGGGAAAATATGTTTTAACAAAAGCTTTAATTCACTAAGTTACATAACGTTTAGACACATAGCCAATAAGATTACCAAGTACGAAAGCAGACACCTGGAGAAGACTGGAGCCGAAACGCTGTGAGTATAACAACCAAGACGAACATGCCTGTCCGAATAGCAAAACATGACAATTCCTCATTTCTAAAATTGTGACAAAAATGAAAGTTTTATATTCGTCATCAATGTTTTTATATTCTACAGCTGTTAAGCAAGTAATATGGATCATAAAGTTATTCTTTATTTTCTATCGGTGCTATTTGTTTCTTAATACTTTGCTTAGCTTTTCGAGGGCAACTTTCGCTCTCCAAATGCGTCTTAGAATTTCCGTGTCGCACTTTCGGTCCTCTGTAAAAACGCTTCCCTAAGTTGCACCTGTTTGATTTCGGTATTTCCTCACATATGAAGAAAAAACTTGAAGGAACAGAAATCTGATTCTACAAAAGGTTGCGGAGGATACGATAGACCGCATATGTGGGCAACGACGAAGTTTCAGAGAAAATGGAAACAAAAAGGAAAATTATACTTGAAAATTCTAGAACACATAATGAGAAAAGAGGACTTGGAAAATCTGATACACTCAGGACAGATTGATGGCAAGAGGAACAATGAAAAACACTTAGAGAGATTGAGTAAATAGATGGCGGAACAAGGTTTAGAAGAAATAACAAAAAGGCAAAAGAGCTACAAATTAAGAGCTAGGAAATTGTGGAGAGTCATGATTGCCTAAGTCCTGAGGGAACACAGTACATAAAGAAGAAGATACATAACATTCTACCAACCATCTTTCTGTAAATAGAAGGAGTATTTTTTGGTAATTAGTCTTTTACGTTATATTTGTGTGGTATATAACATTGATTTAGAGTTCTATATTTTTTAGTCACTGCACAATTTTTGTCCTCGGTTTTTGCTCTGAGGAAAGAGGAGCTATAAACAAGTTTATCTGTTTTTAATTGTTATATTTATGTATTACCAATTTACGAAATATACATATATTTGTTACCCCTCTTTAAAAAAAAAGATAACAAAGTACAATTACATTTTATTCAATTACATATTCATCCTTACTTGAAATAGCGGGATGCCAATCCTCAAGCAGCTCTTCGATATCTTTTGAGTAAAATTCCACAGGTTTTCACGTGAAAACATTTTCGGCTAACTCTGGTTTAAATTAGAGAAACTTTTCCCTATCGAAAAGAGTAATAATTCACAGTTGCTGTGAAGTCAAATGAATATGGCGCCTGGGGTAGAATAAACTAACCGAGTTCCAAAAGTGTTTCTTATGCTATGTTTGCTATATGCGGTCTTTCGTTGTCATGTTAAAAATATCTTTTTCCTATTGATGAGCTCAGAGCGCTTTTCGACTAAACTTTTATGGACACATTACAGCTGCTGGACCTATAAATGTGCATTCGGTGTTATACTGCATTTTAAGAATTTTAAATGACTAACACCCTGATGATCTCACCACATGCACAATATTTACTTCATTTCATCGAGCTCAGCTTTTGGGGTCGCTTGTGGAGATTTATTATTCTCAATCCACAGTCTTTGCGTTGAACATTGTTATAAGCAATCTGTTTTTATCGCTTTAATTTTCCCTGTACTTGTCGCAAGTAATCTTGTCACTAACACAGAAAAACGACATTGAAAGAGCTGGGGGGAAACTCGTTTTCGCATGTCACCCTAACAGTTATCCATTTCTTTAAGCAGGTGACGTTTCTCGGCCTTTTTGTTCAGGGAGGTGAGGGGAGCTTTCTTCAGGCAGTACTTCTCCTTCTGGGTTTATTGACCGGCACATGAGGCGCCCACAAAAGTGGAAGTGCCGAGGGGGCAATTTTTGCACTGTATTTCCGTTAAACCCACCTTAAACTTCGACCTTGTGTCACATTCAGTAGCGCTGAAAAATACTGTCGGTCTTCGGGTTGGGATCAAAATGTAGTATTTGCCCAAGAGCAAACAAACTACATTTTATCTCTCAATTGTGTTTCTTTTCTCGGACAGACCGCAACTGAAAAAAATATGGAGAGGTGCTCGATTTCAGGGAACAGCTACCCGCAGCTGTACCTCATTCATTACACTAAAGAGGAGGGATCGGTAGTAATACCGATGCCAGTTCAAACGATGGTTGTGGGGGCTGGGATATTTTTGGACCTGGCCCGGTGCACGCGCAAGGGATCCCCACATTAAACTGAACTTGTGTCACACCCTGCCAACGTGTGGTGGCAAGTAAATACAATCTGCGTTCAGTTGGGTAAACTACATTTTATCTCTCATTTGTGTTTTGGTCTTCGAAGAGAACACAACAAATAGATGAGGGATGCCTGATCACAGGGATTCCAACTCTACGACAGCACCTCCCTCACTGCACTAAAGAAATAGGATCGATCTGCGCCAACGCGACAATAAACGTGGTGGCCTGGGCAGTTTTTGTCCTTGGCCCGTATGTACGCGGATGGGGTCCCTACATAAAAAGGCCTTGTGTCGCATTCTACTTTAGCAGGGAGATCAGATAAAATCAACCTGAGATACCTACCATAGAATAAGGCTATTTAATTGCTTCCTCACGAAAAAAGTATGATACAAGTATGATTATGTTTAATGAGGAACCCTATACGGGTACGTGTAAGCGAAAGTAACAAAGAAATGCACAATCTCGCCATCTTTTGCCGCAAATGTCATGGTATTCCTGTTTAAAGTACCCTGTTAATGCAATAAAAAGCTATTGTTGGGGAGATGGATCTACAAAACCAGGTACACTTCGTTTAGGCCGTGAATTGCACGAAAACTAAACACGGTTAATGCGAACCAAAAGTCCATGAAGCAAAAGTTAAGCAAGATTCTTTACTGAGTGCCTTGTTATTGTAAACTTGTACCAGACTAAAATAGATAAAAACTCAGTAATAGCAGTTCTTTTTTTTTTAAATAAAAAGCAATTCGTTTTGCAGTTCTTTAGAGAAAAAAAAGCAATGTATTATAGTTCAATGATGAGAATAACCATTTTGTAAAACGATTAATATATTTGAGGTGTGTAAAAGTTTCCAGCGAAAAATCGGTTTTCCACTATGTATTCAGTCCTTGGGTTGCTTCTTTTGGGGAGCACTGGGAACTTTTGCACACACCTAATGCATTCATTTCTTCAGGCCAGTTTCCTCGTAGTTGTTGTTTCAATCACATATCAGACGATATACTCTTCGGGCTTCTTCACTTCTGAGTTCGGTTATGGGTACGCTGTTGATCATCGTTTACTGTTAGGCTTTATCTGGTCAAACAAATATATAACCATGAACTAATTAAGAAATATTTTAAATTCGGACGTACTGAAATTTATCGTATCATTCATAGAACGTTTTGCAAACTAGAATTTTTTTGTAACACGCTGACTCGTGTTGAAATCCTCACAGTATTTAATATTGTTGAAATTATCGCTAATATTTTTGTTGAGATTTACAAATTCTACGTTTCGTTCAATTTCGCAAATCAATCGATGAAATTTGAATAAGCTGATTTATTTGGAAAATACTTTGGCAATAACCCTACTCCGCTGTTTAATACTTTATTTAATTCAATTCAGTTTTATAGGACTTTATGTTAAACAATATTTCTTAAGAAAATTTCTTTTTATCCTAACAGCGAAGAATAAATTCTTAGGATTTCTTACTCTTGAGCATTCAGCATACAACTCGCCATGCTTAAATATTTCTTTCTGGAGTCAAATTCCAAATTTTTGAAGTGTTTTGTAATGTGATTTGTTCATAGTTCTCGTAAACGCAGAGCGAACTGGAAATTGAATTCCTGTATATAAAGCCTTAAAGAAAATATACACAGAAAACAATATTGCATTTCTATTAAATAAGTATTTGTGATTTTAATCATTCAATTGTTTTTAACATAGTGGGAGTATTTTGTATGTTAAATAATAAAACTTTTAATTCAAAAAACAAAACTTAATGAAAATTTATTGTACTAAGCTACGCAACTTAGTAAAATCAACTGTAGTCCCTTATCTGTTTGCAATTCTCCACAAAATTTGGTTTCGATCGGTCTATGTATGGCTATTTGACGGACGGACAGACTAAAGGAAGTCACAGGGTTTTATATATATAGATAGATGCTTGTCGCCCACTGTTCTTAATTTTTTAATAACCCACATGGTCTTTTAAAATGTCTACCGTTTTAACCCAAGTGTAAACCAAACCTATATCTTCCTATCAATTCAATACGATTTTTGTTAGACATTAAATAACCTAACAACGTTTGACATGTCGTCAAATTAACCAACCAAACCACAAACATAGTTAGGTAGACCACAGTGCCGCAGAACTTAGAACGATTAAACTGATAACTTTAAGCCTCAACAAATTAATAATGTAATTGTTTCTAAAAGCAAGAGCAGTTGTCTGTTCTGAGGGTTTTTTGTTTCGGCATTTTTCTTGTAACTCCAACTTCGTTCCTAAGGAAGTTTCAATCAACTTCGTCTAAAACTTTACACTAGTTTCCCACTTGTATTCCGTCTCATAGCCATCTCGTTTGTTTGTTTTTTTTTGGGGGGGGGGTGATTTGTTTTTTGTTTTTTCACTTGCCTACTTAAAAATCATCGAGATAATTCTTTTTTCCTTGGGTTGACTTTTTTTCTGAGCTCCCGTCTTTGATAACATCCAACCTTCTGATTTCTTTCTTGTAAACATTTTATCTTGTGAAACGTCAACTTCTGTTCGAATCTCACTTTGTTGAGGCTTTTTTTAGTTCAAAAGTCGAATGAAGAAAAGTAATAACACATAAAATCCGTTGGAAATTGTCCGCTGCGACAACGAGAATTAGAAATATCCCCCAAGGAAGGCGGCGAGTAGCCGATAATTTTGGGGGAAACATCTGTAAACCATTGGAGATATCTTTTGTCCGCTACCGAGCAGACAGTGATGTAGTGTGCTAGAACACTCTAAATAGAGCAGCGGTAGATAGTCGTCAGCAGCTCCCTTTGTAAATTATTTTATCTAGGAATTCTCAATAAATAGAGTTGCTGCTGCGCCTTCTTGTCTATTGCGATTATATTGCTATATCCGTGGGTGTTCACTCACATCATAGCAGCAGAAATTAGCCTCGTGTTCTCGGAGATAGTTTACTTGACAGGAATAAAACCTACAGAAATAATAGGAAAGCATGGCAAATTGTATATTAATTTCACAAAATTTATTTATATTTTTCTTGTGTGTATACTTTTTAGGTTACAATTGTTTTATAGTATATGTGATAAAAGGGAGAAGTCACTCCGTATTATTACAAGCCATATCACAGAGAGAGGGAAGTTACACACGTGTTGCCTGCCTGAGGGTTCTTGACGAAAAGATTGAATTTAATGTCTTTTGGCGAATGTCCGTATTTCTGACAGGAACAGTTTTTGTTGTATGCTGGAAGTATTTTTGTTATCTTTATTTTCATTTAATTTATTTTAAAAAGAGTTTAAATATTATTGTTTTATTTCCATTACTATTCTTATTTTATATTTTTATTTTTAAAAATAATATCCTTAGAGATCCTCTACAATGCACGTGCTCAGAAAGTCAATTATATCCCATTTCTCCGCACAAACTCCACCGAAAACCAAAAGGTCAGGTGCAGTAACATTTCTTTGAAATTCCACCCCAATTCTTTTGTTTTAAAGGTATTTATTCTCAGTGCTCCATGCAGCCAATCTTTTTATTTAATTCCTGTAGTTCACCTCATTACCTCCCGAAATGAGTCCAACCACAGCAGTTTCGTTCGCAAGCTTAATGATTGTGTTGGCGGGATGGATAGGAACGCAATCAATAGTGCAGAAGTTTGTACAGAAGAGGGCTTAATACACACTCTTTTGGTGATGAGTATTAGAGCGAAAGAGAGGTGCGACTTTGTCAATGATTTGTTAAAAAATTATTTTAACCAACGACAGATGGGCCGAGATAGTCCTAGTCGGGTGAGCTTTGTGAATATTTTGCTCGGGATGATTGTGTTAAAAGCAGAGCTGAAGTCAAGAAAAGTCATTCTCACATATCTCCCATTTTTCTCTAGGGAGGCCAATGCAGTATGGAGAGCAGTGGCAATAATTTATTCTATCGATCTATTCGCTCTCTATGTAAAATGGTATTGATCAAGAGTAGACGGTAGACATTTGCCTTGGTATGCCGCTGAACCAATCTTTCAAAGCACTTAATGACAATCGGTGTAAGTGCAACTGGTCGATAATCAGCTCACTGAAGAAGAAAGGAGTTCTTCAGATCATGAAAATGTAATAGAAAACGAGCCTAATAATGAGTCAGAAAACAGAAGTTTGCCTGCAGACAGAACGCCATCACAGATTTCTGAAAAGACAGGTTAAATATTTTCCTAAAGATCCCAGAAAGTTTATTGGCACATTCTTTCAGGAACTTTCCGATTACCCCGTCAAGCCATGCGGTTTAAGTCAGATTCGCCCCTCTTAACACACCTCACATCATACTCATGTACTGTGAAGCACTTATTTATGGTTGGTTAGGTTGCTGTGTCTGGATCTGTTCGTTCCACCTCAAAACGAGCAAAGAAATTGTAGGTATATAGAAAGCGCTTATCTCCATTTTGGTGGAGATAAGTCTCCTGTGTCACATGGTAGCCGCTTAATGATTTCACTCAATACAGTGACGAAAGCGGCAGTCAAATTCAGTTTGTTTCAGCAGCTAAATCGTAAGGTTGCTTTCTTTAGCCCGGAGTCTTCATGGCCCGGACGGAATCTAAATCTGCCTCTCCAGTAGTTTACAAGTCCATGGTGCTGATTCCATTTGGAAATATATATTTCCTAGATATAGAATGAAAATCCAGCTCGCAGTCCTCAATTTAGGAAAGGCCAAGATTCGCTGTTTTCCGTTTGTGGAATATGTTCTCGCCTGGGACATAGATGAACCCGGCCCGTTTTAATCCTAAACATGGCTTCTCCGGATACAGGAGTATCTCCATATATGTAAAACCCTTCCTTTTTGTTTTTCCTTACACTCTCAAATTGAGATTGACCAAACCACAGCGTTGCTGGGGGTTAGTGAGGTACTGAGATAGTCAATAGGGATTTGAATGAAACTGCTGTTACTCGTTGCTCAATAATGACTACCAGACATTGGGTATCCACTTGTAAATGCATCAACATGTGAATTTAAAAAAATCACTCATGGGTTCTACTCCCATCTTGCGTAGATTTCTCTCCCTGCAGTGACTATAATAATAAAATAATAACAATAATAATAATAATAATAATAATAATAATAGATAACAACCACTGAATATAAATCTCGGTATGATAGAGTGGGCAAATATCTGCACTGGAAAATATGTTACTTTTACGAGAAAGAAACTGCAAGAAACAGACATGAACATTACCCAGACCCGGTTACAGAGATAGGACCTGCAACAATTTTATGGGACTTTAAAATGCCTACAAACAGAAGAATCAAAGCTAAATACCCTGACATCGTGATCAATGACAACGAAAACAGAATGTGCTTTCTTATTGACAGTGCAGTCCTTGCAGATTGCAATGTATCTTTGAAGGACTTCAAAAAAGTATCAAAATACAAGGATTTGAAGTGGAAATCTCAAAAATGTGGCACATGAGGAGATCAATAATTCCATTTGTAGTTGGAGCCCTCAGATTCATTGGAAAGGTTCCGAGAGATTCATTGAGGGGATTCCTGATAGCCCATGAATACAAAATATTTACTCACAGGTACAGCTCACACATTACGAAGAGATTTATCTATGTAATATGTGTGTGATCTTAGGGTTTTATAGGGGTGGGGGTTACAAAAAATGATCAGTGGAAAATGTCATAAAGCCATTTCTGACCTTAGGTCTCTGGCTGAGACCCGGAAGGAAATGTGTATACAGTGTAACCCGGATATAAGAGAGTTGTCGGGACCGGATAAGTCTCTTATATCCGAGTTTCTCTTATATCCGGGTTTGGTCTATTATATATACATTAACACAGGCTCTAATTTGGGACCAGAGAAAATCTCTCTTATATCAGGGTTACACTGTACAACATAAATCAATAGAAATAATAACTAAAATTAACACGGGAATGATGCAAATTGATTTTGAAAGTGAAGGTAATGAGAGATTCATCCTCATTAAGTGGCATGTCCCTTTTGTCGATCATAGTTCTTCACAGTTTCTTTAATAAATGTAAGTTGCATATTACACTAACTGTTCTTGAGAAAGGGAGCAAAGTGGTTTTCCGATGGATTTGAATTTAGTGTTCTTCTCCTGGACTTCTTACCCTAACAACGTTCGAAAAACCAGTCAGCTCTATTATACGGAAGGAAAAGAGATTTTCATGCCATTTCAGAGTCTTGGCCAAAATTCTGCGGATTCTATTTTTCACGGTATCACGACCGTTACGAAAGATTCTTCTTCCATGTTCCGACACGGAACATGGAAGAATTCTATTCCGATTTCTTTTCCGACACGGAACATAGAAGAATTCAGGACGTAGGCAATCATGACTCTCCACAATTTCCTGTCCTTTGCAACTATTGAATAATTTTATCATTTTATTATTTCTTCTAAACCTTGAACCGCCATCCATTTACTCAAGCTCGCTAGGTAAGTTATGCGTTCTTTTCCTCTGTCCCTCTTACCTTTAATGTCTTGTGAGTATCAAATTTTCCACGCTATCTTTCCTCATTATGCGTTCTAGAAATTTCAAGTCTTGATAATGTTTTCAATGTAAAATCATAATTACCGAATTTTGCATATTTTATTATTGTTTTAAACGTCCTGGTGTATAATTTTATTTTTAAACATTTTAATTTTGAAAAATATAAAGAAACAAACAAACCCTAAGCCAGGATAATTGCTTTTTCTCACAATGCATTTTCTCATGCGTGATAATGGTGGTTTATGAAAGATCGTTAAAACAACACTTTATTCTTTAACAGATACTAAAATATTATCTTTAAAATTCTTACTTAACATCTTATTTACTCTGGGAAAAATCAGTGCTTGTTTAACCTCCGATCCCCGCATTAAATCTTTTCAAGCAGTCTGCTGCATCCTATGATCTGGTAATGTTATTGTTTATGTTTACAATTTACATCTTGCCTTGGGGTTGCTGCATCTTTAAATTGTTCATCATTTCAGACTGAGATCTGCCTTATAATTTTCTAGGTTTGTTTATTGACAGAAGCAAAATATAAATAATTATCTGTTTTAAACTCTGACACTAAGTAATTTATGATTTAAAAATGTGTAATTTTTAAATTTAAGGACCTTTTAGCTACATGCCATTTTATAATGTAACCATGGGTAAATTAAAAAAAAATGTATTTTAAAAGTTCGTTGCATAAATTATTTTAAAGGAATTTTGTGCAGTACAAGGGACCGGTATAAAACGAATTAAATAAATTAAGTAAAACTAAAAGTAAATAAATTTAGAACTCATGATTTAGTCGTTAAGCACTAAGTGTTTTATTTTTTATTTTTTAATTTTAATTCATTGTTTCTATCTTCATTTTTCGCCCGTTGTGCCACCAGGACTTCAGTTATCAGATCTCTGTGGAGATCCAGTAACCTTTTCTAAGTGTAATAATGTAGTTTAAAGAGTTCATTATCTCTTGTAAGAACTAAGTATTTGTTTTTTTTTTTTTTGAATAATAATGTACCGTGTTTGTTATCCTTTACGTTGTAGTCAGTTCTGCTTAAGAAGAATGATAATTTCCTTTTTAACTTAAGAATTTGAAGTAACGAGCGCCACTAAGAAGAAAATAATTGTAGGATGTATTGTAGTGGAATGAAGAAACGAACCGTAAACGGCTTACGGTTCGTTTCTTCATTCCACTAAAACCTATCATTTGCCAGTTGCTAGTAAAACCTGATTAGGAAAAAAACATGAAACTTCTTAAATTAAATTGTGAAAATATTTGAAGTAATATAACTTCAGTCTTTAATTAAATATTGAAACTTTAAATACATTCATTAATTCAAAATTCGTCCAAATTATTTACAACTGTCAAAATCACGGAGTAACTGAGTAATCAGTAATTCCACTAAAAAATTTGTTAGCTTACTTACTTTATCAATTCTATTCAACGGAATAAATAATTTAATTAATGTCGATCAATCAATTTTATTTAAAAAGGAAAGTAAATTACTTAGGTTCTCAAAAGTTTTCATTAGTCCAAATTCCAAATACTAAACAATTTTTTAACCCTAAAAAGTTTTAAAAACAAACTTTAAGCATTACTTGTTGGTATAGTAATTTTTTAAATTAACCAATTTGAATGTGAAAGAAACGAACAAAAAAATCCAAAGGGAAAGGCAATTTAATCGTAAATTACGTAAATAAATCCTTGTTGAAATCACAATGTTTATTTTCATAATTAAAAATAAAACTTTTAAAAATAAAATGAATACAGTTTCTGAAATAAATTTTTTATCAGATACTTTTTTCCACGTTATAAAAGAATTTATCTTAATAGTTATAGTTTCAGAGTCGACTATTTTAAAATAAAACTAAAATCCTAGATCAGTTTTAAAAAAATAAAAGTTAAAACCTGGCGAATGTAAAGTAGGAATTGAAATATTGCTATGTAAAAGAAAACTAGGTTTTTTTTTTTAATTAAGCAACAAAATTTACTACACACAGGTCAGCTGACTGCAATTCCAGTGTACTGTGCTAATAAAAAACAAAAAAAGGCTCCATAAAAAAATTCTTCACTTTTCTTTGTGTTTTAAAAGTCGAGTGGAGTATGTCTCTTGTTTGCGAAATTAATTTAAAAAAAAAATGTTTTGATGAATAAAATTAAACTTTCAAATATTTTGACAACATTCTCTAGTTTTCCAAAGTTTTAAACAAATGCTTAATTTTTAAAATTTTAATAGTATAAACAAGTTAAACAAGAAACATGTTAATTAACAGCACTCATTTTCAAATAATAACAACAGAAAAATTCAAAAATACTATTTGTTTATGTTTTGAAATGACTTCGGTCACATGACATTTTTCTAGTTTTTTTTATGGCGCCTTTTTTTAGGCATATATTTTTTTTATCAAATTTTTGAATTTATTTTTTTAAACTGCATTATTTTTTTTAAATAAAGCTAAAAATTATATACATGTATATGTATATAAAAAAAAAAGAACCGATTATATCAGGATAATCAGATTGTTTTTTTAGAAAAGATTCAGCATCATTCAGGATTTCATTTTTACATTTGTTTTTACAGTACTTTTTTTGTTTGATTTATAATCTCGAAACATTAAAAATAATGCTGTGATTTTTTTTCATAACGAGAAAGTAAAAAAAAAATATGCTTCTCATTACTTCTGTACTTTTGTAAAAACAAAAAAAAACTATTTTTAAGCTTTTTTTCCTCAGGTTGGGCCAGTCGTTAGTTAGAGAAAAAAGATTTTGTTTTGTGGAATATATACTCAATTAGTCCAAAATAAAACACCATTACTGTGAAATGAATGACAACAATCCTCCTGAGTTAGCAATGTTCCGAGATAAGCAACCAAAATTGAAACAGATAAAATAACTCGCGCTTCTCTAGTTGATAAAGAGAAGAAAAGATCAGCCGAGGTGTCTTTCTAAATAAGCATTAATTGCGACCACAAGAAGGGCACGATAGAGTGTGACCTTGACCAACTGCTAATACACAAACACACAGGGAAAACGTTGTGTTCACGTGCGCAATGCATGAATGAGTCGACCGACCAATCAAATACAGAGGCTACTGCATGATCGATTCTGATTGGTCAGGCGGATGCTGAGACGATCTGATTGGTCGAAACTGCAGCAGACGGCCGAGTATTATGTCCAAAACGAAACAATTAAGTAAACACTAACGCATACATTCGTGATCGCTGGAGACGGTACTTGCACACTCACAACAAAATAAAACAAAAAACTTCTGCTTTTCCTTTGCACAAGTCTGCATGGCAACCGGAGATAATGCAGTCCATCTGCTGGCCGGAGGGTAAGACGAAAAAATATTTCTCTATTAAAGAAAAGAAAATATTAAAAAAAAAATCTCTTAGAAACAGAAAAGTCTCTGGTTTATGCGGCTATAAAGTGGGGGATCGGTTTGTAATAGATTTCTTCTTGTAAAATGATTCCTCCTCTTGACTACGTCAATGTCATGCATATATTTAACGTTATGGGTTGCAGTGTTTAAATGTCGAGTTGCTTATATTTTTATATACTTTTAAAATAAATGGCAATTTCAGTTTTTAGATTGGGCTTTTTGTCATTGGGATAATAATTTTGTTTTTTTTGTGTGTTGACGCACATATCAATTAAGAAAGTATAAAAACCAGTCGATTAGATTTTTACAGACTGCTTAGCTTCTATGCAAATTAAAATTTAAAAATAAATTATTAACTTAAAACATGCAATTAGTTCTGAAACGACCTTTTATAAAATAAAAAATAATACCCGGCCTACCTGATTTACTTTTAGACTTTATTCAACTCACATTTTTTTTCATGAAATGAAAGCTAGCTTTTTTACCCGTTAACTTCTTAAGCACGTACTGTAATTAATTAATTTATTTATTATTAATTCTCTAGTTTATTTGGATAAAAAAGCCATGTACCTACAACTTTTATCTTAAAATCCCTAAATATTTAAAAAATATATGGGATTTTGTGTAGGCGGCTTTAAAACTGAGGGTCATTTCATTTGCTCAGTAGTAGTAAAAATGGAAAACAATATACCTACTACTAACTAAAACATGACCCATCGTTTGTTTCGACCAAAAAAAAACAAAAAAAACTACAAAATCCGAATCGGTTATGTTTCTATAATAATAAAAAAGAGATCTTTCACTTAACCTCCCGTAAATAGATACTGGGGAATGTTTATTATAAATTATGTTTATAAAATGATGCCCTACCCAAGTTAGTGGTGGCGACGAAGCAAAAACATGAAAAAAGCGGATCAAAACTGGGGGCTCAATTTTTAGTGCCCGGAGCACTTTAAAAAAGAATTCAGATCTTTGTCATGTTTTAGTTGAAATTGAGGATTTATTTATCTTCATTAATGACATTGACTTGATTACATTTTTTAGCTTTAAAACTGATCGTTATTTGAACTA
Source organism: Acanthosepion lycidas (assembly GCA_963932145.1). Classification (NCBI taxonomy): domain Eukaryota; kingdom Metazoa; phylum Mollusca; class Cephalopoda; order Sepiida; family Sepiidae; genus Acanthosepion; species Acanthosepion lycidas. The sequence goes on along the minus strand of OZ010601.1, from coordinate 35,075,766 downwards.
AAAAAACTAGTGTTTTTTTTGTTGTTTTTTTTATTTCTCATAAACATATGCAAAAATTTTACTATACAGTATGATTTTCAAATAAATCATTTTTATATCGTAATTGTGATAAGTTTTTGTTATTCAATTAATGATTAGCGTTGATAATGTTTTTGTTTTGCACCAAAAATCTTATTTATTTTCCCTCATTCTTCACTGTTGTGTTTTCAAAGTGACTCTCTCTGGTTACATCCACAATTATTGGGACTACAATACCATTTCCTCCTTAAAAAGGACATTGTACTAAAAATATTTTAAATTATTTGTTCTTAACCCGAAGTCTATAAGCAACATAATTTCATTTACTCTTATGCAAAATAGTTTATTTTTTCATCATTATTATTAAAACGGTAGACTTTACCCTATCTGCTATTGCTACTACTACTACACTACATTCAACGAACATTTAAACACGAGGTGGAAGGCAATCAGTAATGAAAATAGTAATCATTTTCAAATTCAATAATGTATATTATTATTATTATCAGCATATTTGTTGTTTTTTGTTGTTGTTTTTTTAGTTGTAATTCGATTCTAATTTTATAAGAAATAAATTAATCACGCAAAATCCATTTTTGTAAGACCTAAATGAATCCGACTTGTTGGACTATGGTAGCTGAAGAAAAGTGTTAAAAAAATGAACTAAGAACATTTAATTTTTGTATACAGTGACTGTAAAGTTATGCTATGTGTAATTATTAATTAACGTTGTTTATAATCCTAACAAGAGTAAGTAAATTATATTAAATCAGCATACAAAATTTATCGATTTTTCTCTATTGATTGGATTTCCAAAAGTCATTTTTAAAATAATCAGCATTTACTTGTTAAAAACATCACTGATTTAGATTTTATTTCCATTGGGCAATTATTCTGAAAAATATTTAAAACTTAATAAATTCACACTCATCGTGATAATACAAAAAAAAATAATTAAAGAATAGACTTTGAACACTCCTTAATCCTTAACATTAACAATGGTATGTTTTTTTGGTTTTTTTACCTTGTTTTATGAGAATTTCAAATAACAAGTAAAAAAACTGTAAAAACATTTAGGAGGTTTAGCAATTAATTCTTTCTTGCATGTTGATACATTTTTATTTTTTATTTTATTTTTTATAATGCTAAAATATGCGTAAATATTCTGAAAAATACAAAACAGTATATTATTTTTTATTCCTCTTTTTCTTCTTTAGGCCAATAAAATTTAGCTTACATAAGAGGAAAATTGTTTGCTTATGTAATTATTGTACTTGTAAAATCAGAGAAGTGACGATTACTTGCTGTTGGTTTTTGAAGTGATTCTCTTAATAAATTCTAGCTAGCTATTTTCAAATTTTAGCTTGAAATACTTTGCAAAAACTTGTGAAATATCTCGTTTTCTTGTTGAAGATAGAAAAACAAACACACAATCAAACAAAAAAGGCAAAAAACTAGAATAATTTTTGTATATCAGAGAGTAGGAGTAAATAGTTTTGCACTTTTGCTTAATGTTTACTTTTTAAAACTGACTGATAAAAACCACAAAAAATCTGGCATGTGTCCACAGGATTTTAATTGAGATCCACTTAACATCGCTGGGCCATGTGTGTGTTTTGTTTTTTTAAAAAAAAACAAAAAAACAACAAGTTCCCAAGGAAGATAAATTTTAGATGAAAATATCAAGTCTAGGCATTATTGAGCGATCAATGAATTTGGTGAGGAAGAAAAAATTTTATTACAACGGAATAAGCATGATGAACAATATAATGATACACTGCATAGTTTAATTATGTTATCGAAACTCGAAAAAATAAATTATTTTTAGTTCATTTAAATTTTTTTTAGTGCATGTGTGTTTTATTGTATGTTTTTACAATAGTACACTAAAAAAAAAAGTAGATACAAAGAAATTGTTGCTTTTTTTACAGTACACACTTATGTAAAAAAAACAATTCCTTTGTTTCTACTTTTGCAGCTGAAAACTTGTTTTGTTTTTGTTTTTTTGTAACGATCAGTTATCTATAGAAATTTAATATTTTATGGTTAAAAAAAAAGGTACTAAATAAAATAACTGACATTTCCTTCTATACGCTCTCTAGTCACTGAGTCTAAAAATCAAATAATCGCATGACATTGCAATTAAATTAATTATGTTAAAGTTTTAAAATGTAATTTTTTTTTTCATTGTTAAAACTGCTAAAAAGAAAGAGCAGGACCAGTTTAGACAGTAAATTTGGCAATCAGTACTTTTAATGTTTTTTGTTTGAGCGATGTCAATGTGTGGCAACAAAGCCTGTCTCTTTCTTTTTCTTCTTAACTTAAATTTGGGCGTGTACCTGTGTTAATTATATAGAAAAAATAAATATTGTTGCATTAATTCAGTTACATAACTAATCGTTGTGTTCTTAAGTTGGATCAGCTTGTTGAAACTAGTGTTAATAGCTGACATTATTAATCTTACTTAATTCATCTTCTTAAGCTTCCTTTTGAACATCAAGAACACGACAATTGAAGAATGGATAGGATAATGATTTAATGAATGTAACAAAATAAAAAGGTCAACAGGATTGACCTCTCTTGTTTATCGTTTATTTTTTTAATACACATTGTTTGCTGAATAAGCATTGTACATTTTAAACCATTTTTCTTTAGTTTTAGTTAGTTACTTTATTTTTTAAAATAGTCTTACAAATATCCATTTTATTTTGTTGCTGTTTCATTAATGTCTTTTTGACACTGTGGCAATGATTTTTTTTTAATTACTGCTTAATCTTCTTAAGACTTAAACGAAATATTTTTCTTACAAAATCACAAAGTATTTTTTTAAATCTCGTGTCTAAAATTAAAAATTCATATTTTAAAGCAGACTTTTTAAAAAATATCGACATTTTGATCCCCCTTAAAAATGAATAATAAAATTGAAAAAAAAGTATCTGTTTTTAGTTACACTTGTATTTGACAATTATTTTTTTTTTTTTCTTAACTTTCTTTGATTCTTCAAATTTTCTTAAATAATTTCCCGGCATTTTAAAAGTTAACTTCCGTTTGTCGGTCCTGACTACTGACATAGTAATTCTGGTTCCTTCTTTCTTTTCTTTACTTTTTTTTTTTTTCTTTTCTTTTGTTAAGTGCCCTGTTATATATAGTATTGTTCCGGTAAACGATTCATCAGACACGTGCATAGACACACACAAAGTGGCTCTAAATAACCCCATAGCCAAATTTATCTTTCTTTTTTTTCTCTCTCTCTCTCTCTCTCTCTTCCTATCTTGTCAAAACATTTATTTCGTTGTTATGTACCTAGAGCTCGTAACTCCAGAACTGTTTACTTTTAAAAAAGTTAAATAAATAATTTGCTCTTTTTGTTTATACTGACGAACATAAATTGTTGCAACATTTGTTAGATTTTGAAAGTTTGTTTTCAAATAAAATTAAATCACTATATATTTCTTAGCAGAAAATTTATTTGTGTACATTTTTAGGCGTTGTTGTGGTTCAGGTTACTACTAAATTTCTACATCACCATATAGGAGTGGTTCTCAACCTTTTTTTTTTTTTGTTCAATCCACCTCTTTTTTTCACCATATTTTCAGAATGTCACCCCTCCCCTTTCCAAGATTGCCCAACTCAGAAAGTGCATTTAAAAAATATGCATATATTATTGAAAATCTACTTTTCCATATTAGTACAAAACAAATACATACATGAATTCTTTTTATTTATTTATTTTGCACTCATGATGTGCTCCAAATTCTGTAAATTTAAAAATGGCTTTCACACACACACACACACACACACACACACACACACACACACACACACACACACACACACACACACACAAACCCAAAAATGCCGTAGAGAACCCTGTCATTTAGTGTCATATAGTAGGCAAAATACTTTTTTACCAATATTTTAATTGTCTGACTATTCGACAAGGAGCGTACAAAGGTAACAACATTATTTCGAGCAGTTAATGGGTTTGTCTTGTACGTAGGGCACTAGTTTACAAAATTCATACCAAATTCTGAATTAAAATTTGTATGAAAACAATTGTGTTGAGAAAGAGCTTCTTAGAGTCATTTAATATCAGTGCAATCAACAGTAGCTAATCTGTAGTGGACTTGTTAGCCAGACATGTGTATAAAGTAAAAATACTTCACTAAGGTTTTTTTGTTTATTAGAATCTGTATTTTTCAGATAGGTTGGTGCAAAAATAATGACGTTTTCTATGTGAGAAAACGTCATTATTTTTGCACCAACCTAATAAATGAATTGGATTTGAAAGACGGTCAAACAAGGATATTTAAATTTAGATTTTTTTTTTTTTTTTTTTTTTTTTTTTTTGTGAAGTTTTGAGCTCAAGTGCTATTTATTTGATAAACTATTCAAAACTAGCTTACCTACCTTTGTTTAGATCATATTTCGGCCAATGAGCAAGCCTTCTTTAAGACGCTTGTATATTTTTATTCTACACTGTTTGTGACAAATTTTTTCTGGTGCAACAAGATTTTATAGAATTTAAGAATCTTTTTAAAAAAACTAAAGACTACTGGGGAAGCTCAAAATGGAGTGGTTGAAACCTCTCTCTCTCTCTCTCTCTCTCTCATCTCAACCAATTCCATATAGGTCTTACAACCTGTCAGTCCAGAATTCTCTCTCATATAATATATATATATATATATATATCTTGAGGTCTTCTGTTGGTGTAAATGGTGATATTGTATCCTTCACTGGCTTGTTGCATAGTTTACAGCACTTGGTATTCCCCCAGTGTTGACCAGGCTCAACATTGCTTAACTTTGGTGATTGGATGGGAACTAAATGTTATGGCCATAACCTAGAATTAAGTATTTCTGTATTTAATATGTACAACTAGTTTTCATTTTGTAATAAATTCAATTTAAAATCTTTTATATAGTAAATGCCACACTGATGCTTGAATTTAGAGAGTAAAGTCCTCAAAATATGCTGAATATGAACCAACTATTCGGTGTATTTTTATCTGAAAATAATTAAAAGAAAAACAAAGTGATTAGTGAAAAGTTTATTAGTGATGCAGCATAATGTATAAATTTTTACTGAAGACAAAATTCCTAAAGAAAAATTTGTGGAAATTGTCTGCACTGAGGTACATTTTGCTATCTTCAAATTTCCAATAATAAATTGAAAAACTAAAAATAGTTTTTACATTATTGTAATACCTAAACAAAATAAAATATAAATGTGAATTTACTGTATACAGCATACTCGGCACCTGAAGATTGCATCATCCATGAAACTCTGAGTCTTTATTAATATATACTTAATAGCTCTGTTATATTACATCAAGCACTTTTTTATTAACACCAGCACTATGCGTGCAATATATATATATATATATATATATATATATATATATATATGTGTGTGTATTTACCCATTATTCATCTTATCATAAAATGTTTTAAGCTTTGGCTAATGAAAGTCCACAGGTTGATTAACAATATTTGATATATGCGAGGACCAATTGGCCTTGAACTGCCGCATATAGACACATTGCACGCATGTTATAACATTTTTACTCCCTTCCCTTGTTTATAGCAGTACTTGTTAAGAAGGTTTGTAGAGTGTGGCCATCTCACCACACCATACCACAGAGGTTCCATCAGTGATCATGGCTTGTGCAGCAGTTCTTGGTCAAACACAACATTCCCCAAGTCCAGCAACTGTCATATTCCCCAGATCTTGTGACTTGCAACTTTTCCCTCTTCAAAAATCAAATTCCATTTGAAAGATGTTGAGGAAATTCAAGAGAATGTGACTGAGCAGATGCTTTTTATCTCAAAAAAAGAGTTTCAGGAATGCTTCTATCAAACTGATTGGTACTGGAGATTATTTTGAAGGAGATTAAATGCTGAATTGTTGTGTTGTAGTTTTCTCTTCATAACACCAGTCCTGATACTTTTTAGATCAGACCTTGCATAATATAAATGCAAGGTCTGATCTAAAAAGTATCAGGACTGGTGTTATGAAAGAGAAAAACTACAACACAACAACACTTCAGCATTTTACTCTTCCTTCAAAATCCTTAATGTTTTATCAACTTGAAATACGTTTACCAATCAGTTGAGTATGAGATGCATGAAACATTGCTCTCCAGTATGGGTCATATCTTTAAGTCCACAGAATTAATGTCAAGACTTGATAGAGAGCAAATTGACTTGTCAAATAATCCTTGGAAATGTCATTTGCACCAGTTCTGCATGCCATGTGTGCAGGAGTTCCACCTCTAGTGAAGATATAGCAACTTCCAAATGTGGCTGACAACCAGGGCAACATATCTTTCTCAAGTAAACTCAACTATTCACTTTCAGTCCTCCTTCAATGAACACCTATGTTGATTTCAAACAATCTTAAACAACAACAGCTGAAATAATGCTGCCAGTTTTCTGTTGCTTGAAATGTATTCTGACATGTTCAGGAATGTTTACTGGTGAAGTAGCATAAAATCAATCATTTTGGTAGTTGACCACAGCTTCCACAGTGTAATATAGCCCTAAATCCTCCCTAGTTACCTGTCTGAAATATCCAGCTCTTTTGCCATCTTCATGCTACTCTGAATTTATTTTCACCCTCTTCTTGACAACTTCAATGATTCTCCTTTATACAAAGTGAAAGGTTTCTTCCTGGAATTGCATTTGGTAGGGTTGTTTGCTTCACTTGAAATTTCTTTCACACATTAAAAATCATTTTTCTACAGTCAACTGTTTTATCACCAGGCTTATGGCCATATCACATTGAAACATTTGTTCCCATACAATCACCAAAGTTAAACATCAAGTCTGGCCAGTACCTACAGGGGGCCAACACTATTTTTGGCACACTTTGAAAAGTGTGCTTAAAGGTGTTTTTTGCTGCCAAGAGCTTTTGTGTTGATGAGTAGGTAGTTCAGCAGTAACTGTCCATTAATGGTATGAACATTGATTGATGGGTTTATCTTTGGTTTCATGTTTTCTTTATTTTTACTTCAACTTAGGCGACACTATTTTTCGGACATGACACAAAATCCAGGTTTTTTAATGATTTAGTCGTCGAACGTCTACAATATACAAATTTTCTTCAGGTAAATTGTACCCTGACCATTACATTTGAGTATCTTTACCATTCACTGTGAAAACGTATTAAAATCCTGAAGAAGAATGCATTCAAAAGAACTCGTCAATTTGGTCCAAAAGAAGAGATCAGCATCCGAAAGATCTCTGCTGAGATGAAGCTATCAAAGTCAACAGTTGAATACATGAGTAGTTGAGTACAGACTATGAGTGGAAGAAGAGAGGACAGAAAAAAACAATTTCCAAGAGAACAGAAAGAAGAATGAAGAGGAGTGTTACGAGGTTGTTATCATCTGGAGAAAAGGTGACAGTGAAGAAAGTAAAGGAGAAGTGTGAACTTGATGTCAGTGTTCGAACTGCACAAAGAAAGCTACACGAAATTAGATTTAAGTATGCTAAAATCAAGAAAAGGATTACACTAACGAGGAGGCAAGGTTGGGAAGTGCCAAAAGATGGATAACAAACCATGTCAACTTCAAGAAAGTGATATTTACTGATGAAAAACGTTTTAAGTTCGATGGACCTGACAGGTGGTGTACATGGTCGAGAAAAGGTGAACCTGTTATTCTCAACAAGAGACAGATGGGAGGTAGAGGAGTCATGGTTTGGGGTATGGTATTTCCGAATGGAAACTTGTGGCTTGAGTGGTTAAAAGGACGTCAAAATAGCTTGAGCTACAGAGAACTTTTGGAAAAGAGAGCCCTATCACTCATAGAAAAAGAAATGGGAAGTAATTTTATTTTTCAGCAAGATAACTGCAGCATCCATGTGGCCAAATCAGTGAAAAATTGGATGTATGAAGCAAATATAACTACTCTGGAATGGCCTGCAAGAAGTCCAAACTTAAATTTAATTGAAAACATATGGGGAAATGCTTGCAGAGCTTGTTTACGACTGGCCAGAAATAACCAGAGAGGCTGAAAATTCTGCTTTTCCATTTGTAGTATTGAAACGGTTTTTAAATGTTATTGCCATTACACTAAAACAATACAGACTGCCTGTGCTACCTAAAACTTGAAAAAATAAAGTGTCTGAAAAATAGTGTCAGGCCCCCTGTAAGAGTTGTAAGCTTGGATGTGCTGATGATGTAATGGATAATGGTTTGGAATTGTTAATTGGAGAGCCAAGTTCCAGTTCCAATTTGGTTTGTTATATTCACTTGTGCATAAATACTCTTGGGAAAAATCTGAAAAGCTATTGGGGAATTAGTAAGACATTTATCACTAAATCATTATTTTCTCAAAAAAAAAAAAAAAAAAAAAAAAATTTTACAATCTAAAAATATTTTTTGGTTTTAAGTAACCTACAAAGAGTTAAGCCATAGAAAATTAACATTAAAATTATCAATTCTTCATTCCAGCCATTTTCAATATGATAAATTGATCACATTTTGTTTGAGTCACCATATTTGATTAAATTGTAAACAAAACAAAATGTTTCTAGGAAAACTTATGCAAAATTTGAAACTATTTTTACTGAAAAGATTATTAAAAGATATCTTTTAATTCACATTTAAATAATAAATATTTATATTGCTTTTGGTACTTTCACTTTCTCTATCATTAAAGCAGTTATATTATTTACTATTTATTTACTCAAATGTGTGTAAAACTGCTAGTTCTAGACACATAAGAAGTTTTATCTGCCATGAAGATAGTTTGAAAACATTTTAAACAATTAAGAAAAAATTTGTATATTTTCTGGATGCTCAAAAAAAGTCAATGAATATTTGTATAATATTTCAAATATGGCATTTGGATAAATATTACCTACTTGATAGCCTAAACTTTGCATATTATGATCTCTAAGATTTTTCAGCCTTTTTTTTTTTTTTTTTTGTCATGGAAAAAGAAAATTTAAATATGGCAAATTGTTTATCATTTATTTTTTATTTGCATTACCAGATCATCCTTATACCACTTGCAGATAGTTAATAATTTAAACAAGTTGTTGCTTTTCTATTAATACTATTACTGACACAGCACAAATCTTATGTAAAGGTTCAAATATCTAAATTAGAAGTGAATGTGTTAAATATTAACTGACTGTTCAAGTGTTTTAAGTCTGTGTTTTGTCTCTAATTTTCTATGGGTTTGCTACTTTTTGATATATTGCTAAAAGGTTCATTTGTACAAATGTCATGAATAATGTTCTTCCTCTAAACAAATTTTATATTCAGTAGTTTAAATGTTTATCAAAAATGAAACATTTGAGAAGGCATCCACTGATTTTTATATAAAGGATTTTCAATTTTGAAAGTTTTACTCCAGCTATTTATCCTTTCTTGTATATTTTTTTATATTTTATCAATTTTGTTTCATTTCTTTTTGTTTTTGTCTTTTAATGTAGACAACTGCATTTATGATTTGTTTTAACTTCAGCTTGCATTTGTTTCTTATTAAAAGATATTTTATTGAAACATCTGTTTTATAAGCAAATTAAATTTATATATCTGTCTCTATTTTAGTAAAAAGCATGCAAATAATTCCTATCATTCTTGCTATTAGTATTAAGACAACCTAGCATTGCAAAAATATTTTTAAAAGATGACCTCAAAAGTATTAATATTGGTTTCATGACAGAGCCCGTATTAAATTTCACGATCCATTATTTAATCTAGCAGACACTAATAAAATGCCCAACTTTCCTCAACACATTCTAGAATTTCTTATTTTTTAACTCTCTTTGTTATTTTATGATCTCAGAAAGTGGGATCAACAGGCCAAGTTCAAATTCCAGCCAAGGCTGTTCAGTTTACTTTTGCACAAATATCCTCGGGAAAGACATGCTTTTTCTGTCCTCCTAACCAGGGGTTAAATAGCAGGACATATGAGGTTCTCTCTAATTGTGGTTGGCCACCATTTAAGGAGAAGGATAATTTTGAATTCAAAACCGGTTGAGTATGGGAATCTAACTCCCAAAAAGACTACTTGCTACAGAAACGACAGTAGGAACACTAGTGTGGTGAAGCTGTGGCTGTATACCTCACATCTCTCACTTTCACTCTCTTTCTCACTTTCTCTTTCTCTCTCTCTCTCTCACACACACATCACAAAAGACCTATTCATCAAGTTTGTTTTTTAAAATTACAGAAAATATGTATCTGGACTCAAATATGAAGTAATATATAAATTATAAAGTCTGCTCAGAGCAATTTTCTTTTTTAATGCTGAATGACTGAAAAAAAAAGAATGACTGGTTGTGAAGGCTACTTGAACTGATATAAGTTTTACAGTCCCTACCCCTACCCCTTTTTTTTTCTTTTTTTTATAACTATATGAAAATTTTCAGAAAATGAACTTATAATATTTTGATAAATTATGGCTGAATATAACCTTTACAATCATAGCAATAAATGAAAAAAAAAAAAAAATATTCATCTTTCTCTTACTTGCAGACATTTAGTATTTGTGTTGATCTAAATTTTCAGGCTTGCTGGATGAATCAGCTCACCAGAGTAGTCAGTGGTAAAACTACATGATTTTATATAGAAGCACAAGATGCTACAAAAACAATTTTTTTTTTTTTTTTTTTTTTTTACCTAATTTGAACGTTACAACACTTACTGATAAGGTCACGACCATCAATTCACTGCATTGTTCCAAAAAAAAAAACACACACAATCTTAATTTATTGTGATTTTGCTATTGGTTTTATGTAATCAACCTAACAGATATTATAGATGAATAAACTGATGCTATGTGATCTTAATCAAGAAATGGCTTAGCCTGCTCTTATATCAAACAGTACTCTATTGTAGGTATTGTTTACATCTGTTATAACTTGTTTTAGTGGAAAATTAATAATAATAAAAGGACAACAACAGTAGATACTTAGACAAACTCAACACAAGTATGGCTAATTAGGCTGAAGTATTAACATAGGTATACAGACAAAAAAATGGTTTATTTTGCATTATTGTAGCAGATGGGTAGGAATCTGGGTTTTTTTTTTTTTTGGAGGTTTTTTTTTTTTCCTAAATTCTTTTCTTTGTGCTAGGAGCTGATACTTCATAATATTTTATGCTCTATGAATGAAAATAGAGCAGCCACAATAAAGGAATAAATACAATAGATTTTAAGATATTGAAAATGAATAAACATAAATAAACCAGAATATATTACTTGATATGGATCATTAGACTGATTGGAATGTAAATGTCGGCATTGTAAAATAGTGTCTGAATCTGCTTGGCCCGTTAAGGTTTTTATCATTTTTACTTACATCTGCATTTGATCTCTGCCAATTTCTATTATCTGCAAGATTTGGGAAAGGAGATCATTTGTTATTAATAATGTACTGTTATCAAATTATATATACGTATAATAGTATCCAAAACAAAAGTGTAGATGAGACAAAGTGGAAAAGAATTAAATGTATTCTGCTGAATGTCTGTTGATTTTGGCTTCTTCAGGTTAGAATGAAAGACAAAATTAAGGGAAATGTGTTGCGACTTTTTGAGGAAATGAGAGGCTATAAATTAAATTACTTTATCAGATCCTACAGCCAAAAAGTGCTTGTTTATACATATATATATATATATATATATATATATATATATATATATATATATATATATATACACACACACAGTGTGTGTGTGTGCTGTTTATCCCTGATAAAATTGTGATGCCTTATTTACTTGCTAGTTATATTATAGTAGGAGAGACAGTAGAATCAAAACAGTCTGATGACTATCAATTTAATTTAGTCAGTAGATTACATAGAAGCCATTTGGTCTAAAGATTACATTGAAATTTGTCCATACTATCTATATCTATAAACACTATTCTGATATGGAGAGCTCTTCCTCTGTAAATATAGCAAATTTTACACACACACATGCACACACGGAGGATGATTCCAAAAAATTTTATTTTTTTTTTTTATGACCGTCATGTGACAGTTTTTTGTCCCATTGTATTACAGTATACAAGGTTGAAATTTGTGAAAGACATTTTTAGTCAATAATTTATTTGGAGGAAAATTATTACAAAACCTGCAAAAGAAAAAGAATTAACTTGGAAAATTAATAATCTGCACGGCAAATATTAACAAGATGGCTTCCCAGTATTTGTCTGCCATTTTGATTCTGGCTGTATATAATCTCATAGTAAATAGATTGTCACAAAACTTCATTCAGTTGACTTCCTGTTTTGGTTCAAAAACTAAATTAATTGTATTATTTGACTCTTAGTCCAATTTCGCTATTACTAAGGAGTTGCATTATGAATGCTACACAGGAGATTAAGAATAGATAGAAGATTGATTAGGTAGATCGGTTGATAGATGTAGAAATAAATAATTATGAGTTGATTAATGGTTATATCGGTAAGGATGAACATGCTACCCAAAATGACATTTAAATAGCATATCTATATCAGAGAAAAATATAAATCCCCGAATAAAATTGTGAAAAGTGATTTTTTTTTTTTTTTTTTTTTTTTTTTTTTATTGCCCTAGCAGAATCTTTATATATAATTACATGAGAACACCTGTTGAAGTCTAATAATTAGCATTATATTCTCACAGACCCTTGTTAATAAGTTTGTCTATTGGGGATGCCTATAAACATTGCTCTCTGTTAAGTTGGCTTAATCCTTAATAACATGCATTAAGATGAAGTTTAATAAAGAATAATTTCTACATTTTTGGTGCATGTTCCTAATTCTAAGAGCAAATACCAATTCTTTTCAGCAGCATTCTTATATATAATATGCATACACACACTGTATTATTCATCTGTAGATGAATTCCATAGTTTTATTTTACTATGACAAGTGGAACTGTAACTCTGCTGCGTAACTATAATTTGGAAAATAAGTCACTGGAACATTTATCGAACTACTGTTGCTCTACATTTTAATATTGAACACTTCATTTGCAAAAACCTGCTCAATTTGAACACATTATCCTTCAGCAATTTACTGGGTAATGTGTTATTTGTATGTATATATTGTTAAAGTCCTGCTGGATTTACCTTTTTCATTTTGGTCACCTTCCCTCCACTACTCACTGGGTGAGATAGTATATATATATATATATATATATATATATATATATACACACACATGTGTGTGTATGTATATATGTGTATGTATAGGTGGTGTGTGTGTGTGTGTGTATATATATATATATATATATATATATATATATATATAGGAGTATGTATATATGTGTGTGTGTGTATATATGTATGTATTTATTTATATATGTGTGTGTGTGTGTGACGCTAGCTCAATGATTAGGCAATAATAATCTTATATGTATTTCCATGCAAATAACTTAGTAGTGCCACTTTTCCAAACTACCATTTTTGCCAAGGGAAATTAACTCAACATTTATGAGAGAGACAGTGTGAAGATAGGAATCAACACTGCATGATGGCTGTTCAATGCAATCACCTTTGGTCTGGAGATTGCATTGAAGCATGAATCTGATAGTCACCATGCACTGATGATTCCTATATCCATAGAGTCTATATCTATAAACACTCTTATCTCTGATATTAAGCACTCTTTCCCTATAAATATAGCAACTTTTCTTTCACACACGCACTCACACTTAGAATCTTTGCTTCTGACCAGTTTTTGTTAATCTTTTGTTCAACATTAAGAACAGAACCAATTCATCTTCAGTTTTTGTGTTTACAGCGATGGATCCGAATATTATTGGATTCTTTCTTTTGTATATGTAACCCTTTTCAGACAGATAAGAAATTGGATTTGGAAACTTATCAAAGTCTATCAAGAAAATGTTTGTTCATTGCAGTTCTTGAAGTGGCATTACTTATATGCTTGGATATTCAATTGTACTTAAAGGGTTTCTCTAAATCAAAAACTAAGCCAAATAATAAACCATAAACTCTCTCCTGAACCTTTTTTTCTTTTTCTTTTTTTTTTCTTGTTTAGAATAAATTTAAAATAAGTCTGATTGCATCTAGAACATAAATCTCTTATATAAAGAGAGAGTATCTTCAGGTAAAATTGACTATTTTTTTTTAATACTACAATCAATGCAGATCAATTTACAATCAATATATTTTCAGCTTTGATAGCATTCAAATTGTTTACCTGGTCTTTTGTTTTTCCACCTTTTTTTTCTACAGACACATTGCCTGCTTGTCACTACCCTGTTGTTTGGAAAATGCTCAGAAGAGCTCCATCCTTTAGTTTCACCAGTTCAGTATTGTACATCTAGGATATGTCATGCTACTTCCACAGAAGCGAATCCCTCCTTATTCCAAATGTAAGAAGGAATTTCTGCTCCAAGAGGTTTTTCCCAAGAATTGTCACTTTATGGAACTGACACCTGCATGGCTGCTTTCTTGAACACTTCAAGGCATAATCCTTATCAGTCCTCCTTATCCTCATAATCTCCAATTACAACCCACTTACAGCCATATCATGTTGAAATACTATTTCTTATATGATCACCAAGTTAAGCAACATTGAACCTGGTCAGTACCTAGATGGTTGACTGCTTGGGAATACCAGGTACTATAAGTTTGGACATGCAGGTGATCAGAATTGGAAATCAGAGAGCCAAGTTCCAATTCCAGTTGGGTTTGTTATGTGTTTATGCACAAGTACCCTTGTGAAAGGTATGAATCCAGCTCTTCTCTCCCCAGATATGGGTTAATTAGTAGGGGCTTATATCAGTAATTTATTATTAACCTTCAAAAAATTTTACCCTCTAAAAATATTTTAACTTCCGTCCACCACTTTCATCACAACTCATTCATTATTAACATTTCAACTATCACCTTTTAGTAAGTGATTCTCAGGCCTTGTATTGAATGATATTTTGTTTTTTTTAAAAGAAAAAGAAAAATCCCACCAGAAGCTTTCACTTAATCCAACTTCAATTTAAACAAGGTTGTTCTGGATCATTTGTTAATCTTTTCATTCCTTCAAACATTGCCAATCAACCACTATAACTGAATCTTGAACAATATTGTTCTTTGGCTATGTTCAAGAGGACATTTTTCAATATGCTCCTTCTTGACTCCAGCTTTCTCGACAGGGAGTTATATAATAAATTTCCTAACCATCTGCCAGCTTTATCTCCTCAGAAAAGAAACTATTCAGAGCTGTGCAGCTTTGAATATGGCACATTCAATCTTTTTCTTACCAGTGTATATCAGTCATTAAAATTAAGGCAAAAAGGCTGGGAGCAAAAATTTTCACTCAGCTTAAAAAACCTTTTATTTGAAACAGCATGATTGCAAATACACTCAACACAATAGATAATAAAACAAAAAGTAAGCAGGTATTGATAACAGTTGTTTATAAAAGGTATTTGATATGTCAGCAATATTTGTTCTTTAGGAATCAGCGTAATTGAATGTCTTTTGTCTCAGACAGAAAATTCACTGAAATTGAAGGAATACATAAGATCAGTCATGTTTTCATAACATTAATGTTACAACAAAGCACCTTTCTTCAAATATATGAAAATCAGTTTAGAAACCAAAATTAGAAAAAACATACAATGGCCAAATATTCAATTCATTTTTATTCTTTAATATCATGAAAATTTAAATATTTTAGTGAAATATATAACTTTGAGAACTTAATGGATAAAATGCTAAAACTTTACAAAAAATTTACATAGGGATCTAAATTGATATTTTTGTCAGTATTTGAAAAATTATAAGAATTGCCTAATTGTATGATTATAAAGAAATAGATACCATCATGAGAGGTTACTGAAAAATTCTCAGACCCACCAAGATATTCTTCCAAAATAAATTCTGCTGTTTGGTTAGATTTTAGGAAGTGATTTGGGCTGAGAACTTCTCAGAAACCCTTCATATTTTATTCAGGCTAAAAATATATTCATTGACAATCAGCCAATTGACATAAACAGCTAAGAGAAATAGCTACACATTCATTTCACAATGCTTGATAGTCTAAGGGCACCAAAATTGTTAGTCAGTCCAAAGGTAAAATAAACTAGTATTAAATACCATTGCAATTAATAATTTCGCTTTAAACTCTGAACCACCTGCTCATAAAAAAAAAAGAAAGTCAACCACTCTGACCTAAATGAAACAATCTGGGTTATCAAGGTGTATTTGTTTGATGAAACAGGAAATGAAATCAAATTGCTATTACAAAGTGGCACAGTAGTCTCTTCATCACAAGGCCTATTATGGCCGAAAAGTCAGAAGAATAGCTTTGTAAAGATGTCAACATTCAGTAGAAAGAGCAATTGAAATAATCGTTAGTATTTTGGCACACTATCATCTTTTCAGCTGTTCTCTCCTTGTTTGTTTGCCAAACAGTTGACCAGATAGGAGTCTACAAAGTGCCTAGCCAAAAGTTTTGTTTGAACTGCCCTCCATTGAACATGAGATTTCTGGTTCTGTTAAGAGGAAACAATTTGGTGCACTCATCATTCAAATCTTATGTGTTATGTAAGCTCATGTTATTTTGGAAAAATACATTCAGCAGGAGAGACCTCTCCCAATATTTACTGCCAATTATTGGGGCAAAAGCAGCACCTTTCCTAGAGAAACATACAGAAAAAGAAATGAAAACCAAAAACAGTGATAGTCATTCTGACAATTTTTAATTTGACTCCAAGGACAGTAATAATACCAATAAGATACAAGGAGTCATTGGGAGTCAAGGAGAATGAGAAGATTTTAGTGGAGAGAAAGGACAATAAAAGAACAGGTTTGAAGAAGACAGAAGATGGCGATTGAGGTATTTAAATTTTTGAAGAAAATCAGTGACAGGGAAGCAAGAAATGTGAAGAGTTTCACAGGTGAGAAAAACCATTACAATATAGCATATAGTTACATCTAGCTATTTTAATGTAAAACAATAAGATCTATTTGCCAATCTAGTAGTACGCTTAAATTCATGTAGTTGAGGTACCAAGGAGGAGAGCCATATTTATTTTGAAAAATACAAAAATATGTCACAAGGCCAAAAATGTGGATAGAGGAAGGCTGGTTTTCAATCCGCCTTACCTTAAACTTAGCTCACCACAATTACTAACCCTAACATAACACAGTATTCCTTACACCAAAATAATACATTCTTACTTACCATTCTTACTACAGCCACCATAATAACTCAATGTCTATATATAGTCCTAACTAGCTCTCATATGTACAGTTGTCTGGGAGAGGAATATAAAAAAAGTGAGCTCAGAACAATTGCCATGAAAATATAGAAAAGACAGAGGGCAGTCATGGCAGTGGGAAAGTGACTGAAGTTGAGATGCCAGGTCAGGACCACTAATATTACAGACTCTTCTTTTGGATTTTGCCAAGAATCTTGAGTTATATATTAGGTTGGTGCAAAAATAATGACGTAATGTCATTTTTTGACGTGAAAAAATACGTCAAAAAACAACATTATTATGTCATTATTTTTGCACCAACCTAATAGCAGGAATCCTATTGGAATTGTTTGGATCATGAATTAAAAAGAATGCCCAGAAAACCAAGATTGACTTCATGTTCACAGTATTTGATTAGCTATCGCAGGAAGCGAAATAGCAGACCTGAAAGAACATTTTTAAATTAGTAGGTTTAGCAAATTTTAGTGTTCATAATAAATTATTGAATAAAAAGGCTTTGTTTAATAGTTGTCTATTATAAATATTCATTTTTTTTTTATTGTTATGACAATAAACTACATACAACAGAAAAGCCTCTGGTTAAGGAGATTGGAGGTTTTGAGGAGTGTGGAACCACCTCTTAATTGCTGTTGTTCTCAGGTTCACCCTGACCTGAGGTGATAGCACCTGTTAGGGTCCCATCTATGGGCAAATAGTGAACTCCTAAACAAAATTTAGCAGTTCATTTTTATAATAAAATGATCTACAATACATTTTTTTATAGCAAAATGACAATGCAACACTAAAAAATACATTATAGTAAAATTATCAATACATTTTATGATCTACAAACTATATGTCTAAAAACATACCTTTACTCTGAAGTATAAAATATTCAGATTTCAACATTAAATAACCCATAGAGGTTGATATGCCATTAAACAAAATCAACCAACCAATCTAACCTGATAGTGTATCCTAAGATGAATATTATACATAAACTATTATCTGCACTCACTGTATAGGTCTTCTTTTATATCCTGTGCCCCTTCAGAATTTGGCAGATCATGGCTCTTCACAACTTCCTACCTTTTGTACCTCTTTGTAATGTTTGTCTTTTCATTATCCCTCTCACCCTGTTTTGCCATCCATTTACACAAACTCGTTAGCTAGGTTACTGTCATGCTTTCAATAAGTCCTGTGTCAAATCTTCCACACTCTCTTTCCTCATTGTCCCAGAAATTTCAGCTCTCTCTCTCTCTTTGCAAGTATAAGTGTCCTTTTTTTTTTTTTTTTTTTTTTTTTTTTTTTCCTTGAAACTTCCTTCTTGTTCACATGCTCTGTCTATGGTATTCTCTGCTTTCTCCTGTAGAAATATATTCCTATCTTATATATAAGGTATTTATGAGTTGAAATAAATCTCATATTTCTCTTTCCATGTTGAAATTCATTTGCATTTTTATTTTATTTCTATGAAAATATATCTTTTTCTCATTAAATATTTATCAAAAAAAAATTTTTAAAGCCATTTTCATTTTTATTGTGATGTCTAACTTGTAAATCTGCTTCTGTTTTAGTGTTAGTAAGAATACATTTGATGTCATTATCAAGTTAATCTTCCTTGAAAGGTCATTTTGCTCATAGCAATTTTCAGACAAGTTAAATGAAACATTACAAATCTTTGCCTCATTCATAATGCAAGCTCAAAATCTAAAATTAGTGGTTTTCAAGTGATTTCAAGCTTATGGACATTATATATAAAATTAGGCAACATTACAAAGTGCAAAAAATTTATTTCTGAAAGTGAAATATTTCACAATAAACTTCTTTTGATTTTGCATCTTAACCTTTAACATTCTGGAGGTGATTTTGTTTGCATAGCAAAAACATTTATCCTACTAGCCACTTTCCCACTGCCATGACATGGCTGCCCTCTGTCTTTTCTATAAATATTTTCATGGCAAGTGACTGAGGTAAATGAATGATAGTGTGTTTTTAATTCTGCAATTATGTTGTTATATCCTGCTATACCAACAGAAAATGATCATAACTGAAATTAAGTAGTACAGTAGAGGAACCTTGAAAAACAGTGCAGTAGAAAGGAAAGTAGTAACTAATTCAGGGTGTTAAAGGTTGAATCCTATCTTCCACCAGGAGACAGAAAATCACAGCTCTCTACAGCTTTCTTTTATATCTATGAATTGCAATGACTGAGTAGTTTCCCATTATTTTTACTGTGATTTTTAGAATCTGTTTTCCTTATCAACTGGTTGCTCTATCAAGACTAAGTGGTCTAATCTACCCTACTATTTACTCATAGCTAGGAAGAGAATAGAGGGATTCATGCCTTGAGGGCATTAGTGTGAAGTGAACTGAACAGTCTAAGCTAAAATTTGAACTTAGCCTGCCAGTTTTGTTTTCTGACCTAGTAGCCATTATGCCATCTGCACATCTTCCATAGCCATTTTATAGTAATTGTAATGGTAAGATTAGTTGTTTCCTTATAAGAAAACCGTCATCATTGATTGATAGAAAAATTAGTGTTACTGTTGGTTGAAATTTATAAAACCCTTTTTCTTAAAACAGGTTTTCAGGAAAATAGTATCCAATGTTATCACTCTTTCTAGTATTAATGGGCGTTTCCAATTTAAAAGAATGAATAAATTCTTAGACTCAATTGTATTTGATAGCCATAACCTTAGATTGTCTTTATCAAGATTGGCCTATCAGACATCATGAAGCCTTGAAAACAACAAAAACAGATTGTAAATGATCTCTGACAAAATATTTTTAAATTGCATGCTGTATTGTTAAGAATAACATGAATCACAATTATAATATTGGGTTGGTGCAAAAATAATGTCGTTTTCTCACATAGTAACATATGTGAGAAAACGACATTATTTTTGCACCAACCTAATAATTAGACATGGGCAGAGAAATTGGCTGAAAATCCATTTGTATGTTAGAAAACACCCTGTTATATTATCTTTATTTTTGTTTGATTTTTATGAGACCACAATCACAATTATTTTGTTCTTTTCTCCTATAAGCCTAGAGATTAAATGAAAACTGTTTAGTCTATTAAAACAAATATCTATATATAAACCACTATCACTTTGGCTGGCTGTCTTTTATAGGCTTAATTACAAGGTAGTCAAACAATCTTAAGTTGCTGAAAAGTTTAAAACCCAACCAAGAAGCCTTTCTCAAAAAGGAAAAAAAATCTGTCACTTGATCAGATTTGGGGAAAATGAATTAGGCTAAATGGTCTGTTCACTGTACCTCTCCAGTAAGTACCTGACATTTCCTGTTGTGCTGTACTTTTATAAAAATCTGATCACACTAAAAATGGAACTGCCTAGTTTTTTCTTTCCAGTCAAATTAGTTCAGTGCATCCTTGTGGGTGATGAATTATTTTCCACCCTACAACCCCTTTCACAACAGATGAAACTTTGAAACTATTTCCATGGAAAGTTTTCATTCCTTAGTTTCTGACAGTTCTAACCTTCACAGCTAATACCTGCCATGTCACACACATAGCAAACCAGCCTCATTTTCTTCATATTTCATTGGTGAGATGTCAGCATCTTCCCATAAATTTTCTTTGTGGAACTGGCTCCTAAGAGGATGCTTCCCCAATCACTACACTCATAACCGGTTCAAATTTAAGGTTAACTGTTATTTTCTCTACATATCCACATAAACTGTGCTCCATACTTATTCTGTAATCTTTAAACTCCAGTGGCTCGTGGGCCTTGTGAAGGGTGAACATTATTGTAAAAAAAAAAATTATATATTTCTGATGATAAATCCATATGTAAGCCTCTAAAACCAGTCTGGAATAAAATATTTTTGTTGAAGGATAAATTTTTAAAAGCTATTCTGAATGACTGAGCACAAATGAACACAAAAATAGTTTCTAAGCTGTTATAGTTGAAATTAGTCTCAATGGCCTCACAATTGTGTATAAGCATGAAATTCTGTTGCCATCATTGATACCTATGACCATACTGCTTGTGTGTGTGAAACTTTTTTTATCATATGACTTAGAGGATCAGAAGTAGAAAAATGTTTAACCTGAACTTTTTGAAGTTGATCAGAAATTTGAATTTAAAAAATCAGTTCTGTATTATGATTAATCAGATTCAAGGCTATAAAATATTCCACTTCTATCAGAAATGGAACACCTAAAAATGAATAAAACTTAGAAAAATAAGAATTTGATATGAACATCGTCTTATATTATGATTGTTTTCTGCTTTTTTGTTGTCCATACTTTAGATATTGACAAAATAATTGGAAAAGAAGCTAGAGTGCACATATATATTCATTCATATTTAGTACTGCTCAGTTATTGCTCATACTATTTCCACTGTGCCTAACTCTATACCAACTTATCCAGGGATTGAACTCATAGTTACAATGCCAATACCATTGGACAATAATCTACTGGACTTAAGCATTGATTCTTGAATTTATTGGCATATTAATAGTGAGTCCAATCTCTGGTATGGGTAGTATAGATTTAGACTGAAAACAGAGCACACAAAAACTGAGCAGTATTTAAAAGAAATAAGATAAGACTATATCTCTAGACATGGATAGCAGAATGAGAATGGTATTATTGAGATTAAATAAAGGGTTTAGTTCAAAATTTCTTGAAGGTTACACATATCAACAGACATCTGAAATAGGCTGGAAGGTACCACTGCTGAAACTGGATAATTAGTCTGAATGTTTTTAAAAAAAAAAAAAAAAAAAAAAATGAAGAAATATTGCTAGAGAATTCAAGGACTATTGATTAACTGTACTATAAATGCAAATGGACATTACACATTAATATCAAATTTTACTACCTTCAATTGTCTTAGGAGAATTTAGATTATCACGCCCTTTGTAAGAACAGTACAGTCATTTTTTTTTCTCTATCTTTCTCTTCAATATGACTGACCAGAAATAGCAACAAAAGTATTTTTTTATACCCTTTGGTTATTAAGTTGCAAACATAAATATGTAATTTTTACGGGTTTATTAATGAGGTGCAGAAAAATAGCCTGATCCATTTCCCAAAATTTAAGAAAATGACCCAACATGGACATTTTTTCTTTATTTTATTTCCTCTTGGTTGGGCCAAGAATTTTTATAAAACTTGCGTTAAAAACATATTTAGTTGACGCTATAAAACTGTTCAAAATATTTAGATTTTGTATTTAATAACACAGAGGGGTTGATATGCTGCTAAACAAAATCAAACAACCAACATGAAATTAATCAATTTATTTTATTTAATCATAAAATAATTGCTTTTCAATATTTGTTTGCTGGAAAGTCTTCATTTTAGAGTTGATGCCAGTTGACCAGTGTTTATTTGGAAGTTAACCACTTCATTATGTCCTGTGTCTCCTCAGGATGTAGGCAATCATGGGTCTACACAACTTCCTATCCCTTGTAGCTCTTAATAAATTTTGTCTTTCTGTTATTTCTCCCAAATCCTCTTCTCCCATCCATTTACTCAAGCTTACTAAGTATGTTATACGTTGTTTTCCTCTCTTTTTGCCTTCAATCTGTCCTGTGAGTATCAGATTTTTCCAAGCCCTCTATCCTCATTATGTTCCCTAGAAACCTCAATTGTCTCTTCCTGATAAGTATAAGTTTCTTTTTTGTTTCCATTTTCGGTCTATGGTATACTCAGCATCCTTTTGTATAACCTCATTTCTGTTGCTTCAAGTTTCTTCATCTTTGAGGAGATTTTCCAGCATTCACTGCCATACAGGAGAATAGATATTATGTAACAGTTTAGTAATCTTTCCTTGTTTCTCACAAAGTTTTTCTATTTTTTTTAATACTCTGCTTAGCTTTTGGAATGCATCTTTGCCTTTATCCCAATACGCCTTCTGCTTTCAGTGTCACATTTTCCGGTCTCTGTAACTGTATATCCTAAACTCTGAGAAAACCATCCTTATTAATATTTTGTTAATTTATGAAATATAATGCAATGTTGTATATTGTAATAGGCAATGGTAATTTTGCACATAGTACAGTGTGCAACAGCAATTATATTGAATTGAACAATATGTTACATAAATGCTGTTTTTAACACTGTAGACACCCTGTAAAATATAGAGCCACAGTCTCACGTTGGTGCTGCTGTAGTTTCCATAACAACTAATCTTTTACAGGGTGGTTTTGTATTCAGTGTTGTCCTTCTATTAGACTGGTTGCTGACTAAAGACAGTTACTAACCATGATGCAGTTGTCCTCTCCTTGCTACTATACAGCACTGTGATGTGGCCTCTCGACAAGATCCTCACTACCTGTACCCTCAGGATCATCAAGTGGGTGCACTGGATTATATCTTATCTCCAATGAGGAGCTCTTCTGGAAAACCAGTCAGCTGAACACACTATGCACCATTGTTCAACACTATGTTTGCTGGCTCAGTCACATCCTGCAACAAATTGATGATACCCCCACTACCAAAGTCATCTACCAATGCAACTCTCCATCTTCAAACTAGGACATCATCCACCAGGAACTTCAGCAGATTAACCTGACACTGAAGGATGTTCCGAGACTCTGCCATGACTATGAGAGACAGAGGGACAAGGTGTCACTCATGGGTTTAACATCTTTATAGCATAATATTTAGCAGTAGTAGGGTGTGAGGAAGAGATTGAATCATAGTTTTCCCAAGGGTATTTGTGTGAAAGTGAATATAGCAATCTTTGCTGAAACTTTGACTCAATACACCAATCCTACTTTCCATACCAATAACCACTACACTACATGCACAATGCACATCCATATGACATGGCATATTATAACATAGCAAATATCTAGTTGTAGTTGATTCAATAATGATTGAATCAACTACATTTCCCTGTGACTCATATATTGTTTCATTTTGCCATGATGCTATGTTACTATATGCTTTATATAGATACATCAATAAGTCTGTAGCCTAATAATAAAAAGAAATTCACATAACAAATATTTTTCAACATAATCTTCATTGTCAATGCATTTAATTCAGTTATGAGTAGATAGGTTTGCCTGTCATTTGGTTCACAGTCCTCCCCAGTTTTTTGAACAGGAGTTGAGGTTTATCCCTCGTTTTCTGCTTCAGGTTGGGTTTCCGGTTCCTTCTAAAGTATTTTCATTATCTTTCACTCACACTATCCCCTTGCATTTTAGTGGCATTACTGCCTTGCTTGGAGTGAATTGCTTAAAAAATAAAATAAAATAAGAATCACCACATACACTGAATATTCTATCAATAACTGTGTCAGGATGCAAAATTGAGACACACTAATACATTTTTTTTTTTTTTTTTTTTTTTCTGAATTTGATATTCATTTAGCCTCTACTCATTGACTATTTCTTACAAAATGTAGTTATTAAATTTTCCTTGTGTTAGAATAAATTAGTTGCAGTTCAGCTTAAAACTTTGTCCAATTAGTGTCAGTCAAGTTCTTTAGATTATGTAACAGAAAGTTCAGCCTTCAACAGAAACTATTCCAACATACCATTTTATTTTATTTTATTAACGTAGCATATTCAGTAATGTCCCAAAACATTTTCTTTACAATAGTATACTATATATAATATAGTTTTATGTTACTCTACTTCCAAATACATTAAAATATGTCCTGCTATAAAACCACACAATAGCTGTGGTATTGTCAAATATTGCATCACACTAGATATAAATAAGTAAATTATTTTTTATCTTATTCTTCTTACTATTCAAGTCTCCGCCTCATCTAAAAAATGTCATAAGATTATTTTTTGTCCCAGATTTTGACCTCTGTAGTTTCATTCAACTTGTAATTTTACGTATTTTATCTTTTATTACACCTTCAATATATCAAATAAAAAGTCGTGATTTTACTGTTATTGAGTTAATAATAATATTAACTCCACATATTCAAATCCGTATAAGCTTTGACTTGGTACATGTCAAAAAAAAAAAAAAAAAAAAAAAGCTTCAGCTTGATTATTTTGTATTGTTTACCTTTTTACAAAATGCTCAAGACTGATTATAAAACCAATGCTAATCAAGTTCTACTTAGTTTGTTCACTATTGCTTTTTCACTCTTGTGATGTGTGCGTATTGTTAGAAACAATGGATATTTTATGTCTATTGCATTTAATGATCTTTTCTGATCTATGAATATCCTTTTGTAAATTTGGCAAATGTGGTTGGCCAAAATTCACGTTATTCCAAGATTTCAGTTGAGTTATGGTGTTGAGAAAAAAAATTAAGTGGGTTTTAAGTAGATAACTGAATTTTATATAATTCAAAGTATAAATTAAATATAAATGTCAAAAGCAGAGGGATTTGATATCTAGGTTATCTCCCTTTAGTAACTTGCCTCACCAAGCTTATGACCACCTTTTCAGTAGCCAAATATTGAACTCTCAATTTTTTTGGTCAAGTCATTGCATCCAATCAAAGTTTTTTTTTTTCCACTGGGCTATGTGTCCTTGGTTGGATCCAATGACTTGATTCAAAGAGTTGTGAGTTTAATACCTGACTACAACAAAGGTGCACAAGAACTGGGAAATTAGTTACTAAAAGGAAATAACTGAGACATCTAGAAGAGACATGACATGTGGAACTAGAACAATCTATCCTGGTGGACAGAATAAAGAGTTCAGTTTGAAATTTCAATCACCTGAAGAAGTCCTGAGTGTACAATGTCCGAAACATTTTGAATATGACAAAGATGTGGACAACATTGTGAACAATGTAAATAGCATAAATAAAATCTTTTACAAATCTGTCAGACTGTTGTCCTCCACTTTATTGCCATATTCACAACAGTCTGCCTTCTTCATATGATATACATTGAAATTTTGAACCAAACTCTTTATTTTGTCCACTGGGGATCGATTGTTCTAATGCCATGCCTCATTTTTTTTTTTTTTTTTTTTTTTTTTTATGTCCGTTTCAGTTAATTCCCTTTAGTAACTCAACTCTTTGGGCTTTTGTTCTCTCTGCTGTGGCCAGGTATTGAACCCACCACTCTTTGATCTAAGTCACTTTTTAGCTCACTCAACCAATGCTTTTATCCAGAGCCATGTATCTGTGTAAATACTTATAATACCTCATCTCAGAAATGTACAGATGTTGAAGAAAATTTTGATAGAAATAAAGAGTGCTGAACTGATGCTTCATATCTATCTTCCTGCATGGCAGTGAATGCTGAACAATTTACTTACAGTTGAAGAAGAAACTTGAAGTTACAGATATAGTTTTACAGAAGGTTGCTGAGAATACCATAGATTGAACATGTGAGCAATGAGGAAGTCTTAAGTAAAATGAGGAAAGAAAAGGATATTTTTGCTTATGTTCAGGGAGACACAGTTTAAAGTTCTGGGACACCTGATAAGGAAGGACAGCATGGCTAATTTAATGTTCACAGGGCATATTTAGGGAAGGAGGGGATAGAAACAGCTGGAACCCTACTGAGTTTGTGAGGATAAAGAGGGATATTAAAGAGCCACATTTTACTTAGATCTACAACGAACAAGAAATTGTGGAGAGCCATGCTTGCCAACATCCTGAAGTGACATAGCATATAAATCATAAACAGTTCCAAATACTTTATTTAAATTGAATTTAGTAAAAGATTAATATCAAATCAATATTTTTTTTTATAACAATGCTTATTCAATAAATCATGCACATGAACTTTTCTTGATTTATTATAGCTCTGGTTATCTATTGATCACTTTTTGGCATAAAAATACATTAAATTCTCCTAAATTTCACTTCTTTTTTTTTTTTTTTTTTTTTTCAATTGTATTATCATTATTACTTTCAACATTGTTTATAAAAATGAATCTAAGAACAATAAATATAAATTGTTTCATTTTATACCATTTGTTTAATGTTCTCAACCCATTATTGTCTGAAAGAGTCTCTGCTAATTTGATAGGAATAAGAAACTTCCTCTGTATTGAAGTGTCTACCTTGCATATTTTTAAATTTCTGATAACCTTTACAAATTTTTAAAACTCTTCACAACTTTTATATATTGATTGATATTTGAATGTGCAATACACTTCTCTTTCCATATTATGTTTATAGTTAAAACTTTGTATTTATAATGATGAAATCTGAGTTTCTTGCTGTTCTACATGATGTACACAGATGTTTTTGTGTGTGTGTGTGTGTGTGCCAGATATAAGCTGATTAAAAATGAATTAAATGTGCATGCAGATTTATAATAAATCTCTTGTCTGTAACTTTTGGGAAGGTCTTTAATATTTTGATCTTTGTATAAATGAGCCTCTCTTTTGTGTTTGGTTGTGTGGGTAACATGGTAGCTGTCAGCATGAGAAGGAGGATCAGCAAGTTGTTTAAATTCTAGCTGAACCAGTTTTATTTATTCATTTTACACTAATGCCCCTGGCATAGGTAGGAATCCCCCCCCAATTAAGTAGCAGTGAAAACTGGGCTCTCTAGCCATGGCTGTTGTTGTGAAAGCCTACTTTGATACAGGATCTGTTGGGGTTGACAAGGGAGTCAGTATGGACCTTCGCTCTTTTCTTTATTTTTTTTTTTTTATTAAAAAAAAAAAAGATACTGATACATTACTAAAATGATATATTTGAATGAACCATTCCAGTTGATATCTCCATCTTGTTTTGTAAAAAGTCTCCTATTTCACCTAAAGAAGGCTGTAAGCTAGATGAATGAAACCATTGTGGTAGCAACAATACAAGGAAGGAATTCAGAAGCCATCCTGTAAAAGAGAAGCCAGTACAGATGAGTTTAGAACATATATATATATATATATATATATATATATATATATATATATATATATATATATATTAGAAAAAACACAGTTCAGATATGAAATAGTAATGGTTACTATATTAAATAAATTCACAATTATTTACTATCAATATTTTGTCCCCTGTATTGCCACTTGTTTTGTTTTCACAGCAGTCCTGTGAATCTGCATTGACTGTTAACATTAGGCGTACAGAACTGTACACTTGGATGCACTAGAACTTAAGACCAAGTAAAATACAATAGAGATGGTTTCTTTCTTATGGTCATATCACATTGAAACACTGGGTCCCAAAAAGTTAAGCAATGTTGAGCCTGGTCGGTACCTTGATGGGTGACCTCTTGGGAATACCAAGTGCTGTAATGGTTAATAGCTCAGAATTGTTAATCAGAGAGCTGAGTTCCAATTCTAGTTTGGTTTCTTGTATTCACATGCACAAATACCCTTAGGAAAGCTGTCAATCCTCCTCTTCTTTCACTAACTATGAGTTAATTAGTAAGAGTTGTATCACTAAATCATTATCTATCTCTCCCTCCCCTCCAAAGAAAAGAAAGAAAAAATATTTTCTGGTTTTAAATAGCCTGCAAAGAGATGATAAACTGTAGAAAATGAATAAATCAATCAATCTTTGGCTAAGTTCATCTTCTATTCTTAGATCAAATTTAAGAGACAAAATTTTCTATTTCCAAGTGAAGAGTGAGAAAAATAATTTATCAACTCTTAATAAAAAGGATTTTTATCAATTTAAAAACTTTTGGATTAGAATATATTTACTAATAGAAATTCTTTTTTTTTTTTTTTTTTTTTTTTTTTTTAATGCTCTCTTTCTAGGACATAGGTGATCATGTCCCACCACAGATTCTTACATGCAAAATTTCTGATATATATTCCTTTTCTTTATGATCTGCAAGTTGTCATGATGGTATAATGAATAATACCTTGGAATCATTAATTAGAAAGCCAAGTACCAATTCCCATTGGGTTTGTTATATTCACTTATGTGCAAATACTCTTAGTAAAGACAAAAATCTCACACTAGCTATGGTTCAATTAGTAAGATGTATCACTAAGTCATATTATCTACCCCACACCCCAAAGAAAAAATTCTTACAATCCAAAAATATTTCCTGGATTTAAATAACCTACAAAGGGGTGATAAGCCATCGAAAACAAATCACTCAATATAAATTGGTATAATTTTACAAAATAAATTTGTTTATTCTGTACATATCTGGGTTTATTTGATTTTTTAAAAAAAATCAGAACTGTCTTGAAAATTGTCAGTATTAATTAGGAGTATTCTAAATGTAAACATATATAAATATGTCTGGAGTTGATTCCCTATTTCTTGAGTGTCAGAATATTACAAGTACTTGATTGGCTTCTTGTACTTTTACTTGAAGTTATTTTCTTTTACCAAACAAAATTACAAAGTTTGAGAAAAAAAAAGATTGTAGCATTTCAATCTTTCAAAGAGTTTATAATTATGAGATTTCTTCTTGGAAAAGTTTTTTGTTTTGTTTTTGATTTTTATTGTAAATTTTAAATGTTTTACTTGATAAAAACTTGTTGGTTTGACACAAAGCTTTTAAATGTAACCCGGATATAAGAGAGTTGTCGGGACCAGAGAAAAGTCTCTTATATCCAGGTTTGGTCTATTTTGTTTAGGTAAGTATGGCTCTAATTTGGGACCAGAGAAAATCTCTCTTATATCCGGGTTACACTATATATATATATATATATATATATATATATATACATATATATATATATATATATACATATATATATATATATATATACATATATATATATATATACATATATATACATATATATATATATATATATACATATATATATATATCTATATATATATATATATCTATATATATATACATATCTATATATATATACATATCTATATATATATACATATATATATATATATACATATACATATATATATATATACATATATATATATATATACATATATATACATATATATATATATACATATATATATATATATATATATACATATATATATATATACATATATATATATATATATATACATATATATATATATATATATATACATATATATACATATATATATATATATATATATACATATATATATATATATACATATATATATATATATATACATATACATATATATACATATATACATATATATACATATATACATATACATATATATATATATATATATACATTATATATATATATATATTGAACTCTCTCTTTGTATATACACTCTTCAGAAATACATATCTAAGAAATTCTCTGCTTCGCATAATCTGACCAATTTAACAAATCGCTTCTTGTTTTGTTTTTTTTGTTTTTTTCTTTTTTCTTTTTCTTTTTTTTTTTTTTTTTTTTCAACTTGGTAAAGCTGAAACTTTTTCAGCACAGGTTCCTATTGAGTTTATCTATTCTCTAAAATTATTGACCCTATCAAGTAGCAGTTTAGAATGTTGCAGATTCTTGTTATGTGTGTATCTTCTGCTTCTATTTCACTTATTCCATACTTCATTTATTTTTAGGAAATTACCCATCTTGGCAGCCACCCAGCATAGTCAGTATGGTGGTTTAGGGAAGCATAGCATGCACACATAGGGTGCATTTATAGATCTACTCTTCCAGTATTATTCCACTGTCTTTTTCCACTGTTTTCATTACAGCAGTAAATAATTACATATAAAATAGACAAAAAAGTGTTATTTTTTATTACTTTTTTAATACAAGGATTATTTTCTTAATAAATTTTTGGGATCTGATTCTTAGTTTTCTTTAAGAATTGTATAATTTGAAAAATATTTTTCATGTTTTTGTGTTATATGTATTAAGAAATTTGACAAATGGAAAACATTTCATTGAAAATAGATTTGATTATGAGTTTCGCCATTCAACGCTTGATCAGATCAAAAAACAAAAAAAAAGAAATGTTTCTTTGTGTGTATGCTTAACTATTGAATCAGTACTTTTCCCACAGCTGGTGTTTCTCGTGACTGAAGAAAATGAAAACTTAAAAACTGTGTCGGGATTTTGTATCCTATTTTAAAAACACACACGATAGATATATAACATACATGCACACACACACACATCAATTTTATCAACAATGACAGGAACCACAAAGATACACTTAGCCTTTACCCTGCAAATCTGTTCTAACACCATCATTGACTACAAGTATGTGTATGTATATGTGTGTTTATTGATTAATTTCTATTATTCATCATTTAAATGGAGATAGCTGTAATAGTAATAAGTGGTTTATTTTACAATAAAATGTGTATATGTGTGTATTTAAGTCAGGTTGTTACTGGTAACATGTAACCCAGTGCAACTTAACACATGCTATGTGTGTAAACTGGCTACCCCACCAGCTTTTCTGCTGGTGAGGAGAGTGGTATGACGCCCTGCAGGATGAAAAACAAGATGTCAAATTTATTTATATTGCATAGGTATGTAGAAGTATCTGGGTTGATGATCCCTAGGTGTGAGAGAATTTTTAGGATGCCCTTGAGAGTAAAGACCCCTATTCCTTTTTGTGACATCCTTCTAGGAGAAGGAAACTAGCAAATAAAACCTGAAGCTCATTTGGTTTCTGGTTGTCTCAACCTTTGTTATGCTACTGGTGCTGTGACCAATTGGGTTTAAAAGTGGGTCTAGTGTTATGCAACATTCTATCTACTCAAAAAATAAAAGAAATTCCAGCACAGGAACCCCTCAAAGTCTTTGTAATGTTAGAGACATTTACAAAAAAAAAATCTACAGCAATTGGAATGCAGAGAAGCATACAAGACTAACAAGCTGGGTGTATGTAACCTATATGTAGGTGGTTTGGAATATTGGCTGCTTCTTCTCCAAACACAACAATGGAACAATTTGGCAGTACTCCAGGTGACTGGACATTCCTTTTCTGGGAAAGCACTGTTCTCTTGCATTGAAGGAAGGCCTAGAAAAGGTGTTTTAAACAAAATTTGCCACTATAAATCTGGTCAACAACTAGTGGTTGGCAGTTTGATGCAAGAGATCATCAAAGCCCTACTCCAATCATGGACAACTGATTTCATTAAAAATATTAATTCTTAAGTCCCTGTGCTGGAATATACACATACAAAATGATGAATATTGGGAAAGCCCCTGGAAACAATGAAAGCGTTGCTGAAATGGTACAACAAGGTGATTGGGTGATATTGGGGCTACTGTCTACCATTTTCCATAATATGGATGAGAGGCAAAACTCTACAAGAGTGGAGAGATTTCATTTTTGTTTCTTTATATAAAACAGGTCCCAAAGTCATTTGTGATAACTACTGTCAGATTTCATTGCTGTCAGATGCTGGCAAAATCTTTGCAAAGTTACTTCGCATGCAATTGTTGGACCATGTTGCACTAAACATTCTGCCAGAGTTGCAATGTGGCTTTTGGTCTAATCGAGGTACAACAGATATGATTTTTATGGCATCACAAGTTCAAGAGAAGTGCAACTTGATCTCCTCAGATCTTTATATGGCAACATATATGTTGAACTATTAGAATCCATTCAACAGGAAAGTTATTTAACATCTGTCGTTTCATTACAATGACAAAAACCTTTCTGACTTTCATTTGTGATCTCCTTTACACTGATGACTGCAATCTTGTAACCTACACAGAAACAAAACTACAGCCCCTAATGAACTTTTTTTCTGCTGTGGGTGAGGAGTTCAAACTAACAATTGGTCTTTAAAAAAACTACATACAGGCTGTATATTCTATTATCAATCTTTCAAGAGAAAAAAAATTGTAAGTCTTGGATATGTTTGTCTACTTTGGTAACACTATCTAGGCATAATACACTTGATGCAGAAGACTTTCTAAGGCCTTTGATGTGTTTGGTAAGCTTCCATTGTGACTTTGGTTTGGTTGCTATTTTGATGTCCGATTGTGTCCAAAGTAGAAGTCTACCAAGTATGTGTATTATCATTGCTGCTACATGAATGCAAGACAACCTCCCGTAGGCATATCCAATATCTTGAGCATTTCCACCAGCGATGCTAGCATGTTATACTAAAGATCTCATAGCAATCACGTGTGCTGGATATGAGTGCTGCAGCTTGATAAAATAACAAGCATCGAGTCCTTGATCATGCTAGATGGATTGGTCACTTAGAGGGCACGCACATGCCAAAAGAGATACTGTATGGTGTGTATGTGCAATGCAAGTGTCCTAACAATTCAAGGGTATCCTTAAGGACGTTCTTGAAGAGATCAACTTAGAAGCTAACACCAGGGAACATCTTTCATCACACTGGGAGGCGTGGAGAAATCCGATTGCTGTTGGTTTTGAAGAATTTGAGAACAGCAGTTTCTTAGGCTCAAACTGATACAAGCTGTGAGATTATTTTTAATCTGTATCACCACATGCAAGGCAGTAAAGCCACTAAGTCACAAGGGATTACTGCTGGGTGTGCAAGAATTAGGAACAGAAACATTAATAATGAGTGGAAAGAGGAAAGTGTAATCAGGTGGACAGTATTAGTGGTTAACATTGCATTTAGATTTGGGCAGATTAAAGTTGGCTGGAAAGCATGGAGTCAGAAGGGAGTTCCACAAGCAAGAAGTGCAAAGCAAAGAGGTCATTCAAACAATTACCATAGAAGTATTTATAGAAAAAGCACAGAGGCAACCTTGTGATGGTTGAAAATTGACCAAGCCACCAGATCAGGATCAATAATATTAACATATATGGAAGATGTCAATCCTCTCGAGAGGGGCACTTTTGAGTCCTTGTGTGATGAACATGGCAGTGTCTGCTTTTCAAGGGCTGGACTCTTCAGCCATAAACATGGGCATAGAAATACCATATAGCAATATGATACCTAGAATACTTTATTGTGCAGCATTTGTCACAAAGTGCATAGGTCAGCAAATGAACTCACTCGGCACCATGAAACTAACACAGCCAGATAATCAGGTTGGTGCCAGATGATGTCACCTGTACTCAAAGTGGAATGGCTTTTGTGTCATGTGCCATTTAAGACATCTTCGACCACATGGAAATCATCTTCATTAGGATGTTATGAGTTCTGGGCGTGGTCTTATTTGATCATGAACCAACTTCTACTATATATATATATATATATATATATATATATATATATATATATACACACACACACTATGGAACTTTCTCGGTATGCTTTTGATTTTCTTCTGGTGTTTGGTTTGTTTTTTTTGTTTTTTTTTTCCTCAATGGTGATTCATCAGGTTTTCTATCTTGGGTATAAGGGCATTTCCAACCTTGATGAGTTTAGTTGGTGTGTACATATTATGTACATATCAGCTACACTCTTAACATCTTAAGCTAGCTGAGGGGATATAAAATATTCATTTTCACAAAAAACAGTCACCAACTACCTGATGAAGACATCATGACTGAGGGTTTGAGCATGCTGGCCTTGTTCAAATTGTTGATCATGCTAGATAACATGCTCTCTCCCAGAAACTGTAACTAAGGTCTGCTCAGTGTAGTTACATTAGGTGGGCTCTGTGGGTGTTGAACAAACCCAAATGTGTCTGAGCAGGTGTCTGCAATAGGGATTAGCTAGCCACCCTAATAGACAGGTATCCTCGAATATGAGTAGCCAGCTATTATGTACACACTCGCACATATACATATGCCCAACTGCAAAACTCTGGAGTCAGGCAGCTGAAGGTAACAATCAGCTAAGTGACAAACCTTTTACTTGTATCAATTCTATATAGTTATAGATAGAATTATACTCCTGCTAAGAATATCGTTTTTACAAAAGTACAAATGTATTGGTTATTATAGTTATGTTGTAATAAAATCTATAAATTATGGTGTCTGCTTGTGGAAAATACTTGCTGAGATCTTCATTATTTCATTTCACATGAATGCTAATTTATGTTTGAAAACAACTGTTATTTCGTTATAAATGTGACAGTTATATTCTACAAGCTCTTAACTACAAATAACGGTTACAATAATACTGTCACGTTTATAATAATGTATTAACTGTTCACATCTAGGAGATATTTTTTAAAAAAAATCTTACTTTAATGTCAAGTGTAAATGATTTAAATATTAAATGCTTGTAGATTTCCATTTTCGAAAATGTCATAACTTCATATATACCCACACATATTAGGTTGGTGCAAAAATAATGACGTAATAATGTCGTTTTTTGACGTATTTTTTAACGTCAAAAAACGACATTATTGCGTCATTGTTTTTGCACCAAGCTAATATTTCTCTTTCAATGACACACACAGACCTACACATGTGTGTGTGTATTTGTTTGTCTCATAATGCGTGCATGTGTATGTTTATCTCCACACACACTGATGATGTTTACATATTCATATAATGTATATCATATTCATTTTTTTCACTGTTAATCATCATTGAATGGCATAACAGTAAAATCCATAAAGGATAATAAAACTTAACAAGCACAACTACGAACAGGAGCTGACTAGTTTTCACTTTCCAGTTTCAATAGTCCAAATGCATCTCTGCATCCTTGTGGGAGATGAATTATTTTCCACCCAACAACCTCTTTCCCACAGATGAGATATAGAAAGCCTTTCACTGCTCTATCACTAAAAGTGTTCATTCTTTAGTTTCATCAGTTCTAACCTTTATGTCTAAGATTTGCCATGCTGCACACTGTAGCGGATCATCCTCATTCTGTTCATATACCATTGGTGAGATGTAAGCCCCACTTGAGCAGCTTCTTCCCATGAATCACTGCTTTGGGAAACCAAATCCCAAGAGGATGCTTCCCCAATCACTATAACCTTGTTCAAGTCTAGGTTTAACAGTTATCTTCCCACATAGCCCTACAAATTATGCCTCTTACTCTGTAACCCTCTACCAGGAATGCCTCTTGAGCCCTGTACAGAGTGAACATCATTGTAAGATACACACACCCACACACATATTAAATGTCCTTATAACCTACAGACTATATCTTCAGTCTAAGGGAAAATATTACAATTATGTCTTGTCATGATTTTCCAAAATATTGTTGAAATGTCAAATCCTTGTCCTTTATATTTGTAGTATTACTTTTTATTTCTTCAAAAGGATGCCAGTGAAAATCCTCTTGTATCTATCAATGATTTTTGCAGCTTTTGTTCTCATCTGACAACAAGGGCAACGATCCTCTCCTCAGTAGATAGATCAGTGCTTCTATTATGTCAAACAGTGGGAAACCTAGAAACAAAAACAGGAGGAAGGAAATAAAGTGACATATCTGTCAGTGAATCCATTCATGTGAGCTGGACAAATAAATGAAGGCCAACACCAGTAAACAGATATCACTTTTTTAGCTACTTTACATTTGACATACAAAATGTATTTATCAGCCTTCTCCCAGACAACCCACATTCAATTATTACACATACCACTCTCTTACACACATATTGTGTGTGTGTGTGTGTGTGCTTGTGGTGAAATGCTTAAAAAGAAAAAAAAATATTCTGTCTACTTATTTCTATACTGATCCTTTCCAGTTGAATAATCAGTTTCTTGATGTTAAGATGAAATTCATCAAAGAAGGTGCTGTAGTTGTTTTTTTTTTGTTTTTTTTTTTTGTTTGTTTTTTTTTTGTTTTTTTTTTTAAGCACTTTCAAGTACTTTTGACCATTTTTAAGATCATCTTAGAAATAAATTACAGAGACAGACTTATTGAAACTGCAATGAAATCTGCATTCTGTTGTGATAGTGATTTTAAACACACACACGCACAAAATCCCAAAATGTTAGCACAGACTTCCTGCCAAAAGACCTAAAACTTTAGACAACCCTCCCACCCTCCCCCAAAAAATACAAACACCTCCCTAAGCAGTAAATTAAATTGCTCTATGCCTGTTCTCTTTGGTGTCATCAGTTTGAATAAAAGAAAGACAAAATTATGTGTTAGGAGAGTGTCTTGGGATCTCTGAGGATAAGTTGGTGTCACAAATCACATTGATTACCCGAGCTTATTACTTCCTGGCTTGAGACTTGAAGAGTCTTTGCGCTTGTTTGCTTTGTCTCTATCTGTATTAGAGCTGTTTAGTATTTTAATTCAGGAACTTTCATTATTTTTTGTATACACACATATATACCTACAGACACACACACACACACAAATTCTTACATATGTGGGCCTATATATGCATCTATTAGAGCCCTTCTTTATTTTTCATAATTGTACATATACATGTCCATTGATATATACCTGCATGCACACACACACACATATACATATATGTGGGTATATCTAGTGGTAGTGTGTGTGTACATTCATATATACTGACATGCCCAAACCCACACAACATCCATATATATATATATATATATATATATATGTGTGTGTGTGTGTATGTATATATATATATATATACACACACACATTAGGTATTATGGGTGCATGCATGCATATATATATATATATATATATATATATATATATATATATAATGCCAGTAACAATTTTAGAACAGTGGAAACAGTTTTATTGTATAATATTCTTGTTGGAAATTCTCAAAAAAATGTATAAATTCAGCCATCATATGTTTAGGTTTTATTCCAATTCTAATCATTGCTTTTTAAAACAATAAACATTGCCAAGGATTGAAGGTAGTTAGAATAAAAGTGATATTAATAGAAAAATTGTCCTTTTGGCACTTTTTTTTTTTTTTTTTTTTTTCGTGTGGGTGCAAAGTTTCAAGTTTGCCTAAAAAGATTCCTACTCTGTATCAATTTTAATATATCATCTGTTTTTAACTTAAGATTTTAGTTTTAAAGGCTTTTTTTCCATTCTGAACATTCAAACATTGATCCATTTTTATTTATAAAGTAAATAATCTGTAGTATATTTCTCTTGCAAATAGTTTCAAATGCATTTATTATCCAGATTAAAAGCTTGACAATATTATTAATTAATGTAAAAAATACTTTTTCTTTAATTTTCTTGACATTTGTTATTATTTTAACATCTTTATTCCAGCATTGGTGGTACAGTGGGTGCAATGGTCACATGTCCGCTTGAAGTGTTAAAGACAAGACTTCAGTCATCAGTTGCCACATTTCATTCCTCACCTGTTTATGTTACTTCTCCAGTCTCCACCCACACTATTGCATCCCCAAACCTTGTGGGATTACGGCCTCAAAGTTGCAATACATTGGAACTTTCAAATATGATGCCAAACAGACCAAGAGTCTCTCTTGGGATTTATGTCTGTTTACGGTAAGTTGAATATTTTCATTCTGAGCAAGGCAATAAAGCCACTAAGATCCAAGGTGTTATTGAATGTTAGATAATTAAAAATTACTGTTATGTTGAGAACAAAACTCAGAAGACAAGATAATGATTGACATTGCATTTAAATTTTTGAAATTCAAAGTTGACTGTAAAGCAAAAAGTCGGAAGAGAGAAAGAAACTGTTAACAGAATTTATGGCTACATTTTGTCATTTCAATTGTAAAAGAATGAGAACTTTCTGCCAATCTTGTACTTAGCTTAAATTCATAAAGTCTAAGTACCCTAGAGAAAAGTTCATCAGAACTATTACATGAAAGTATTTATAGAAAAAGCACAGGGAAGTTATGTTATAGCAGTGGGATAGTGAATGAAATTGTTAAGTAATTAAACCTGCATATGGCCAAGACTGCATATGTTCAGTTTCTGCTTTTAGCTATTCCTTATAATGCAAGATATATTTTTCATTTCTAGATGAATTTCTTGCTGTGTTCATCTTTTATAAATGGGTACATTTTTTTTTTCTCCAGATATTTCTGGTTAATTCAGAATGAAAAGAATGATACCAGCTTTGTTTTTATATAAAATTAGAGATTTTGCTAAAATAAATATTGTGTGTTAAAGAATGTATTGACCACTTCATTTTAATATGTAAAATTTTAACTTATATATATATATATATATATATATATAAGCAATTAACTTAACACCCATTGG
Source organism: Acanthosepion lycidas (assembly GCA_963932145.1). Taxonomy (NCBI): domain Eukaryota; kingdom Metazoa; phylum Mollusca; class Cephalopoda; order Sepiida; family Sepiidae; genus Acanthosepion; species Acanthosepion lycidas. The sequence goes on along the minus strand of OZ010601.1, from coordinate 35,036,745 downwards.
TAATATAAGTTGTACTTTGCTTATATGAGGTTTGGATATTTCAACTAGAATAATGAAATTTGTATCAAAATGGAGTAAATTTATTTCTCTTCAAAATTATTTTTCAGTTTAGTCACTATTTAGTATTACACTTTTCTTATTTTTCAAAACATTTTATCCACTTTATCATTCCATCCATAAACAAAATTTCTAGCTTAACATTTGATCTAATTGTGCACAACAACTTTGGCTTTGGGTGAAAAATGTTGACATTTTAATACCTCTTTTAGTTTTGGAAACAAATGATGATATCAGGTCCAGGCTGTATGAAAAGTGGGTGCAAGAACTGTTGTTACAGAATGCAAAGGCCAGATGTAGAATGGTCAGCAATTGGTCAAAGTACTATGTGGGGCATGGTATCCTGACAGTGATTGATTGGCTTTGTCTGGGTTTTAGATATGTCCAAAATGGCACAAATTCAACAGAGCTGCAAGAATTTTGATACATCGATATGCTTCCCACACTCAGGTTGAGAGACTAAGACCACCCATAGAGGGACACTGAGCCAATATGTGACATGTATTCCTATGATGTCATTCCTCCTGCTGCCTCTTAGAATCCAAGCTGTCACACCTGCCCGCTATTAAAAACGAATGAGAGAAATCATCCTTTTCATTGATATCATTTTATGTAGTAGCATGGGAACCTAAAGATAACACAGAATAATGCAGCACTGACTTGAAGCTTTTCCCTTTTTGTTGACTGCAATATGTCTTTACATTATCTAGATGGAAAAAAAACAGTTCTCTTTTCAGGCATTATTCTGTGGATGCATTGAGTGCTTATAAAGTTTCACTGCCTTTAAACATGTGAATTTTGATTGGTGCAAAACTTTCCAGTGTGTAACATCCTATCACTGATCATTGCTTTATAATGATGTAGTACTCCTAAGAAACGCTATTACTCAATACTGCCCCACAGCAAACTGACATTAAACTTATTTGAACAAAACTTTATATACTTCCAAAAACATTTTCAAGTATTGTTCTCTTTTATTAATGATTCAAAGCAGTAGGAGACCATTGTCAGTCAGCCTTTGTACATATTAGGCTTATGGCCACATCAAGCTGAAACACTGGTTCCCATATGATCACGCAAGTTAAGCAACATTGAGCCTGGTCACTACCTAGATAGGTGAATGCTTTGGAATACCAGGTGCTGTAAGCTTGGATGTGCAAGTGGTATAATGGATAATGGCTTGGAATTGTCAATTGGTGAGCAGTATTCCAATTCCAGTTTGGTTCATTATAATGACTTACATACAAATGCCCATGGGAAAGGTATGAATTCACCTCTTCTCCCCCTGTTTAGCTGTGGGTTAATTAGTAAAACTTGTATGTCTAAAAGCATTATTATATCTTAAATAAAATAAAATTATGTACAAAATATTTGGATTTGGGCATTAAATAACCCATAGAGATTGATATGCCGCTAAATATAAACAACCAATGAACCATATCTAATATATATTCTTAAAAAAAAAAATACTTGCTATCATTTTCATCTCTTCAGTTGTAAGAATTGAGAAAGATGCATTATAAAAACATTCATATAAATATATCAGCAAACATTAATTTTTTAAGGTAGAGGTATAATATATACTTTCTACTGTAATTCTTTATATCTGAAAAAAATGTATATATGCTTTGTGATTCTTGAAGAATATTTCAACAAATAATTAACCTGATAAATTATATCCTGTGTTCAATATGCAATGTCTTATATTTTACTTACATATTTTTATTTTTTTATAGGCACATTGTGGAAACAGAAGGTCTTCGAGGATTATTTAAGGGACTAGGCCCAAATCTTGTCGGAGTTGCTCCATCAAGGTCTGTATACATTTAACCTCAAAATATTAAAGCTTTTTACTTTTAAAAATGAAAAATAGCTATAGCCAAACACCACCACCACCATTTTTTAAATATCTAATAAACATCTTGACTAATTATGACTGATCTTGCTTAATGCTTTTTTTGGTGCGCATGGGGGGGTAATGTCTTTTCTACTGACATTTACTTTTTGCTTAGAATCATCGTTTTCTTTTTCATTTTTCCTTTCACATCTAGAACATCTTTATTACTGCTTACAATACTTCCTACCTTTTTTATTATTATTATTAGTTCACTGTTATTTTACTGCAGTGTTGGCTGTCATAGTGTGCACATCTCTTATAGCAGCTTTGAGTCATAGAGATTTTGAAAGTTTGGCTGTGTTGCAGATGGTTTTCACAATGGTCTCCAACTGAATATTCGAGGGGAATTGCATACAATTTTCAATAAATTTTTAAATTAAAAAATGATCCTTAATAAATTACTTTTATTTGGATCTAAAAAGTCAATGGAAAAATTTCATAGTTTGCATGTTGTTGAATCAATGACATTGTCGGAAATTGTGAATTTTAATTGTAGATATATAAATCCGTTGTATCTAAAAAAAATCTTTGTATTATTCTTGGGCAGAGAGATATAAATTATTAATCTTCTACATTGTTTTCATCCCTCCAAAAGTAGGACATTTTATTTTCTTTCTAGCAGGTTTTAATGATCCCATGTGTTGTTGAATATAACTCTTGTTGTTTATCTTTTAAAATATTAAAAATCAAAAAAACTTAAATTCTTAATCTTTTTTTGAATTGCATGATAAATTTATTTCTATACACTGATTTTGATACTACCTCTACATGTGGAGCTACTTTTTGCCACTTAGCCAAGCACTACTGTTCTGCATGACAGTGTATGTCTTTATGTTTAACTGAACAATGAATTTAACTGTTTGTCTTTTAATCAGCCTTTTTCTATATCTGAAGGCCTGCTGAATTATCCCAATCAGTAACATAAATGAAAACTAATTTTTAACCATCACTATTAAGTAGACATGATATTTTGCTAGATTTGTCTTTAAGGAGTTCTCATTATTTACAGTCAGACTAATATCCTGATCTTATCATCACATTGATTTGGTGGTTGTGCCCTCTGTTCTTCTTCACATGTCTGTCAATCCCAGTAACATTCAGTGAACTTAAATTGAACTTTCTCTTTCCATATTTACAGATATCTCATTTGTGTTTTGTCTTCTGTGTGTTCTGTTTCTACTTGACTCATGGTAGAATGAAAAGAAAAAAAACTAGATATTTCAGAGATACTTATGATAACTTTTGACATATGAGACAACTTCTCTAAACCTTTCTTTAATGCAGTAGTTCCCCAACTTTTTTTTTTTTTTTTACTGCGCTACATTTTTTGCTTACGCCTCACCAAATTTTATGTGATAAAAAGTACATTTGAAAATAAAAAAAATACAAGAGAGGGTTAAAGGGAGGTAATCACAGATTTGAAGTCAGAACATTATCATTGATAAGTCTCTCCTTCAATTTGCAGAACCTAGTTACTATATTTTTAATACTTGATATAATGCAAAAATATTACAATGATAAAATCTGTCAATAATTATATATACTGGGACTCAATGCATGCACTTACAAGTTATCCATATAATGATATTTTACATTTTGAAATCATTTATTTTGGGCATATGAATTTTTGAAACTGTTTCTAAATCTTTGATTATCTTTCAATCATTCCCCGCTCACCAGCTTTCCTCTTCCACCACACCTATGAGGCACACAGCACCATTTTGGAACTACTGCTTTAATGCAATTAGAAATAGTTTGAGGGATGATAATACAGCCAATGCCATTTTTTCTTTTTTTAATTAAAATGTAATTTTGTTATGCTTCATAACTTGTAAATCTGTTTATTATTTAATTACTTAATCCATTAATATCCACTGTAAAATCTGGTATTGATTTTTTTTTTTTTTTTTTTTTTTTTTAAGAGTAAAAATTGAATATTATAATTATAGGCCTCAAAAAAAAATCCTATATTATAGATTTGTACCTCTTACCCATTCTCACCATTCCCAATAAATATATATATATATATATATATTACACAGGCATTATTCATTATTAATGCCTATTTTAGGAATGGTGAGAATGGGTGAGAGGTAGGTTTGATGAGTTGGATCATGATTACGATTCCAATGTAATAAATTATAACCATGGAATATTAGCATTTGAGCCTTTTATATTATATTCTTACTCTGTCCTGGATATTGAGTTCTACCTAGATTCTACCCTCTTGGGAATTTATATATATATATATATATATATATATATATATATATATAATGGTGTGTGTGTGTGTTAGGATGGGGTCTCAAGTCTTGAATGTCAACCTTCCTAGAGATGGTGTCTCAATAAAAACATTTGGTATACTTGGATTACCCTGAATGTTTGAGTTGGGCATCAAGGAAAGCATCTGGCCTTGTAAAACTGTCTCAAATCATTGACAAATCCTCTGTCAGGCAGGATCCACCATTGTGTGAGATTAATCCCAGTCCTGCCTCAGAAAAAAAAAAACACACACGTATGTATGTATGCACGCACGTATGTACTAAAATAAGTTGGATCAATAAGCTCATTTAAATGCTAAAATAAGTAATTGACCTGTGCACTTGAAAGAAATGTACCCATTAACTATACTGCAAACCCTGCTTTATTTAAATATAACTTTCTGTGTCCATATTCATTGAATGAAGTCAGATTTGCCATATCTGTGAAGCACTCAACTTAGAATGTCTTGCATCGTGAGCAGACTGTGGTAGATGTTCGAGTAACAGTTTGTGTAACTTGTACTTTAAGGCATTTTGGATTGACTCAGTTGCTTAAGAATTTGTTAGATTAACCTTGTGGAAAAAAGTTTAAATTCTGGTTGGTTCACTTGTGAATTGAACAATTTTGAAATCAAAATAAATATTTGTCTTTGTTTTTCAATTAAGGTCTGAAATCCAGTTAGTTCAAAGTAAATATATTGACAATATATAATGTTAACATGCCAAACTTATTTTTATTGCTTCTTTTTGTATTCAGGTTATGTAGAAGTGCCATCTGGTAGTAAATTGAGTCCATATTGTATGCAGAAACATTTTGTTTACTTGAATCTGTTTTGTTTTTGAGTTCTTGAGGACAGCCTTCATTTCTCTTTTTGTTCCCATCAGTGGATATTCTATACTTCAGGTTTCCACCTGTGTTCACTGTTGTCCTTCACTTTTTACATGCATAAGTAAATGGAATTTATTTATTTACTATTCTTATGCTGGTTTTTGCACTATTTGAGAGTCATTTGTTTGATAGCTGAGACTAGCCAGGTTCATTGAATCGGCTTTGTTTTTTTTTTGTTTGTTTTTTTTTTTTTTTTTTTGTTTTTTTAATTCAATAAAAATATAAATTATATTTTTATTGGACATTTAAATGGCTTTGTCTAACTTTTACTTTCTGTAGATTTCTCGGTATTTATTAGTAATAATAGCTGTTTCCCTACAAGGAAACATCTAGTATTCATTGACTTAATAGCTAGTATTGCTTAAAATTTATAAAATCCTCTTAAAACAAATTTTCAGGGAAATAGGTTTCTCAAATGCAATAGCTGCTATCACTACTTCCAGTATTGAGGAGTTTCCTAACCTTTTGTTTGAAGTAGTGTAGAATGACAACATTTTGTCATTATTTTCTCTTTGAGTTACATGTCCTATCCAATTTAGTTATTGCTGCTGTTTAGTTATTCCACCCATGACTATTTATGTTCACTTTCCATCATTACTCTTAGAAAAAGTATGAGTCTCTCTTCTTTTCTTTTCTTGTTGCTCTTTCTGTCACATAAGGTGATGCGGAGCATGATTTGCTCCATTTTATGTTGTACCATTGCGTAATTGTTTAAAACAATTTTGTTTTTCAAAACATGAATAAATTGTAAGTTATGGAGATTCTTTACATACTGCTTATATATGGATAGGAAATTAATTAGCAAGTACACAAAAATAGAAACAACATAAGTCAATGGTATGTCTTCTCACCAGATTTATTCAACCTTTACAATGATGCAATCCTAAAAAAACTAGAAGTCCTGCTAGGATTTATTTGTGGGCACAATCTTAACAACATAAGATATGCAGTTGATGACTGTATTGATGGCAGATGCAGAAAGGAAACGTCAATATCATAAAAGAAAGAGAGAAGAAAGGACTAACCATTAATTGTAAAAAGACAGAATATATGATTGTTAACAAGAGAAACAATCGAAGATGTGAACTTTCCTTCTCCTAGATTGGTTGCCAACCAAGGCTATAAAACCAAATCTATCCTGCTATTTACCCATAGGTGGGAGAAGAGATGGATTCATACCTTTCCCAAGGGTATTAGCATGTAAGTGAATGCAATGAGACTTGAAGCAACAGAAACAAAGAAAAGAGTGCTGAACTGCTACGTAATATCAATAGTCCGATATAGTAGGGAATGTCGGACAGTTTCCTCACAGATGAAAAGGAAACTTGAAGCAACAGAAATATGGTTCTACAGAATGATGCTGAGAATATGAACAAACCACATGAGTAATTTGGAATTTTTAAAGAATATAGAAACAAAAATGATGTTTATACTTAGAATCAGAAAAAAAAACAGTTGACATTTCTAGGGTGTGTAATAAAAAAAAAAAAAAAAGAAGGCTTGACAAATTTGACACTCACAGAATATTAAAAGCAAGGACAATGAAAAACGTTGAGTAACCTAACAACCTTGTGTAAATGGGTGACTGAACAGGGAGGAATATTAAAATGAAAATAAACATTGCTCAGAGCTAAGGAAAACAAGAAGTTGTGGAGAGCTACTATCTGCCATGTGATGAAGGGGCACAGTACATAGAAGAAGCAAGAGTTGCCTAAATTGCTCTAATGATTGAACTGTATTCCCCATGTCCTGTCCCATAATCTAACCCAAGCTGACAACTAGAGTAATGCTAAAGATTATTTGTCTGAACCCATAACCAGAAAAATGGTCTTCTGTTTGATATTTTATGATAGGCAGGTTTCCTCTTCATCCAGACATAAGTCGAGACAGTTGCTTCCTGTGGGGACGCAGACTTTATATGCCAGTTTATTGATTCTTGCTTTCCAATATTGCAAACGTGCAGAGATGCTTTATACTGCAGTATTATTTAATAAGCATCAGAGAGAGGCTGCATTATGACATAATGCATTGGGTCATCTAGACGCATTTATATAAGAATCATTTATCAAGGTTGTATGGCTTGGGTTATGCCATCACTACAAATTATTCTGATAATTTTCTTTTCTTTTGGGAGATTTCTCTTAGCTTACTAGAAAAATAGTTAGGAAAAATCTACATTTATCTTTTTATTTTATTCATTTTTCTCTTTCTTTTCCCTCCCATTATTAAACTAGTAATAATAATGATGGCAGCTTGGGTAAAACTAGTAATAACTGCACATGTCTATTATATATAATGTCAGATTTTATTATGCAAATCAATGTTGTTGGGGGTGGGGGGGGGTTTACAATATAACTTAATGTTAACCAAACAACATTGGTAAATCATTTTTAAGGATATGGTTATAATCAGATGAACAATATAAATATCATGTGAGTTTCAGCTTCTAATATCTCTCTTTATTCGGAATAATTGATAATTTATGAGAGAATCAGATTTTACTATGTAAATAAATTTCAATATAAATTATATTTAAAAATAAATCCAAAGACTTCAGCTATAGAAGTATATATGATTACCACAATATTCCACATACCTGGTTAAATTATTATTCTATATGTTATATATTCTATATGTTATATATTCTATATGTTATATATTCTATATGTTATATATTTTATATGTTATATATTTTATATGTTAATATGGCCTCTTTAATATTCTATAGTCATTAGTTTTTCATTCCTGGATTTTCTTAACTTTTGTACTGTTTTGACTTTAAATTTTCTTGCTCTCCACTGTTTTTTTGTTTTTGTTTTTGTTTTTTTTTTTTCTTAATTGTTTCACCCTAAGCAATGCCTCTAAAACACAGGGGTTACAAGGAGGGAAAGAGAATGAGAAGACTTTAGTGGGGAGGATTGAGGAAAGGACCAAATAAAAGGAAGTTTTCAATAAGAGGGAAGATGGTGATTGATATTAGATTTAAATTTTTGAAGATTGTAGTTATTGGGGAAGCAAGAAATTGAAAGGGTGTTCCACAGGTGAGAAGTGCAAGTAAAGAAACTGTTAGAGTAGAAGTGGCAGTTGCATCTAGCTATCTCAACAGTAAAATGGTGAGGCCTAGTTGTCAATCTAGTAGCACGCTTAAATTCATGTAGTTAATGTATCTTGGGGGGGGAGTTCATTAGAATAGTTGCCATCAAAATATTTGTATAGATAGAGGGAAGTTGCTTAAATATTATTTGCTATTCTTGTTTTCATCTATTAATGAATGACTAAGATTTCTATTAGATTATTATAAGGCAAGGAACACTGCATTAATTGATATCTTTGAAACCTATTTTTGGTAAAGTGGATAATAGCTTAAACAATGAAAGAGCATTGCCTTATATGAATATACTATAGCTTAAATCTTTATGGTTGTGACTTGTACTACTCAAAAAAAAAAAAAAGAAATTCTCATCTAAGAACTTGCAATAATTCTGTACCTTCATCTTGCGCCATCATCAACTTGAAGAGTTCCATAATTTTACTTTCTACAATACTAGACTAAAATATTGCTCCAACTTTCTATGAGCATCTTTTTTTTTCTTTTTTTTTTTTTTTCTTTTTTTTTTTTTTCTTTTTTTTTTTTCTTTTTTTTTTTTAAAGTTGAATATTCCTGTGAAGAATTCGACATCAGGTCCATTCAGTGTAGCTCTACATTCATCACTAAAAATAACTATTGAAAAATCAATTTTTCATGTGCTTCTTCACCCACCTTACATTTTTCTCCTTATGTTTACTTAAAGGTGGTAGTTTGGCTGCTTTCATGTCTTTAACTTAATATTTTGTATCAAATCATAAGATTTCCAGTATTTAAAACTCGACCAAACAATTAGAAAAATATTCAGGGAGAACCAATCCAATCTACACACACTCTTAACATCATACAACATATATGATTCACTACCTCACCAAGGGAATATCAACTGCAATAAACCCCAATGCCAAGTCTGTAGACATGTCATCACTGATAGCAATTTCACACCCACTGGCACTCACTTAGTATTCAAACAAACAGCTCTGAATTGTGACAGTTCAGATCTTATATATTTGCTTTCCTACCACAAATTCAAAAAAGGAATTATGTTAGAGAAACTGGAATGGAATTCTGTCTTCGGTTCAATAACTATAAAAAATCATCAGGGACAACAACAATTTACCTGTTGCTGCACACTTCAGCCAACCATTTCATAGCGTCGATGACATCAGATGTGTACTTTTAGCATCTTCATTCAACAGCTGACAAGAAGGACACAGATCATAGTTGAATTTTATTTTCAAAATAAATTCACACATTGAGAGATTAAACAGGGATTTGGGTTTACTCAGAGAGTAATTTCCACAGGGAAACAATATTCCTCTGAAGTCTCACTTCTTTGTTTATTCCTCATATCATTGAATACAGGCATATTCGAAAATTCTAACATTAAATTCATGCTTCCACTGTCAAAAGGTTAATATACTTACATTTTGGGGAATAAAAGAAAGTTGCCCTCTTATTATGAACAATGAAAAAGAACATTTACTTAACATCTCAATGCTACTGAGAGGGGGATGGAGGTTATGAGTAAAAAAAATTTTCAAAATTTGATTTGATTGTAGATTTTTTTATTTTTTTTTTTTATAAATGCCCATGTTCTTTTATTGTCTGTTCTTGGATATTTGAAACTTTTAAATAAAAATGACCAATTGAAATTTACTTTCTTGATATTCATAATAAGTGTGATGTTCTTTGCTTTTCAGGGCCCTGTATTTTTTTGCCTATGCCAATATGAAGTCAAAACTCAATGCAATATTGGCACCTGACACACCATTGGTCCACATCTTCTCTGCTCTTGCCGCAGGTATATATGACTTATTTTTACATGGTGGAATGTGAAACTGCTCTGAAATATTTCAAACACAAATTTTAGTGTGTTTGTGAATTTTCTCAGGATAATGTGTGACTGGTGTAACAGATATTATTACAGAAAGTGGATATCTACAAGCTGAATTCAAATTCTGTTTCATTCACTTTCACAAATGACTTTGGGTAAAAGATGAATGTTTCATCCTCTCCTCCAGCTATGGGTTAAATAATATGGTAGACCGGATTCTCTAGTCGTAAAGTCTAGAAAGAAAATACTGACTTCCAAACCAACGAGAAGACAATGGGAACCACTCCAAGAAGAATTCACAGATAATAAGGAAAAGGCATCTATGTAGTCATGTTTGCCTATATCCTAAATGGACATGGCAATTTTACCTTACTTGGAATAAAATGGATCTTCCTGCTCTGTTTGATAAGCAATCATTTTGAATGAGCTTCAAACTAGATATTCAATCATATTTTTAACCACAGTAAACATATTGCTATTTTGTTTTTTCTTTATGCTACATCCCTTCAGGACATAGACAATCATGACCACAGAAATTCTTTATCTGTGAATTTCTATGAGTTCTTAGGAGAGATACTGGAGTGGTTTTCCCTTGCCTTCTCCAATGTTATTACTTATTTTAAATAGGAATGTTAAAATTTGAATGTGCAAATGGCATAGTTGCAACCAGCAGGTTAAGCAGACTAAAAAATCTGCATCTTCCTGGTCAGAGGGAATTGTCATTAGATCCAATTTGCTTTAATCTACTTGGCCATAGAGAACACTTGTTGATCAAGCAAGGCTGAAAAATGCTTTTAAGTGAAATCCTTCAGTCATAGATCCTCAAAATTTCATATCTGCTCAGTTTCGTATCCTAACATAAAGAAAGCAATTTCTAAAGTAATGGATTTTTTATTTATTAATCCAACAGATTTTACCACTTCAAATATGGCTGAGTTGGTTAAAGTATCTTGGATCTAACAATTGTTCCCTCTGACCAGGCGTCACATGTTTGAATCCTACTGGAGGGCACATATTTTTCTTTAATATGATTTCTCAAATATTTAGGTCAGTAGATAAAAATAAATATACTGTTTAATAAATTAATGGAGTATCTAGTCAAAAAGGAGTACATACTAAAAATAAAGTTTAAACTAATAAAATCTGTCAGATTAATAAATAAAAAATTTTTTATATATATATAAAGCTTGATCTTCTGCACAAGTGAACGTTGGTCAGTCTCAAAGTTTTTGATCATGCACCCTTTGTTATGAATTTTGCCAGTACCATGATCCAAAACAGTTTGCAGAGAAAAACTGCTTATTGCTGTTTGTAAAATTCAATTTTATTCTAATAAGGATATAGAGTATTTGGCCATGGTTAAATGTAATTGGAAAAATGCCTCAAAATAGAATTGACAAAGAATCCAATAAGCAATGAAAGAAATCATATAGTGTGTGTAAATTAAGTACAAATATTTGGTATATAGATAAATGCAATCTATTTGACTATAGCACAAATTGTGTGTGTGTGTGTGTGTGTATATATATATATATATATATATATATATAAATGTTTTTAACTGTTTTATTAAAAACTCACCCACGCCCAACAAATCTTCCTCTCACTTCTGTCTTCATTTTTACCCATTTCTTTCCTTTAGTGCCTCCCACTATCACAAAATTTTCTTTTCTTCTTGTCTTTCTTTTTTTTTTTTTTTTTTTTTTTTTTCCTGTGTTTGGTGCATTTTAACAAGTCTGAAGATGCACTATAAACCATCTGTGAAATAAATTTAAGTTTATAGCTAGAAAATTAAAATGTAAGTTTTTTCTTTGAAATTTTTCATAATTATATTGTTCTGTATTATTTGTTATTAGTTTCATACTTTGAGCCCTCTTCTAGGAGTTTTTGCCTGGATATTCATTTCTTAGGAACTCATCTGGATTATCCACTTTCCAAAGGATTATATATATATATATATATATATATATATATATATATATATATATATATATATTACTGTGATTAAAAAGAAAAGGCTTCTATTCAAGGTGTAAATATTTTTCTATTACATTCATCAACGGAATTCTTGTGATATGTAAAATTCTTTATTTTGTCTGCATTAAGGAAAGACAAATCAATAGTAAATAATCAAGAGAGGCATAAAATATATTGGCTACTGACCAACTTTTGACAAGAAAATTAAACCATACAACTTCACTACAATTTCATAATAATTCAAAGATTTGTGTTGGTTCTAATCTAATAGTGAATGACTGTAAAACACTTTTCCCTTCCCCAATTTACAGATAGAAGCACACAAATGCATGCTGGGATTTCTTCCTAGCCAATAAAAGAGGCTGGCTCTTAGTTTGATATGACTCGGACTTGGTCTGTCTTGCCTTGAATTCAAAATGCTATTTTCATTTATCTGAATTTGCACTTATGTCAACTCCAATTTTTACTTTGTTTAATTTTTTTGTCTTATTACTGTTGCTTTGTTGTGCATATATTGTTCACTAGCTTTATATTATTTTTGCCCTGTTCTTTTCTTTTTTTTTTTTTTTTTTTTTTTTTTTTTTTTTTTTTTTTGTTATTGTTTATCATAAACTTTGTCAATTCTGTTTGTTGGGCAGTGCTGCCATTTATTTACATTTAACCATGGCCACTCACTCTACAATTTGCAACAGCATTTGCTACTCTAACATTAACTTAACTAAATGCACCAACTTTATTTTATTGTTAATCAAAACTTATTTAACATTTACCTTTGTCAAATAGGTTTCACATCCAGCACTGCCACCAATCCCATTTGGTTTGTCAAAACCCGACTACAACTTGACCAAAAGTAAGTAAACCTATAAAGACCTTCATGACTCATTTCATGTCAAATCATCAAGCGTCTGACCATCACTGATACAGATTTTTTTCCAAATTTGGTACACTTGTAGAAATTGAATGTGCTTATTTTACATCTCTAGTCAAAGTGTTCATGAGAAATGATCCTTTGACCTTGATCGTAATCATTGACTTAATTTCTCAAAAAATGTATTTTTTTTTTTTTTTTTTTTTTTTTTTTTAATCTAGCAACAGATTTACCTGCCTTATGGCAAGATATGTACAAAATTTTGTGTTGGACTTTTGACTGTGACCTGAGTTACAAGGTTTTTGGTATTTGCTAACATTTTCATATCTCCCAATATGGTCAAGTTGTATATCTTTAAAAAGTTCTTTGAATGCTGATCAATATTCACACAAGATTTATAATCATAAAATCAACAGGATTTGTGTTGTTTGTGGTTAAATGTTGACCAATTCAGTGGAAAATAAACAACCTTATTTTTGGTTTTGTTTACATTTTGATTATAAAACAAATAGGTTTTTATATGAAAAAGTGACATAATGAAAATAATTATTTAAAAAGTGTCATGAATTAATGTTAAGATAACATAAAATGTGAAAATATGTATATGAGCTTTGAAGTAATAAAAATAGGTTATTCTGCTTTCACAATTGAATACATGGTAGATGATACTCAGCTTTTGTGTATATGCATATTTGTGGGGACATGATTACTAGAGTGGGTGATGGGTGTGTTTTATGTTGTTTTGTTGAGGTTATATTTTGGAATACAGTTTGATTTCTTTAAGAAATTGTCAGATATATGGATTAATGTCATGAAAGTTTTTTTCATTTTGGTTTGATTTTATTTAGTGATATATCAGCCTCTATGGATTATTTAATGCTGAAATCTAAATATTTTGTATGCAATTTTATGGCTTCAAGTAAATATTTTAAATGTAATTATATGCCTTTAACTATAGATAAAATATATTGTTGGTCATTCTATAAAATTGTATTTTTATGCTTTCTCAGTGGGTTTTATTTTTTGTTTGTTTTCACTATTTTCCCAAAACAACACTAACAGCAATTAAGAGGTGTTTCCACACTCTCAAAAACTCCAATCTCCTGATTCGAAGCCTTGCTACTGAATGTCTGCAACTATTTAATTGACATCTCCAGTTTTAGAATTTTAGTCAGATAATTATCCTAAATCTGTTTACATTTGTTTTGTTTCTCTCTCATGCCCTCTCTTTATAAATAGGAGTTGACATGCCATTAAATCCAACATCCATCCATCCTCTCTTTATTCTCTCTCTCATGCCCTCTCTTTATTCTCTCTCTCATGCCCTCTCTTTATTCTCTCTCTCATGCCCTCTCTTTATTCTCTCTCTCATGCCCTCTCTTTATTCTCTCTCTCATGCCCTCTCTTTATTCTCTCTCTCGTGCCCTCTCTTTATTCTCTCTCTCGTGCCCTCTCTTTATTCTCTCTCTCGTGCCCTCTCTTTATTCTCTCTCTCGTGCCCTCTCTTTATTCTCTCTCTCGTGCCCTCTCTTTATTCTCTCTCTCGTGCCCTCTCTATTCTCTCTCTCATGCCCTCTTTATTCTCTCTCTCATGCCCTCTTTATTCTCTCTCTCATGCCCTCTTTATTCTCTCTCTCATGCCCTCTCTTTATTCTCTCTCTCTCATGCCCTCTCTTTATTCTCTCTCTCTCATGCCCTCTCTTTATTCTCTCTCTCTCATGCCCTCTCTTTATTCTCTCTCTCTCATGCCCTCTCTTTATTCTCTCTCTCTCATGCCCTCTCTTTATTCTCTCTCTCTCATGCCCTCTCTTTATTCTCTCTCTCTCATGCCCTCTCTTTATTCTCTCTCTCTCATGCCCTCTCTTTATTCTCTCTCTCTCATGCCCTCTCTTTATTCTCTCTCTCTCATGCCCTCTCTTTATTCTCTCTCTCTCATGCCCTCTCTTTATTCTCTCTCTCTCATGCCCTCTCTTTATTCTCTCTCTCTCATGCCCTCTCTTTATTCTCTCTCTCTCATGCCCTCTCTTTATTCTCTCTCTCTCATGCCCTCTCTTTATTCTCTTTTATTCAGGAAAGACAACTCACTCCGGTGCCGAGATTGTGTGCGAAACATTTATCAACAAAATGGCCTCCGTGGATTTTACAAGGGTATTACTGCATCATATTTTGGAATGACAGAGACTGTGATTCATTTTGTGATCTATGAAGCCCTTAAAAGCAGATTCCTGGCTTATAACAATCAGACAAAGAGTGGCAGTTACACCAACAATGAGCGGAAATTGTCAGACTTTTTTTACTGTATGCTTTCAGGTGCAATCTCCAAAACTTGTGCTACTTGTATAGCATATCCACATGGTAAGTAGTAATAATAATAATTATTGTATGAAATCATTTATTTTCATGACATGTCCTGTGATCTGGATGTGATCTTCTGTTTACCTTTCTCGGAATTTGTCTGTTATTATTTTACAATTATGTTGACAATCCTCTCCAGATGGACTGATCAAACAAACATATATGCATTTGGTTACAACTAAATCTAATAATAAAAATTGGTTGTAGTATACATGTTTTTGAATCAACCTCAGTAGATTTGATTTGTTTATTTACTAGTATATCAACTCCTCAATGTTGAAATTTAATTTTGTGAGGAGCTTTGAATTAATAAAAATATGATGTTGTTCTGCTTTCAGAATTGAATACATTGTAGATGATATTCAGCATTTGTTTGTGTGGATATAATTAAGAGATAGTGATATTTGTGTTTATATTGTAGTTTTGTTGAAGTTATATTTTGGAATACAGTTTGATTTAAGAAATTGTAGCATATTATATGGATTAATGTCATGAAAGATTCTTACTGTTTGATTTTGTTTAGTAATATATCAGCCTCTATGGATTGTTTAATGCTGAAATCTATTTGTAACAATTTTTTGGCTTCAAGTAAATATATTTTAAACATAATTGTATGCCTTCAACTACAGATAAAATATATCATTAGTCATTTTGCTATAAAATGTATTGGCAATTTTTTTTTTATATAAAATGTATTGATGGTAATCTTACTATAAAAATGTATTTTTATACTTTCGTCTTTTATTTATGCTTGGGGTTCACTATTTGCCCATAGCAGAGATCCTAACGGGTGCTACCACCCCAGGTCATGGTGGACCTAGGAACACCAGGAATTAAGAGATGGTTCCACACTTCTTGATGTTCTGGGTATGACAATAAACTACATCTGACAGCAAGGCCTCTGATTGGGAGATTGGAGGTTTTCAGGACTGTGGAACCACCTCTTAATTACTGTTGTTCCCAGGTTCACCTTGACCTGAGGTGGTAATACCTGTTAGGGTCCAATCTATGTCCAAATAGTGAACTCAAAAAAAAAAAAAAAAATATGATAAAAATATTAATACATTTTTATATTAAAAAAAAATCCCCAACAATACATTTTGTAGTTTAGACATAAGAATATGTTCAAAATATTTAGATTTCAGCAATAAATAACCCATCAATCAATCAACGAACCACACTCCTCAAAACCTCCAATTTCCTAATCAGAGGCCTTGCTGCTGGATGTAGTTTATCATCATACCCACTTTCTGTAGTATCTGTATGTTTTGAAATTTCTGATTTTTCATCAATGAATGCTCAGGACATTTTTTTGGCTATTCTTGACCAATATTTCTCTTACACCATGCATAAATAAAAACCAGACAAGATATCCCTAAACATGGGGAGCAGAACATGAACAGTATAACCTTATAGATTAAATAAAAGGGGTTAGTCTAAAATTCCCTGAAGGTTCAGTCAATTGGGCAATCATGTTTCTTTCTTCTGCCTAGTCAGTCATGAATTGATTCTCCCTGCAGTAGGTTGCCCTTTCTTTCTGCAGTAGACTAATTGCCAACCAAAGCTATAGGACCCATAGCAAGACATACATCTTGCTATTCAACCCATAGCTTGTGGAGAAGAAATGGATTCATACCCTTTCCCAAGGGTTTTTTTGCACATAAGTGAATATAACGAACCTGATTGGAATTCAAACTCTGATTCCTTATTCCAAGCTGGTATCCATTACTCCACCACATACATCAACCCTGAAACGGTTTACATTTTACCTTTTAATTTTAATGACTGATACATTGGTACAGAAAAGGATGAAATGTGCCATATTGCTTTTAATTTTTGTTCAAAATTTCCTGAGTTATACACAAGAATATACAGTAGAGTTAAAGTCACTGAAATAATTAATGATTAGTGAATATTTCATTCAACATCTTTTACATATATTGTAATTTTCTGATTATGGATTTTTTAGGACATGATCTATGCTAAATGTTAAGATTTCATTAGCAGACCTGATTAATGATGTTGTTTTGATATAATACACAGGTACTATATTTATTTAAATAGTCACACACACACACACACACACACACACACATTAGTGAATATACATAATATCCAGCGTCTCGGAGTTTCATGCAAATATGCAATCTTCAGGTGCAAAATACTCCGTGACTGTTAGCGATATGAAATTTGTGTTCTTGTGATGATTTAAAATTACGTGTTAAAGCCTGTTTATTTTATTCTTGTTGCCTATAATATTATAACTGATTATTTATAATTTATATCATTCCAATTCTTAAGTTTTTAAAGACAAAGAATTAAAATAAAAATTAAAAATTACTTTAAATAAAAAATTTTAATTTATGGAAACGTTATGTGTCAAGGGGGATAACTCTTTTTGGATAAAATAGTAAAGTTATAATATATTTACAAATTTAATGAAATTTAAATTTTTATTATTGCATTATTACAAAATTTTCACACATCAGCAGATAGTTATTAATGTCAACAACTGAGCACAAATAGTTATTAATTAAAAGAAAATAATAATAATATGTATAATATTATCCATAACTACATGTACAAGAATGTCATTTTTTGATAAAAGTTAAAAAGGAACCATAATTACGTAAAAAATGCGTATATTGTTGAAAATTCCTTTTTCCACAATATAGCTATTTGTGCTGTTATACTCCTTATTACCTAAACAATAATAATAGAGATTTTTTTTTTTTTTTTTTTTTTTAACATAAAAATATATTCAATCACATCTCTCTAATAGCTGCTGTGATCTGTTAAAAATAATGTCTTATGGAATAAATGTAGCACTATATATATATATATATATATATATATATATAAAGGTTTGTGTGTAGTCACATCAACATAAATATCACTTTAGTCCAATGAAGTTCTAAATGACAAAATGTCTTACACAAAGGACTTCATTTTTAATGAATATTATTCATTATTTTGATATTATGCACAAGCAATGCCAAGTAGCTCTGCTAGTAAAGAATAAGCTTCCAGCAAGGTTTAAGACTTACAGCCATATCACATTGAAGCACCAGTTCTCATACAATCACTGAAGTTAAGCAATGTCAAGCCTGGTCAGTACCTAGATGGGTGACTGCTTGGGAATACTAAGTGCTGTAATCTTGGATGTATGGATGGTGTAATGAATAACAGCTCTGAATTGGAAATTGTACTGAACTTTTTGTTTGTTGAAGTATTCTTCAGTTTATTTAATGATTAGTTATGAATTAAAACAAATTTCTGTATATGTATTCAAGTTTAAAAATCCAACATATTTTCTATTGCTATTAAATTTGTAAAATTTCTCCATAAAAATAATCCCTGTGAATGTATATGTACTAATATGGAAAAGAATGAAGATTCTCAATAATATATGCATACCTGGTACATGCTGGAGAAGTTTCAAAAATATTAAACCACTTTTTTGAAACTTCTCCAGCATGTACCAGGAGATCTTACCCCAGTACCTCTTTTTCAGGAGGGGGACTGGTTTTATTGCCTGGCATCCCCAAAAGAGGAAGTGCTGTGGGGTCTTGGGCAATTTTTCCATGCTATTGCTGTTAAACCCACTCAAAACCTAGATCTTGTGTCATTCTGTAGCAACATGGGTGTGAAGAAAACAAATAGACATTATTTGGAATGCACTTTTTGAATTCCACATCTTTCCAAGATGTGGACGACATTCTGACATGTGGGGGGGAAAGGGAGTATTGAGCCAAATAGGCTGAGAACTAAAGCTTTAGATTGTTTTTCATATCATGATCGCTTTTCTACTATTTTTTTTCTATTGCTTCTTTGTGTTTTCAAAAGTAGAAATCCTTTTATACACTGATGATAATCTCTCAATCAATGCTTTTGATAACCAATAAAAGGTTTTACTTAATTATTTTTTATTATAATGCTACTATTTCAACTATAAATTGGTTTTATCTGCCCAGTACTAAACAATCAGTCATTAGATAACCCAACTTTCACATAGCTTAGTGATTGTTGCTAATAACAGGTTACTAGTACTATCATTTAATACCAAACATTTTTATGAATGCAACTGTGTACCAATACTATTTACAACATTTACATTCATATTAATGTCATCTTTGTTGTTACTGTCACATTTCAACCTTCTTTAGGTGTCTGTTGATCTTCAGAGAATTTCAAACTGAACTCTTTATTGAATTTACAGAGGTTGACTGTCAATGTCTCAGGATATCTTGTCTTATGCTTTCTAGTACTGTTCAGTTATTGCTCACCCTCTTTCAGAATCTGTCTGTATAATCCAATCCGGGAATTGAACTCTACTCACAATTACTATGCCATCAATTTCATGAACCAGTATTTTAATCCACTACACTAGTGTTTTTCAACCGGTGCGCCCAGGGGCACTAATGCATCCTGAAAAGTAGCCAGATGCGTCCCAAGTTAACAGAAGGGTAATTTATAAATTATTTTTATATTTAAAAACAATTTGAATTTCAAGTTAGAGACACCAAGCACATAGCTTTCATATCTAAGTCAAGTTTTTGTTATTTGATATTTTAAACTCAATGCTTATTTCCTCTTTTGCCTTCCTCAAGGGGTTTAATTCATTATCAGACTCTTAAAAAAAAAAAAAAAAATTCTTCATAAATGTTGTGGCCTGTTTAGGAGCCAGAAAGAAAGACACGGAAGATGAAGGTTGGTTGAAAAAAGTATAATTGAAGATATATACAAAAACAATACTGTCAGTAATAAGTTGATTAGCACTGCATCTACTACTCCACTCCACTTCACACTCTGCACTCCCATCCGACTCTCGCAGTTTGTATTTATGGGAGAAGGAAGAGTTCATTATACTGTAAGAGGGTTTACCACAACAATAAATCCCTTTAAATGAAAACTGTACCACTAATCGTCTTTGGGAACACTAAACCAAAATTTCATATTTTCAAATTCCATGACTAATTTTTCCTTATTCAAATTTTAATTGTACCCCAGAGTTTTAGTTATTCTACAAGTGCATCCAGAATTAAAAAAAAAAAAAAAAAAAAAAAAAAAAGTTGAAGCACTGCACTAGACTGTTGTCAACTTATTTTTTCATTCACAAACACTTTCACTATATTAGAGCTCTAAACCACTTGCTCACCTGATATTTAAACATAGTTTTGTCATCATCTTAACAACTTTTCTCTCTATTTTCAGAGGTTGCACGAACGAGATTACGTCAGGAAGGCCAAAAATACCGATCATTTTTCCAGACTTTGATTTTGGTAGCTCATGAAGAAGGTCTCCAGGCCTTGTACAGGGGCCTAGCAACTCAGTTTGTCCGCCAGATTCCCAACACAGCCATTGTGATGTTCACATATGAATTGGTTGTCTACAAGTTGTCTGACCGGTGAGCCATTTGAGCCTCGTAAAAGGACTGCTTTATGAAGACAGGCCAATGGCACGCCAATGGACACTCTCAAAACAAGTCATCACAAGTCAGTGCTGTCAACACCCATAGCAGCAATGATGACTTTGTGTGGCTTTTCAGTTTCACTGGCTGTGTTTTTGCGTTCCAGTGGCTAGTTTGTTTCATCTTTCATCATCCCTAGTGTAGGGTTATTTGTCAGCAGACCCTAAATTTACCAGCAAAAACTTTGTTTTTTTTTTTTGTTTTTGTTTTTTTTTTTCATACTTTATATGCACGGATTAATGTTTAAGCAATGAAAGATTCCTTTGCTTTATCTTGTGCACAAAAGTAGGAGACTGAAAACTCCTGATTTTTTTTTTTTTTTTTTTTTTCCTGCTGTATTTAAGAGTAATGCTAATGAATGGACAGGCAATTTAGTGGAATTTTTAAATCCTCTGTTTAATGATGAGTTTTAATTTGGATGATGAATGATTAGCAGGAGTAATGAACTCCCTCCCCTCCATTCATTGCTCCAGCAGCAGCAACAACAACAACAACAGTCATGAAAAGCAGAAGAAAAATCTTGTTTTCTCTGTCATAATTATAAAAAAAAACAAAAAATATCCAATTTAGCCTGGAAATAATTGTTTAAAAAAAAAAAAAAATAACAAAAAAAAAATTGTTTCTTTTTACAAATGGCAGAAAAAAAACACTCCCAATGCCAAATCTTAGAGCAGTTATCTTAGAAAACAACTGAACTGCATAAGTTAGAGCCGAGCTCCTCTCCATTTGGAAAACAGACAGCACTTAGTGACCTCATTTTCATTGGTTAAAAAATTTGAATGCCTCAAAAATGTACATATATATATGTAAATATATGTGTGTGCAGGTATGTTTGTCCTTTACAAAGTAAATGTGCGAGTGTTTGTGTACAGTTATGTATATTTATATATTCTATTCACATACGTACTCACCACGTGTATTGGTAGACATGCTAGTGGAGTAAACGTATGTGTGTGTGTATGTATTGTGAGTGAGTAAATGGGTTTTTTAGAAGTTATGGGGCCAGTCTGTGAGCCTGATTACAGATGGCCATACGCTGCTGTGATGACTTCTCAAAAATGCGTACAAAATGTCTGAGCAAATGTGATTACAATGAAATAAAATAAAATCTTTGAAAAAAAAAAAATTTTAGTGCATTTATTACTTGCTGTTTAAAATTTAATTAAGCGAAAATGTTTACAGTGATGATGCAATGATATTACTTACCTTACTCTACTTACCTGCTAACTACACCTAACCACGCCCAATCCGTCACCCTCTGGCCTACTTACATAACTTATTACCTTCTGTGTTGTTTAGATTCCTTAGAAGTTGTTTCTCTCTCTCTCTCTTCGATCTTGAGTAATTCATAACTTGAACATTAACTAATACAGCAAGGGGGATATTTTCAACCTCTGTCCTCTTAACGTCTGTTTAAACTGACACCTTTTTCCCACTCCATATAATTTTGACCATTTGGCTTAAGGTTCATATTTTCTTGATTTCAGATGAAAACTTGTAAATTTTCCAACATATTTCAGTAAAATTTTCACTTTCCAAAATAATGTTTTATACCATATATATTCATGTATCATGCAACCTTTGAAGACCTAATTTTGAAGCTAATTTGACTACAGTAAATGGATATATGGTTTGGTCAATGGTATAACCAGGGACAGTAATACATATGCTAATTTTATATCCTATACATGATGCGATCTTCAAAAGTCACATGATACACAAGTATATATGGTAATTATAACTTAGATTATGAGAGGGGGGAAAAAAAAGTGTCAGTTTAAACTGATGCCAGGGAGTATGAGTTAAAGACTCAGTACTTATCCAAATATTAAATTTTTGTTAATTTTATAAGCTTTAATTATGATTGCATATCTGATAATCATTTTTTACCTATCTTTTACTGAGATAGTAGCAACTAGATGAATAAATTCACCAGTTTGCTTTTAAAACATAGTTGCTGATAAATCTGCTGAAATTATATTATTATTCATGTTATGATAAAGTGAAAGTAGTTAATATTATGTATACCATGGCGTGATAAATGGTAATCTTATTAGTGTCTGCGATAGAACTCTGATTAGGAAGCTAGTCGTACAGATAGCTAGTGTTGTGAGTTTGTTCCTAACTGTATGCTTTGCAGAGCTAGACTTAATATCTGTAAAAAATAATCTTATCTGATAAATTATAATTTGATAATGATAGTGTTCTTGACAATTTTATGTTAGCTTGTAAAAGAAAGCATTCCAGAAAAACATATTTTTAATTCCTACTAATGGTAAGTTATTTAACCTTTAGCACTCTGTAGGTGACTATTTTAACCAAGCAAAATGTTAGTCCTGCCAATATAAGTTGAATTTGAATTTCTTGGTTGTGTAGTTATATCCTTCTATGGCAACACCTAAAACAGCAATTTCAAATATATAAAACTAATATTTAAAACACTATATTTTGAGGGGGTTCCATAAACAATGAAAGGAAGCAATATTTATAAATGATGCAGAGTGTTCAGTGTTTTTAAAAAAAAAAACTGTCACTCAGGAATGTCATTTAAATTCTTAATATCTAAATTTTTTTTTTTTTTTTTTTACTAATATTCAACCAATATATGGCACAAGAGCCACTGCAGAGTTACTGAAAATAGGGTTGGATGGGCATGAGAGGAAAAATTAGGAAGTAACGTTCACAAGGATATGGTGAATAAATAACTATTGACTTGGAGAGGTTAAGATTGTAGTGTTCAGGAAAGCATCCACATGGGAGACTTATCCACAAAGTAGCAACATCAAATATATCTCACTTTTTTTCTTTTTCTTTTTCTTTTTTTTTTTATTTTTTTATTTTCAGATTTGATAAGTTAGTTTTGAAAACTTACTCTTTTACCATTGCATTTTCTTTTTTATTTTAATTTGCCTTTTTCTGATTTCTTTGCTTTCTGTTGTGTGTAATGTTTGCTAACAATTGGCTTCTCTCCAATAGCATTCTTATATCTCATATAATCTACAGTTGCAGAATAATAACTGAGAAATCAAAAGGTGCCATCCCGAATACAAGTTACCAGTAAACCTTAGAGATAAAAACAATTTCATGTGTCTATTACTTTTACAGTCAAAATACACTCCGGTATAAATCTGAGATTCCCAAAGTGAGCTGTATTACCCGCAATGGAGACAGTGTAATGTTTCATGAGTAGGATCAGTTAGAAAAAGGGCTAGAAGGATATAGTAGCATTAAAACCAAGTAATAATCCCTCAAATTTGTTTTTATGTAAAATCTATGGCATAATCTAAGTCGCTTATACTTTAAGGAACACATATACTTTACAAAAAATAAAATTAACTTAAGAGTTATGCATGAATGCATATTTGCTTCTTTTTTTTTTTCTTTTTGAAGTTAGAAAATATATATATAATGGAGTAAGGGATTGAGGAATTGGATAGCTAAGTTCAAATTCCATTACATTCACTTATACCTTGAGAAAGACAGCAAGACTTCTCCTTACCCAGCTATGGGTAAATAGCAGGACAAACTGGGTGGCAACTGGTTTAGGATGACAACTCTGAATTCAAAACCTGCAGAGGGAGACTTTGCAGCATAGTGTGCAACAGTTCTCTGTATTCAGCTCTTCCAAAAAGTGTTTTTTAGTTCTGCATAAACCTTCAGCACTATAATCAAATGATATGTGCAGGTAGTCTGACACTGTTGGTTCTAAGAACTGAGCTGCTTTACCCTCATGCATCTAAGATGACAGTTGAGTCCAATAATATATATAAAAAAAGTCCTCTCTCTCTCTATCTATCTATCTATATATATATATATATAGAGAGAGAGAGAGAGAGAGAGATAGTGGACATAGGAATCAACTCTACATGGTGACTTTGTTTTACACTTCAATTCAATCTTCAGACCAAGATCACATTGAAGCCTGAAATGATACAGCATTGATTTCGCATATCCACAATACCTATAAACACTATTTTTGATATTAGCCCTGTAAATATGGAAAATTTTAAATGAGTTAAAAATATGGATTAATTCTGGATAAAATAAGGAAAAAGTAAGAATTCTTTAGAAATTTGATATGTTTTGGTATTTATTTTGTTTCATTAGAAATTTTGTAATTGGTATATAACTGAATCATTCCACTCTCCAAATTTCTGATGAACATAAATAAATTGCAAAACTTTATCAAGATTATCTACTTGTTTCTTATTTTATTATGTATTACAATTTTTACTTTAGTGAATAATAGTGAAAATGTAATGGTACATTCAGTGCTAATTATGCACTAATTTATTTGCACAATATTACTCTTACCCAAGCTTTCTATTGACCAGCCAATAATTACTCCATATTAAATTCCGATTCTAGATATGAAATGGTGCAACCACTCGACAGACCAGTCTTGCCTCCTAACATGGGTGGACCAGAACTCTCCCCATCCCAAGCATGATTGTTAATATAGACTAATATCCGGATATACACAATTTCCGGTTTTATTGCCACTTGATCACCAAAAATTCTTCATATTCCCTTTTACTTCCTATTCCTCTTTAGTTAACTGCTTAGAAGACTGAACTTCAAAAAGGGCCATCCGCTTGTCTATCAAACAAACATTTGCAATCAAGATAAAACCATCTTTTCTCTTGTTTCTGAGACTTGGTGATATGAACACATCACAGAACATAGATTTACTTTTTAAGCCTACTTATATTTTGTCTTATCTAAATAGATATTTTCTCCTATACAATTTTAGTTCACAATTGCCCAGTAGTTATAATCTTATTTACAAATAATTTCCTTAATGTATGAATGTTTTTGTATGGTGAGTGCCTCAGATTGCTGCAATGGTTAGCAGCCAGTTTCATAGATCCTTAGAGAATTTGATCCTCACTGAGTGTCTATGTTTGTACCAAAATTTAGTAAATAATAGCTTGAAAGTATTTACATGTAAATACAAGAGAACTAAAATGTAGTCTAAAGTCTTTTCTAATCCCTTCACTTTTCTCCTTCCTCTTTGTAACATATGACAAGTGGAAATGCAGAAAATAGCAATTTCTTATTGAAGACTTCCAGATAGATACAAACCTGAATTTTATTTACCTTTACTGATTGACTTTGAAACAAATACTGTTTTTTTTTTGTTTTTTTTAATTTTTTAAAAACCTGTGTGTGTGTGTGTGTGAATTTTCACTAGTTTTTATGTTTTTGTTTTGTTTTTGTTCTTTTTGAGCATATATTTTTTATAAAAGGACCTTCATGATACCAAACATAGTAAAAACCAATATATGGTTTCTTTAGAAAAAACAGATCCATCACTTAAACTGAGGTTAATATGAATCTATTCAAAGTGAATATTTGCTATGCAGAGTAATTTGTATAAAAGCCATCTGGTGCAGGAAACAATTTCAAACCAACAAAATGACCCTCTTTTAAACAGAAGTAGCTAAAAACAAAATCCTGTCATAAAATTAAACAAGCAAGTGTCTGAAAAAATATTCTTTCCTCAAATGTGCATGTTTATATTTTAATTAACCTCTGTAAATCTTGTAGGCAGGTGATTTTAATGGACACTTAATCACTGCAACAATTGACCTACAAATAGTTTAAAAGATATGGCTTCAGTTTGGATCTTTTTTCTTTTTCACATTTCTTTTATTTCTTTACAAATTGTTTAAATTTTATGGCAGATGTTCAGCCAAACCATATAATTAAATGTCACCTTTCTCTTTTTTTTTTTTTCTCGCGATACATACCTTACGCTATAATAACACTTCATAATGAAATTAAGTATGTGCATAGACATGCAATATTGTAAAATTATCATGCAACTTGACATATATTGGCAACCTAACTAAACACTTAAGACACATGACTCTTGCAAATTTTCTGAGACATTTAATGATTTAAATTTAAATAATTTATATCATAAATATAACTTAATTGGTTCAAGAAACTGATAACTTTATAAGAGAAAATTTTAGAAGCAATAATAGGTATAGAGTTAGCTAATCTGTCAAGTAAAGAAGGCTTTAAAGATATGACTGCGAATCTGGGTTTAAAATATTAGACCGGTCTTAAAGATTCTGTATGAACATCTGTATGTGATTTTTACAAGCATGCAGCTTGGAGTATGCTGACAGTCTTAGGTGTTAATGGTCTTTGTAAAATAAGGAATAAATTTTGGTAAGCCATAAGTGATCTGTAAAACAAAACAACTCATTTTCAAGAGACCTAGATTCAATTTCAGATCCAGGAAATGAGACTTTATCAACAGAGGCCAGTAACTCGACCAGCAGAACAGATGATTCCAAACAGGATCGATGAACTTTTTAAATAACACACTTCAAGATGAAAACCGCTGTAGTAATCTCTCCCACAACACAATTATAGAAATGTTTGACTTCATTCAGAGGTTGTGGAAGGCAATAATCTTACTGACGTCTTTGATTGAAAGTGGCATATACTTAAATGGTACGAAAGATGGACGTTCGGTGTTGATTCTTTCATCTCCCGTGCTGAACACTCACCTTATCAGGATTGAACACAACTTTTAAGCTTCTTGTGTTCATTAGAGAAAAAAATAAATAAAAAGAGATGTGTCCATTGTCCGTTTTGAATTATGGACACATGCGCACCAGTGTGGTCCAGTTTCCACGTGCGACTGACCCACACGAAACATTCTTGGACTGAAGTAAGGGAAAATCTCCCCTAGCTCAAACAATAGTCAAACGTTAAAAAAAAAAGTGTTCCGGGAGATAAGCTTCAGTAGTTAGGGTATTTTACATGGTTCAAAGATCAGTATCCTGTATAAGTTAGTGTTGTTAATTAACATCACTAATATGAAAGACGACTTTTTTTTTCTTTTTTTTTTTTTTTTTTTTTTTTTTTTTTTTTAATCCAGCGTTTTGCAGTAGAGCTTTGGTCTAACGTTCACGAAATCCATCTTCTACCAACTTGTGATCGACTGCAACGTAAGAGCTGTGTATATTGCTGTCTGCTTATCATACGAGTACTTCGGTCGATAAGTGTTCCAGATACTTAAAACAAATTTCAATACTTGAACTTCGAGCAGTCCTATTTCATGTTAAATATGATCTGGTTTAAAAAGCACTTTAAGCCTGTCTTAATGCTATATATATCGCAAGACATTGTTGATGAATACGGTAGTATCGTATGGAAATTAGATAGTCAAGTATAACTAGTGAACATAAGGGGGCTATGCCTAGCAAAATCGGTTGCTAGTCAGGACACGGAGAACTGTGCTACGACTACTAATACGCAGAGAGATATGCAAAACCTAACTTATTGGGTTGTACATGAATATTGACTTTTGGTTCAGTTTGGGTAGTGTAATATATGTACCAAGCTGTGCAGAAATATTGCAAGTTAAATAATCTATATATTTTTCTACAGAATTCAAGTCAACTTTTGGTTTGGTTGCTAATTATTGCCATGTTATTATTCGCGGGCCATGGCGAATATCTTTCTTAGCGATTATGCTTAATGTTTATCTTTAATGACCCTCGTACTTAAGGCCGTTTTTCGTGGATTACTCGTTATTTATGATAAAAACTGTTGTAGCATACCTATGGATGATAATGGGTATGACCCCATTCACATAAATACTGTAGTAAATACTGTATGTTGGTCTGCAGTTGGACATTCGTCAAACTCTCTGCCCTGTCAGAGGGCAGTCTCGTCACGGGAAACAGCTACCCGACCCCGTTTTATACGGGGAATCTTTGGCCGAGTCTACGGGCTCAGATACCCATATTAAATTCGGCCTTGTGTCACATCAGACCGCGTGGGGCGGTTGATATCCTGCAGTTGGAGATTCATTGTGGAATTCACTTGGCTCACTTCTAGCAGTTGACTACTACTTCTACGCGCCGCTGGCAAATCTTATGTGTTCTTCGTGTCCTAAGTATTAATGTTCATTACCAACCTTCGTTTGATTATTCTATTCTGTAAATTTCCCTAGGTTACAACAAAAACATTTCGAGCAAATAGAAAAATCATATATATAATTTGGAGTACATAGGTTCGCCTAATGTCAGGTTCAAACTCCTCTAGTAATTTGAACAGTTTATCCCTTGTTTCCTGCTTAGGATTGGGTTTCCGGTTTCTTCTAAAGTCAACTTCGACTCTATACTTCTGATGCCTCCACCTAAAGTTTGAATTTTTTTTCCTTAATAGGAGTAGATAGGTTTCCCTCTCGTCCGGTTCATACTCCTCCACGGGCATTCGAACAGAGGTTTACAATATAGGATATATAATAACAAATGTGATAAAATCACAAACAAAAAGGGGGAACTAAATGAAATCAGCTAGACTATATACCCAAAACATTTTTAAATCAAAATGTTCATCGTCTCCTTCATGCGCATGTGTAGTTGCATCAACGTAAACATCACTTTGGTCTGATGAAGTCTTAAATAACGAAACTCATTACACGAAAACTTTTTCTACTTTATCTAAAAATATATCTGATAAAATAGTTTTAAGGTATAAAAGTGCTTAATTCCTAAATATACGCGGTGTGGGCCCAGAATTCAACACCGAATGGCCTGAAGATTGCAGTCAGACATGAAACAGACTCGCTATTCAATGTTGAACACTGTTCACATTGCTTATATACAGTTTAAGTCTTTAATTAACTATTAGGTTGGTGCAAAAATAATGACGTAATAATGTCATTTTTTGACGTTAAAAAATACGTCAAAAAACGACATTATTACGTCATTATTTTTGCACCAACCTAATAACAATACCATTGATTTTTCAAGTCGTAATCATGAAATTCAAAATTCTACATTTCGTCAAAACATGGAATCCGAGTACAGTGTAACCCTGATATAAGAGAGATTTTCTCTGGTCCCAAATTAGAGCCTGTGTTAATGTATATAAAATAGACCAAACCCGGATATAAGAGACTTATTCTCCGGTCCCGACAACTCTCTTATATCCGGGTTACACTATTTTTTTATTTAGTGTAATTTTGCAGCATTGTAAAAGAGTTAGATGAAATTCCATTTAAAACACATGTATATATTAGGTTGGTGCAAAAATAATGACGTAATAATGTCGTTTTTTTCACTTTAAAAAATACGTAAAAAAAATGACATTATTACGTCATTATTTTTGCACCAACCTAATTATAATGTATATGAATAAAGACGAAAGGAAAATTTATCTTTCCTTTTGTCTTTTTTGACAGATATACTCTATCTGCAATTTTTACACGTGCACATATTTATCTCATCTGTTCGACTCAAATCCTAAACGCAGCCATCTTCAGTTCAGCTAAAAATTTAAACAAATAAAAGCGTTAATTACTAAATTCAGCTTAGTCTGACACAAGGCTATCGACTCTTATACTTTATTTTCCAAGCAGAGAAAGTAGATGTTTTCTGAGCTTGAACTCCAACCAGCCACTAAACCGGCTTTAGAAAGAATCACATGCATGTTTGCAAAAAAAGATTGTAAGAAAAGAATATTTTTCCTTACACGCCCACAAATTTTCATAGAGATCAGTCGATCGAGCGAAACTTTACTATTTATTTACAAGAATAATTTTTATATTTACAACATTCTTAGAACTAATGCAATGTTTATCATTTACCAATTTATAAAGAAATAAATACGAAAATAATATTTTATTCATTAATTTATAAACATTTACTAAATTATTAAAATATGTGAAACAACTATAAGGAAATCCTTATTATTTTATAAAATTTGAATCAATTGGCAATTAGCCAGTAAATAATATAATAAAATAATGTAAATAAACAATCTAATAAATAAATAACGTTTGTTATTTTCGTTGTCAATTCTCAAGAACAAAGAAAATTATAAATTCACTTTCATATATTTAGGTTTTATTCCAATTCTAATCACTTTTTAAAACAATAAGCATTGGTAAAGGTAGTTAAAATTTGAGCAGCGTCAACGGAAAAACCGCCCTTTTTACACTACGTCTTATTACGAGCACTAAGTCCATGTTAGACAATTTTCTTTTAGTTTTGATTTTCCATTAATTTTCACATTGTTCGACCACGAATGAACTGTGAACGAACATTTTGTATCCATTTATTTTATACCTGCATATGCTTGTAAAATCAATACTTCCCAATAGAAATATGCGATTGTAATTGCCACAACTAATTGAAAATTGCATTGTAACTACTGCAGCCGATGCAAAATAAAGTCTAGAGTTAAGGCTAAGTGAAAGTCAGATGTTAAGTTGTAAAGCTTCCTGAATCTATTATATATACATATGGTTTTTATTAATCTGATCTCATAAAGGGAATATGTTTTTAGTTTCAGTTTCTTAGTAAACATTCATTTATTTTATTTTTGCTTTTTGTTTGCATTCGAATGAGATTTCTAGATTTTCTCCGGATAAATATTATGTAAAAGTTTTGGAAGCTAATGTTTCGGGATAAGGGGAGATGAATCTTTAGGGTTTATTCTGAAAATTATTGCAGTAAAGATTTTAGACAAATGATACATCTCAGCTCAATAGTGACATTGAGCTGAGAGAGTTTTCTGTTGAGACTGATGCTAGAGATAAATCTAGTCTTCTGTTTTATTTTTAATTCCAGCAAAAAATGAGGGGCTGGAACTCCCTCTCCTTAGTCCTCCCCATAACGCCGTAGATGTGTAGAAACTGAAGCTTACTACATTATTTACATCTTAATTAAGTGACTAGTAACTTTAATTCCGATTTTATTTGATCACTTACAAATGGATTACGGCTTCAAAGGAAATAGCTAATAACAAATCACCGATGTCAAAATTTGCTTCAGACAATCAAGATAAAATACATCAAGCTACAGCAAAAATGATGGAATATCAGTTCCAGATTAACCTAGTAATGATGCTGATGCTGATGCTGATGCTGCTGCTGCTAAATTTCATGCCCTGAAGGCGTTGAGCCTCCAACAACCACCTTATTCCTCCGGCTCTCATGATCTTGGCAAAGCGTCGGAACATCCTCCAGTGCTAGATTAATCTGCTGCTGGCCGTGACGGATGACATCTTTCCAGCGGCTGCGTGGTCTACTGCGATGTTGTTTCCAGTTTGCAGATGGCGAGACGAACTGGTAAATGACTGGTAGGGGTGATCATCAGGACGTGACCGAGCTAGCGAACACGACACTGAGTGACGGTGCGAAAGATGTTCGGTCCTTCGGCAGAGTTCCTCATTGAACACAAGATCGGACCAGTGCACCCACTCGATGGTACTGAGAGCGCGGGACCTGAATCTACGGACGTGACAGGCGAGGTTCTTAATGAGAGGCCACGTTTCGACGCCGTATAGTAACCCAGAGAGAACGGCAGCGTTGTAAACTCGTACATGTGGTGACATCGTCATAGGGATCTCCAGAGGTCACCCGTGATACCTGCAGCCACCCCACGTCTACTGTTTTTCTCTGCGAGCAGATAACCGGTGTTGGAAAGTTCTGAGCTCAAGTATACGAAAGATCTGAAATGCCCCTGTCCACGCATTAAATATGCTCAAGTTGCATCATACGATCCGGCGATATTAATGTTTACATCTTGGGGATGCGGCATCTTTATTTATTCATCATTTCAGGTAACATTATATCGAGTCTATTCAATCTGTTCAAATAGCTCGTTAGAATCATTTACCTTGTATTTTTCGGTGGGTGGTTGTTTACCATATTGACAAAAGTTTAAAATATATACCTGTTTTATAAGTTGAACGGAGGCACGGTGGAGTAATGGATAGCGGCTCGGAGAACCGAGTTCGAATTCCAGTCGAATCCATTACATTACTCTTGGGAAAGGTATGAATCCTCCTCTGCCTGCATCGACCCAGCTATGGGTAAATAGCAGGACCGACCGGGTTCTATAACCTTAGATGGCAACTGAAAATAAGAAAGAAATGTCAATCTACTGCGGGAAAAAATCTGCCTCATCAGTCATGTATCGAAAGATACATGATCGCCTAAGCGTGTATCAAGCATAGTCCATAACTGACTTTATAAGTTTTGATAGGACTTACAAGTTCAAGAATTCTGCTCAAAGTTGTTAATCGCTGTATTTCAGAACCTTGCCCTGGCGATGGGCCTGTCCTCTTCCCTGTGGAAATGATATGAACTAATTTTAGTATGCAAATTCTTATTTGCGACATCCCTGACTTAAAACCCACTTCTCAAAACACTATTTTATGCAAGTAAATAATTTATGATTTATGCGTATTTTTTTTTTAAATACAGGCCCCGCACTAGCTTAATCTGATCTTGTGTAATATTAATATAGATTTATAAGCAGGGTCGGTCTTGTGGGTCCCCACCGAATCTATGATACGCCCGCCGGATATATGATATCCTTAGTCTTTGATACGTGGCCCGCACTCTACTACATCTGAATTTTCATAAGGTAGTATTCATGTAAAATATAAATTTTATTGTAACCTTTAGGATATATAACTATTATATACAATAATGGATCGCATGCAATACAGGGGAACAATTAATAGAATGAATCTAAATACAAATTAGAAACATGTCATAATAAATCATTCCATCTTAAATAAATCAATGTTTTGCGGCCATTTTTAATGTCAACTTGAGATTGTTCTTGTTACAACGTTAATGTAAGCGTATTCAACATTATAGATGAAAAAATAGTGAATTTTCTATTTTGCAGGATCAAAATCAATTGACGGATTTGGACATAAAACATCCCAGAATGACGTCAAAATTCACGAAATTTTTTTATCCTTTAATAATCAGTTGTGCTCAGTTTCATTCGTAACGTATGTAGGTAGACAAAAAAAAAGCAAATGTTGATGATGGTGAGAGTCACAAAAATCACTACCCGGGACTCCTAACCAGGCTCCCCCACCCAACGTTCGGGGTTAGTACGCACCGGCCTTGTTTAAAAAGTATAACCATAAATACTAAGATCAGACCGATTCTGTGTACCGTCCATCAAGTCGGGTATCTGACTCTAAGACCACGTGTCATTGCGAAGACAATCAGCAACTATGTTTAATTAACTGCTAATCTCAGCTTTCATTTCTTTCCATATATCTCCACTTCTCAAACTAACTCTGTCTATATATGACCGCCAATTTATCTGATCTTTTCTGATGTACACATTAGTGGAAGTTTGTTTTTACGTTACATTTATCTGGGGTTGTTATAAAAGCCAGCGCGTCCGACTTGCAGAAACGAGCATCACATTTTTTTTTACTACAGGCGCAACGTGTGCCTGTTCAAGTTGACAAATACCAGAGATTACTTATAGCAATACCGTAGGCTCGTCGGCAAAATGTTTTTAGGTGTAGACTTTAAGTCAGTGGAACCGCGGGTAAGAATTTGCACCCTAAAATTAATTCACGTTATTTTCACGGGTAGACGTACAGGCTCTTCCCATAGCATTTGGGCCTGAAATACCGCGATTAGCAACAAAAAGGAAGAAAAATCTCCGGGTAGAATTCTTTAACTATTTTCATATAATCGAACTATTTTTGAATGGGATTAGTTGTACAAAAATTTATTTCAATGATGATGGCGTTTCTCAAAAATGTATAGACAATAGAATTCTTAAATGTTAATGATTTTTATTCTCGAAATTATGAATACTCTTTGTTCAACTCTTTTGTTAATTGGGTATCGCAAAATATATGATTGATTTTTTACGGTTTATCAACTTTTACAGTTGATTTAAAGCCAGAAAATATTTTTAGATTGTAAGGATTATTTAGAGATAATAATGATTTACTGATGCAAGCCTTACTAATTAACCCATAGCTGGGGGAGAAGAGGTGGATTCATACATTTGCCAAGAGCATTTGCGCGTAAGTGAATATAACAAACCTGACTAATATTGGAACTCGGCTCTCCAATTTCCAATTCTGAGCCGTTACCCATTACACCACCTGCACATCAAACCTTACAGCACCTGGTATTCCCAAGCGGTCACCCATCTTAGTACTGCCAAGCTTGACGTTACTTAACTTTGGTGACCGTTATTATTTAATCATTCATTTTTGTTTATCTGTGTCTATTTTAGCTCACTATTACTCTTTCTCGTTCAATGTATATTTGCCAAGGGTTCCATAATAAATCTACCAAATTCTTATTTATTTATGTACCTTGAGCAATCATAGCTCTCAACAACTTCCCTTCATTTGTAGCTCTTTGAAATCAATCTTATTTTAAGCTGATCTTATCTGGCACACAATAAATGCAGATACACAAAAACATAATAAGTTTCATATACTTTATCGAATTCTACATTTAAGATTACCGTCTAAACATGTCCTTGCGATACATAGTTGTTCAATATGTACAAGGGTGGGATGAAAAGTTCATAATCTGACTACAAAGAAGTGATGCTAGAACTGGGAAATCTTGCATGCATTAATTTCAACTCTTCTTATTACTATCTGCATTGTTTCTTTCCAGGTAAACTGACATCTGACTTTTCAAAGAAGACTGTTCATCATGGTGGTCAAAACGTCATCAACAGCAGATATGACGTCATCATCACTGTGATATTGGTTTCCGGTGTCTTTTCATGTAAAATTGATGATAGTCAAATCAGAAGAGGACGGAGGATGATCAACCAGTTCAAAGTCCCAGTCACGTACAGCAGCCATTGGAACTAATGACTTGTATGCTGAAGCATCGCCCTGATGAAACAATACGCCTTTCGTCAGTTTTCCTGGGGGTTTCGTAACTGGCCCAGCCTTATAGTACTTATGGCGTAGCCCTTTTGAAGACAGTCAATAAACATTGATCGAGTTCCCCCAAAATATGAGGTGATCATTTTCACTGCAGATGAAACGACCATGGCTTTCTTTGGAGCAGGTGAGGAGGGTGCTTCCACTGCATGAATTCTCTTTGTCTCTGGTTCAAAGTAATGAATCTAAAACACTCATCTTAGATTAGGAAACCTACAAGGAAGCTAGCTGGATCTACCTCAAATCTGTGATATGATCATTGATCAGCTTGTGCGCTTTTGATTAGATGTTAAAAGACGTGGCACTTACCGAGCAGAAACCTTCGTCATGTCAAGTTCATTGTGCAAACTATTTCCATTTCTCACGCGGAATATGCTAATAGCATTGGCTATTTGATTTATAATCAATCACCTGTCATCCATCACTACGCGGTGAACACGATCAATGTTTTCCTCGGTGGTGGCAGTTGCAGGACGTCCAGACCTTATGTTATATTCAAGACTCTCTTCTCCTCCTAAATTCAGCTATCCACTTTTGCACTGGAGCGTCGTCCCCTAATGTAGCAACCATATGAGCATGAATGTCCTTGGAGGCTAAACCCTTTTTCAGCATGCACTTGATAACACCATGATGCCAAATTTTGTCCATTTCCAAGGG
The DNA here is from genome assembly GCA_963932145.1 of Acanthosepion lycidas. NCBI lineage: Eukaryota > Metazoa > Mollusca > Cephalopoda > Sepiida > Sepiidae > Acanthosepion > Acanthosepion lycidas. Next base: position 35,000,668 of record OZ010601.1, on the reverse strand, counting down.
AAGTCGCTAGTTACATTTGAAGTCTTCTTTGAACAATCAGATATCAGTTTACTTGAAAAGAAACAATGCGGTTATTAATAAAAACGAGTTGAAATTAACGCATGCAAGAGTTCACAGCTCTAGCATCACTCCTTCAAAGTCAGCCTATGAAGTTTTCAGCCCACTTTCGTAAATTAAATCTTTAATTTCCACATTGAACTTCTTTTAGGTCCCACATAATTCGTAAAAATTTAGACTAATATTACGCCTGGGCAATGCACGAATATATCCTGTATGTCGATATCGGCGAGGGGATTTCTTACAGATTAGTTGCCTGTTGTTATCCTTCGTTATGGGCCACGACATAATATTTGATCAACATACTTAACTGTTTTCTTGTCCGATTTACCCTTTTCTCCTCCTTTATTAAAAAAATTACCTTTTGTCGGTCGTTTTTTTTTTATTATTATTCATGTTTTCTCTTTTCCCGTGACCTTCTTTTTTTTTCAGTAGAGGATGGTAACAATACGTTTGGCCTTCAATTAATTTGCCGAGCGCAATGATTTTCTGAGCCTAATTACTTGTAAAAAGTGAAACTATTTTTAAAAAATACTCTTAAAATAAAGTTACTGTTGAACAAATTTCACGGTTTTATTTCCAAATTTTTAATTAACCCTGTTATTTATTTAATAAAAGATTTAAAGATTTAAATATGTATACTAATAAAAAAAAAAACAAGACAACGGATTACCATTGCCAGTAATCTTTATATTAAGGTACAGCAGTCTTTTTCAACCATTTTTACTTCAGGGTGCACTTGTAGAATAACTAACTCTGAGGCACACTTTAAATTTTAATATGGAAAAATTAGATGAATTTTGAAAATATGAAATTTTGGTTTAGTCTTCCTAAAGAAGATAAGTGGTACAGTTTTCATTTTTAAATGGATTTATAAAGAATCTGCTATTTTTTTTTTTTTTTTTTTTTTTTTTAGAGAGGTTGATAATGATTTATTTAAATCTCTTGAGGAGAGCAAAATGTTTGGTTTGGTTTGTTTTACGGCATATCAATCTCAATGGGTTATTTAATGCCGACAAGATTTTTAGGGTAGGTTCGTATGAATAGAATATATATTCTTTATTAGAAATCAATTTGTAGATCAGGTTTCATTGACGTATTTTTGTTTAGAGGGTTTTTGTTGTGAGTCAAATGAATTGCTGGTAATATTATTTTTAATAAAAAATGTATTGCTTGTATTTTTTAAGTTCCATAGTGTTTTGAACCCAGCGTGAGTGTTAACTGTTTGCCCATATCTGTGACCCTAACATGTGCTACCACCCCGGGTCAGGGTGAACTTGGGGACAACAACAATTAAGAGTTGGTTCCACGCTCCTCAAAATCTCCCGATCAGAGGCCTTGCTGCCGGGTGTAGTTTATCATCATACCCAGGACGCGATGGCAAAAGGGAAATGATTATTCACTCCTACTTCAATGGCGGATCTACTATGAAACTAATGAAACTTAAGCTTCAGGGCCCCTAATTCCAGAGGGGCTTCTGAAGCAACAATGAGTTAATTTTTCAACAAAATCGATGTTTTTTTTTTTAATGTTTATTATTAAAATAGGGAACCTTTAGTAACAGAATCAAAGGCCAATGGGTTGAAACCTGTCTTTTTCCATTTCATGTGGCCTGAAAATCTGCCTGTAACTGTTCAAATTTCAAAATTTTCTGGTGTGGTTTGCTGTACCAAAACTTCAGCTGTATGAGTTCGCCAGAATCTATTCATATCCTCATTTTGGCAGTTGGATCCTGCAATTTATTGTTGCTGGTTACGAAGAAGACCCCCCCATATCTGTTCAATCTTCAGCCCCCCCCCCAAAAAAAATGTAGGTCTGCCACTGTCCTACTTAAAGATTAAGAAAATTAGCATCCAGTTTAAAATATCAAATCAAAAACTTGATTTAGACATGGAAGCCATGTAAAATAAAAGCCATGTAAATATAAAGATAATTCATTAATTACTCTTCTGTTAACCTGGGGCGCAAAGGGATACCTTTCCGAGCGCAAACAGTTATTTTCTAGAAAATTAACTGGTCGTCTGAAAAGCGTTTTACGTCTGCTCTTGTCAAAAGTTACAAAACTATAAACGTACACACTTTATTTTCTTTACTATAAAATAAAAAAGATTATTTCTAACTTTGATGTTAAGTCAGCGTTTCCAGATTTTTTGACCCTTTGGGGGAATACTTGAATTAAACTCCAGAGATCTCTTGCATAAAGATTATTATCTATATAATAAATGCAAGTGCCAGTGTATTACACTTTTTTAACTTTATTCCGAAAGGCCGTAGCCAAACATATACCACTTTGAAATCAGGCTGACCAAGTAAGCAAATTAAAAGCATTCCAGACTTGCAATCCCAAAATTTTGGATTTCCAAGTTTTTATTACTGCGATTGTTTTCGGATTCCGGCTTCTAATGATAAAAACAATTAAAGGGACACAACTCTCTAACTTTCAATAGCTCATGCTCAAATGAAAAGAATTATTGTTCCCAAATTACAGTGTTTCAAAAAAAAATTATCTGTGTTTTCAACTTTATTCCTAGAGGCTATAGCCCATCATATTATATCATAGCATTTTGGAATTAGGCCGACTCCGTGAGCAAATTAAAAACATTCGGGGTCGGATCCAGACTTGAAATCATGAAATTTTGGATTCCAAAGTTTTCATTATTGCGATTGTTTTCGGCGATTTTTTAATTCCTTTTTTTTTCGACGAATTTTTTGTATGATTACAATTTTTATAAGTTGGAAATAAATTTGCGGATAAGCGAAATTAATTGCAAAATTCAGCGAAAGTCAGCCATGAAATAAAAATAATTGTTTGCACGGAAAATAAGAACCGACGTACATGAAATTGTCTTTAAATTGAGTAGCGGCAGAGGAATTATGGTTACGTTTTTAAAAGATAAGCTTAAATATTAGGTTGGTGCAAAAATAATGACGTAATAATGTCGTTTTTTGACGTATAACGTCAAAAAACGACATTATTACGTCATTATTTTTGCACCAACCTAATACTAATGCAATACTCTATTTTCAGTTCATCTGTAGTTTATTGTTGCCTATCGCATCTACTCCTCCCTAACTGTTGTGATGAAGAACCAATCAAGGAGCTAGATTAAATGCCACCCAATAGGGCAGCTTTTAAGCTAAATTTTAATAATAAGCTATATTTATAAACATTTTTCTATTTCATAAAGTTAAATTACATAAGGCAAACATTTAACAGTTTTTTTAGCCTGTTTTTATTTTTGGGTTTATTGACGATGCAAAAAAATACCAAAAACTCAATCTGTTCGTTCAAGAAACGTCCTTAAAGAGGTTTTCATTTGCCCCCACTCCCCCCCCCCCAAAAAAAAAACAAGAAAGAACAAGCACATCTGCGTAACTCAATCGGTCCCCGCCATGATTGAACAAGGGACTCATACAATCAAGTGGAGTGTAAATGGTTTTATCTGGGCCCAATGCAGACAGCTGGTTTTATGACTACTAACAGTAAAATCTAGACGTGAGCATTTCAAGCAACCACACGCTCTCCATAAGTAAGGAAAAGGAAATAAATTTGGTATCAAGTAATACTCGGTCGGAAGGTAGGGAATTCTTGTCAGGCCTCATTCTAGATAGTGACCCCCAGAGTGAAGCATTCGAAACTAGAATCACGGTTATATCTAGATTTAGAGTTGGACGGAAACAGATAAAGATGGAGTTCTCACTGACCGAAAGGAAGATTTGGTCCGTTAGTCTGTCGTGAGAGATGACAAAAGTAGCAGCAAAGATGCCACAAATGATTGAATTGTTTTTTAATAGCTTATCAAATTTTGGGAGGTTATTTCAATTCAGAAAATATTTTAGATTGTTAAGAATTTTTTTTTTTTTTAGATAATAATTATTTACTGACACAAGTACTAGTAATTAACCCATAACTCGGGGAATAGGTGGATTCATACATTTCCTATGTGTATTTGTGAAGTGAATATAACAAACCCGACTGGAATTGGAACTTGGATCTCCTATTTCCGAGCCGTTATCATTTACACCACTCGCACATCCAAGTTTACAGTATTTGGTATTGCCAAGCAGTCATCCATCAAGGTACTGACCAGAGTAGACGTTACTTAAATTCGTTAACCGTACAAGAACCCTTGTTTCAATTTGATACGACTGTAAGTCCTATACTGACTTGGAAATAGCACTAAGTGCTACTTGGTTTATAATGTAAACATTAGGGACCGACGTGTGATGAGGTCCTGAAAACGTATATATACGCCGACAGCAGGCAATGTAATTTTCGTAAAGACGTTTAAGTCCGCCCCAGAGAAACAGAAGTGTTAAATAAGAAAAATGCATGTTCACACGAGTAAGAATTTGAGAACTGCGCAAATACATTTATTATTTACCTACGATCAGGATAGTGGTTTTACATAGACATCCAGAACGTGTCCTGCGGCCCGTAGGTTCACCACGCGACTGGTTTAGTACACCCGCGAAGTCAAGTAAGACATCAATGATCTTATCGCGTTTGAAGCATGTTGTGTTTTAATGACTACCAGTAAAGTACTCTACAACATGGGATCTTTAAAGCGGCCACCTACTTGACGAGCTGCCAGGAGGAACACCGAAAGAGAAGAAATGGGGCCATGCCTTTCCCAAGGGCATTAGTGCGAATGTGAACGCCATTGACTAAGCTGCAATTTGAACTTGGCTCGCCGGCAACCGTTACACACAGTAGCTATTGGAAACGCGATCTCTTTTTAATATGCAAATTCGTTAATCATTTTTACAATAGTTCTTCCTTGAACAAAAAACATCTACTTCGATTTAACGGATGTGATGACATCTAGATCGATTCCAATCCCCCACCACCTTCTTAATGCGAAGGTGAGGCCAATGTTTATCCAGAGGCAGTAGACAATATGTACTTGTACAAGTTGACGCTGAAAAGTTCTCGGCCTGATTCATTTCGTAAAAAATGCAATATCAATTAATTACGTAGATTAAATTTAATGATCAACTTTTTCAAGTTACGAATAATCCTTCCCAGACAAGAAGAAAGTTCCGTCAGAAATAGAAAAGTTATGGTAACAAAATGTTAAAGGTTTGTTAAACTTTTTCTTACGTAGACTACATATATATATATATATATATATATATATATACATATATATATATATATACATATATATATATATATATATATATATATATATATATATATATATATATATAAATAATGGCATCGGTCGATTTCGAGAGACCACGGATCTGCTTCCGAATAGTTATACCTTCTCCAGTTGTCCACACAGAGCGTTTCCCCACTGCACGCCACCGGTGTTATCCAAGGGTAATCTAAATCTAGGGACCAATACTGCTTGACACCGGCATGACATCGGACATACTCCAACTCCCGATTTGAATTCAGAGTTATCTTTCTACTAGTTTGGTATATATATATATATATATATATATATATATATATATATATATATATAAGGGTGTTTCAATAACTTGGACTGATTTTAAATGTGAATTAAGTTTAAGCGTCTAATATTTTTTTTCTTTTTCAGATTTAACAACTTAAGTATTAGATTAACAATCAAACAACGTGTGAAAGTTATTGTGGACTATTACGAAAATGGACGTTCAAACAGAAATGCATTTCGCGCACTTCATGAATTTTGATCGACATAATAGATCAATCGAAAGTGCAATTGGAAAACATGTTCGTAAATTCAAACAAACTGGGTCGGTGGCAGATGTGAAAACACCACTGCCTGCTCCTTTACGCAGTGCACGAGAGTGTGGCCGAAAATCCAGACACCTCTATTCGTCATCGCGCACAGGAATTGAGCCTCTTCACAACAACGTTACATCGAATTTTGACAAAAGATTTGTCTCTACACGCTTACAAAATTCAATTGACACAAGAAGTGAAACCTGCTGACCATTTTCAGAGCCGTACATTCGTCAATTGGGTGCACGATGAAGATTTTTCGCAAAAAATCCTCTTTAGTGATGAAGCCCATTTTCATGTTGGTGGATTCGTTAATAAGCAGAATTGTCGCATTTGGGCTGATGAGAATCCAAGGAAGATTGTTGAAAAGCCACTGCATTCACAAAAGGTCACTGTTTGGTGTGCATTTTATTGCTAGAGGAATCATTGGGCCGTATTTCTTCGAAAATTATGCCAGGAATTCTGTTACAGTGACAGGCGATGATAACCAACTTTTTTATGGCCTGAATTGAATGCTATGGATGTCGAAGATTTGTGGTTCCAACAGGATGGCGCCACATGCCACACAGTCAATGCAACAATGGCTATATTGAATGATAAGTTTTTAGGTCGCAACATCTCTCGAAACAGCGAAGTCAATTGGCCACCAAGATCGCGCGACTTGACGGCTTTAGATTTTTTTTGTGGTCACCCCAAAAGTAAGGTATATGCCAACAAGCCAGCAACAATGCAACAGTTGAAGGATGAGATAATAAAGCATATTGGTGAGATCGAGGAGCAACTATGCAGAGACGTCATCAAATATTTAGACCATCGATTGGAGGTATGCCGGCGAAGCCTTGGCGGATATTTGGGCGATATTATTTTTCGCACATAATTGCCATGACTGGGTCGGTGGCAGATATGAAAACACCACTGCGTGAGAATGGGTTCGGTGTTTTTAGGCGCGAAAAATCCGTTTCTCAGACAGGAAAGGATTCCGTTAACTGCTGAAAGAACTTTTATTATTTTGTTTTTATTTTAAACAAAGTTTTAATGTTATTTGTTTTATTTTATTTTATTTTATTTTATTTTATTTATTATTATTATTATTATTATTATTATTATTATTATTATTATTATTATTATTATCCCTGCAGTTTCTCCCCAAGGCGATAATGCTATTGAGAGGCAAGGGATTACTGAGAGTGAAAAAAGATGAGAAAATGTTAGTGAGCAGAAAAGGACAATAAAAGAACAGACTTCATAAATAATTCAACAAATGATACTACTAATAATAATAATAACAATCCGACCCATAACCTGATGTGGTTGTGTTGAGTTTACGTGGGGGTTTACAGGTGATTATCTTCGGATGACGTCCTTATTCCCAATATACACCAATCTTTGGTCTATTAAAATGAATGCAAATATAATTAATACAAAGATATATTTTGCATGGACTGATAAAATTTTATATTTCTTAAAATAAAATATACAATATTCAAAGAGTTCATAGGTTCATATCAGAAAGTTTTCTTCTTGTTGAACGGGTAAGTTCTTTAGCATATTATATATATATATATATATATATATATATATATATATATATATATATATATATATATTGTGTGTGTGTGTGTGAGAGAGAGAGAGAGAGAGTCCTTGTAAATGTGTGCGTGTATGTATGTATGTGCGTATGTATGTATGTATGTCGTTGATGTAGGCATGGAAGAATAGACGAAATTATTTCACCTACTCTCTGGCTCCTTTGCCTGGTCGTCTCCGTGTGTTTATCCCTTTTTCGAAACAAAGGAATTCCTTTCAGAGTTATCCCTTGTTTCCTGATTGGTTCACAGGTGTGACTCATTTGACAATCCCTTTTTCTTCACCTACATTTAGGAATGATAACATTTTGGCCTCTTTTATTTATTTTTTTCTTATTTTTTTGTTTTTATTTCTTTATGACAAACCAAAATGGTTTGCAAACTTTGTCCTTTTTTTTTTTTAAATTGTGAACTTTTTTTTTATTTTTACTATCACTACAATTGTACTGAGTACTTGATCAGTTCCCACCACATATCTGACTTGAAAACCGCCGTTTTGTAATAATAAGAATTAGTTTTACTTTTAAGCCATAAAGAATGTAACGGTTTTCTTATTTGGATTTTCTGATAAATCTTAATTCTTAGCGAGTTCTACGACAATTTGTAGAAATTCCCCTATCGCATCACTAAATATGTGAGTTTAAAAACTTTAACAAAATACTAGAATAACAATCATGAATGTGAATGCTGGTCGTTATTTTATGAAGTGGGTAGAAATGAAAAGATTTGAAATTAACAACTTTTTCCATTTCACTGAAACAGTCGTTTAAATTATATCATCCCTTCTTTCTTTCTTTCTTTCTTTCTTTCATCCATCCATTTTCTCACAGTAGTGCGAAACGGTATAATCCATTATTAATGAGGTATTGACAGGATACGTTAAACACTTCTATTTCCCCTTCTTTCTTTAATTTTCTCGCTGAAACCAAGTAGTGTCTTCCCCCTCTTTCCATGCGATCAAAACGAAATAGTACATTATGTATGTGATATTGGTAGGAGCGTTATACACCTCTATCTCCCTCTTTTTCTTTCTTTCATTTTCTCGCAGAATCCAAGTAGCGTCTTTTCCCCTCTTTCCACAAAACGAAAAAGAAATAGTCCATCATTTGTGAAGTATTTGCGGGGCGTAACGGTCGTGCGAACTAACGGACAAACACAACAAGAATATGGAGATTTTCTAAGTGTAGCTTAGATGTGGCACAAGGCCGAAAGCAATGGTCACCCAATGAAGATCTAACTCACTACCCAGTTATGATGGCTCTCTAGCGATACAAGCTTGCTAACCATTATACCACGTAGAGGTGCCCTTGATTTTGTGAGCGTAGCTTAGATAGGGCACAAGGCCGAAAGTATGGGAACTCCAATGAGGATCTAACTCTTTTCTCAGTTATAGTGATTTTCCAAGCGTAGCTTAGATGTGGCACAAGGCCGAAAGTTGGGAGCAACCAGTGAGGATCGAACTCACTACTCAGTTATAATTGATCTAGCGAAACAAGCTTACTAACCAGTACAACATGTCGGGATGCCCAATGCACAATATGATAGGATAGATGTGAGAAAGTAGTCTAGGGGAAGTAACTCAATCAGCAAAAACGATGAAAGGGAGATAATCCAATTGATATTTGTAAATTATATGAATGTAATTCGGAAATAGTCAGCGATGAGTTATTTTATTTTCAAATATGCGTAAATTCTACTTTTATTTTGGTATTCTAAATTAGGTATCTTCACTAATTCGACGAAAAAGAGCATACTATGATGAAAAAAGGGTCTCAAACTTCACGAAGAAAATTTTATCGTTTAAATGTTTATAAGAGAAAAGTATTTTTTTGATTATTTTATTAAATTTTTTTAGAATATTCGAAATTTTGATTAAAAATCTTGCTTTTTTGTTTTTTTGTTTTTTTCATCAGCAGAATACCATTAAAAAGCATATTTTAACCGCGATAACTTGTTTTGTATGTATTAAATGAGAGTTAAATCGATGTATTAACGCTTAGGCCAGGGAAAGTTACCGGACGGAAGAACACAAGTGGCATAATTTTATTTTTAACTACACAGTAATTTTTAAAAATTAACAAATACTTTCAGCAATCTTATATTTCATTGATTTTTTTAGGTACTTTAGCTTGACGTTTGAAGATGATTTCTGAGAAAATAAAATTTAAAATACTAACAATAAAATAAATTTTAAATTTCTTAACTGAGAATGAGATAAAATTTCATAAGTGATCTACCTAATTTTTACTTATATCTCTCATGAAATTTTATGGTATTGTAGAAACATGTTAAGAGGAATAACCATTGTGGATATTTGTTTACGGCTGCGTGAATAACATGCCCACACAATTTATATTAAGCGTAAAATACCACAAAGCATGAAACACAAGAAGAAAGAACAAAAGGTTTTAAAACAAACATAACGTTGCATTTATATGCGTAGAAGTTAAAGAATTGCCTCTTAGACTGGAAATATTTTTACCGGGGCTCACGAAGTTGGATTAATTATTAAACTGTAGTTTTAGAAGAATAAAGTTCTTGTTGCATGTTTGGAAATGTTCTGTAAGTTTGTAATGTAGGTTGGAAAAGTTCGTAAGAGTTCGTACGTACGTGAATGCGGGAAATATTATTTAACGTCTGACCGCATGGTCGAGACGATAATTCTCTGGGACTACATTTTGCAGCAAAAAGAGAGAAAAAAGAGAAAAATGCAAACTCATGTTTGCTATTTATAGATAATGTAATCACGTTACAGGATCCAAAGAACTTGGCGGGAAACTTGACTTAGTCACGCGCTGGAAAAATATATTGTGTGTGAGTGGATTGCAACGATCACTTGTGTGTTTATTGACCAATTAGAAGCTAATATTTCCTGAAAATACTTACTAAGCTGAGAAGACACTTGGGATCCATTTCTTCCAAAAGTGCACAAAATCGACTACATGAAAATATAGCGATTATAAAATTGTCACATAACTGCGATTTATAAATTGTCCATTACACAGTAGTGTTGATTTATTATCCAATGAATGTTTGTTGTTGTATAATTTGAATTTTTGTATAAGTATGTATGTGTGTGATAATGATCATTACAGTATTGTTTTTATTTATTATTAATTTTGTAACTGAAATAATATAAAAATTAATAATTAAAAATAATAGCATAAAATTTCATAAATAAGATAGGTACCTAATAATTACAGGTACCTTTCTCATTTTTATGAAATATTATTTTTTTAATGTGTTAATTTTTAATTTTCCTTATTTTTCTATACTAATTGTTTTGTTTCCGTCCCTAGAACTGAAACTAAAAAAAAAAAACTAATAATTGCAGTATGTCTCTCACCAAAAAACAATAAATTAATTATATTTAAAAGATGAAATTAAAATATTTATTGAAATAGGACCTAAAAAACTTTTGAAAATACGACGATGATAGTCAAAGTCAGTCAGAGAACTAACATTTTCTGAGGCCAGTTTATTGCCGTCAGGAGAAACAACTCTTAAAATACGTGACATTAACGTCACTTACGATCATCCATATATTTGGAAAAAAAACTTTTATGCAGTTTCAAAAACAGTGTAAAATTCTTTTTTAAAATAGATGTGTGTCGCAGATTGTAATAAGCTTTGAAATTTATGATCTGTAAAGATAAATCTACTTAATAACAGCATTCCCTAGTGGGATTGAAACTTAATTTTAAAATATTTAACTTTACCACAATTTGTATTTAAAATTGGAAAAAAAAGTAAATAATTATATTGTAAAATTAATTTTTCATCGGAAAAATATTTTGGCTTTTAACATATATTATTCATAAAAAACATTAAAAACTTTTCTGATTAAATATCTTAATTTTGTTGGGTTTTTTATGTTACAATTCAGAGCTGAATTTTGGGTAACTGCGTGATTCGATTTTACAAAATAATCGATGATCTATATTCTTCAAAGTCTTCTGCTTTTAACTAATATAATCAATAAAAGGCACGCCGTAAAATTTCTCAAATTTTCATAAAATTAAGAAGGAGTAACAGATATAAAAAATATATTTTTACCATGATTTTCTAAAAAAAAAAAACATGTCCAAAATAATTTCATTCATTTGTGAATAAGTTCTGAAAGTTTCATTAAAATCCGACAATTTGATTTTTACAATAGAAAAACATGTTCTTCCGGTTTATTAAAATAAAAAAAAATTATTTTCGAATTAACTCTGTTAAGCAAAATATTTACCGTTACTTGTTCTCTATTTTTCAGGCAATTTCATGATTACATCCCCGTAACATTTAACCTTTCTCAACAAGAAAATGTCGCGAAATGAATGTTTATTTTTATTTCTTTTTTTCTTTTTTTTAAACGATTTCACCCCAAACAAGGCAATAAAGATACAAGTGGTTACTGAATGTGAGCGAAGATAAGAAAGAAAAGGAGAGATAGCAATAATAAAAGGACATGAATTAAGAAGGGATTTTATGTCTGTTTACGGCAAGTTGAATATTTGCACTCAAAGCAAGACAATGAAGCCACTAAGACCCAAAGTGTTACTGAATGTTAGCGAATATGAGAATAAAAAATTACTGTCACGGAGAGAGAACAAAAACAAAACAAGAATCGGGAAGACAGACGATAACCATTGACACTGAATTTAAATTTTTGTAGATCAAAGTTGACTCGGAAGCAAGAATCTGAAAGAGAGTTCCACAAGCGAGAAGTGTGACAGAAGAAACTGTTAGCATAGAACTTACGGTTGCATCTAGCTATTTCAACTGTAAAATGATGAGACGTTTCCACCAATCTAGTACTGCACTTAAATTCATAAAGTCTATGTACCATAGAGGAAGGTTCATCTTAACATTTACCATGAAAGTATTTATAGAAAAGGCACAAGGAAGCCACGTTACGGCCGTGGGAAAGTGACTGAAACCGGGATGCCATGTCAGGAGCAGATTCTTCTTTGGATTTTATCAAGAATATCTATATAGCAGTAGCACCAGACTAGATGCGGCAGCAATACTCAATGTATGGACAAATGGTAGATTTATAAATATGTAAAATGGATTTTGACGACAAAAATTGTCTAGCACAACACGGTGAACCAACTTTCCTAGTAGCAAACTTAGGAATTGATTCAATATAATAACTTCCTGTCATCGAAAAAGTCCAAGAAAGCGCAATGTGTCACTCTCTTGGAGGTTAGCATCAGCCATTCTGATGGAATAAAAAAAAAAAGAGTTCTCTTTAGTGTAACACCTAGAACAAAAAATAGTAAATTTGCAGAAAATGCCCCAGTGACCAATTTTTCAAAAAACGCATTGTTCCTGATGTAAAATCCTGATTATTACAAAAAATAGCAATAAAAACTGAGAAGATTTTACCTTTTAGGAAATATTGCCAATCTTAGTTGGGTCCCGGGCACAGCCTGGTCGCCTCAGTCAGGAATCTTTGAAGGCGCTCAGTATGGTGAGGGGTTGACTTCAGTAACAAAAATCGAGTAGGCGGCCAGGCTGTATCCGAGAGCCAACTAAGATTAGCAATTTATATATATGCCATATTCACGACGTTTCGGCTATTATACGCCCCGGTCTTCTTCAGGTGATATACATTGGAATTTCGAACCGAACGTTTTATTTAGTCTCGGATGTGATGAATTTGTTCATTGAGGTATCAATGGAAGAGGCACAATCGGTAGTCGAGGACAGACTGAGCTCGGACTCATCTCTAGGAAAACGTACCAGTATATCAATAGATAACCTGATTAAAATGCTGATTTTATGTACACGAACAACATACTTCGGAATGGGAGGACTAAATAATGGGTTCGCTTCGAAGTTCCGACGTATATCACCTGAAGAAGTCCGGAGAATAAAACGGCCGAAACATTTTGAATATAGCAATAACGATGAGGACAACACTGCGAACGATGAAAATCATGTAAATAGTTACAATACCTCATCTCAGAAATATAGACAAACATTTCTTTTTGTCTTTATCTAATATTAGTTAGAGTCTGCTTTCATTTTTCTTTCTGTCTTTATATAAGATTTTTTGTTGTTTGTAAAGTTCCCAATTTTCATCTCGTTCCTTATACTAGCAGAATTTTTAATGTTTACCTTTAGCATTTCTTGTTTGACATTTTCTAACTTCCCAAATTGATAATGGGTCCTAACATTCTATATCTCGATTATACTTCTGGTTTGGGTGGCCAGAAATCGTAAGAACAGATCCATTCAATTTTATTTGATTATTCTATGTTGAAAATATCATGGACCAAACACTTGAACAACAGATAAGTTTTAAGGAAAACGGGAACTACAATCTGAAAGACACATTTGGAATTTTTGTGGCGCATAATGTGGAAAGAGGCTATGGAGATTTTAAGATTCACAAGTCATATTTGAAGCATGAGAAATGGAGAAAAACAGCGAAAAACCTAATTAACGAGTTTGTGCGAATGGATGACAAAATAAGGTCAAAGAGGGATAAAAATCAAAAGTTACTTAAATGAACAAAAAAAAAAAAAAAAAGAAAAGAAAAGAAAAGAAGTTGTGGACGTACGTAGCACGTAAAAGAATATTGTTACGGTAACCCGAAATAAAAAAAAATGTCGCTTTTTACAGGGTGCGGCAGAAATAGCTTCCACATATACCATCCAGAAATACCCTTATATAAGGGTAGGACATAAAGGGCGATGGTGTTTTCATTCAGCTAATGTTTTAGCATTATGTGGGAGGTATTTCTGGGAGGTATTTTTGTCACACCCTATATTTTTGATAACTTTGAGACCAGCTGTTAAAATTGTGAGCCCAGATTCTTATCTAATGGATGGTCACTCGTATCCCAGGACGTCTGTCTACAAGGCTAGACAATCCCTGTTGTAGACTCATGCTCAGACATATTTTTGTTTCTTCAATGGCAACAGAGCTCGCCTGTGGTTTATCCTGTAGTTATACTGAGCGGACCTTAGTTACAGTTTATCTGTCGTGATCAACAGCCTGGACAAAGCAAGCACGCTCAAATCCTCGGTCACGATGATTTGTGACTTCGCGCTAGCACAGCCTTCGACGGCTCTCAAATAGATTCATCTACCCAATTTCACTCACAAGACTTGGGTCAACCCGTGATATGGTTTTTAGGCACTTTCCAATTATGCCGAAAGCTGGGAAAGCTCCCACCCCACGCAGATAACATCAAGGTGTCACATTCTTAACAAATCTACCGCGGTGAAATTCGAACCAGGTCTCATGATCAGAAAGCGGACGTTCCAAACATTCGGTCACGTGATCTTAAAATATTGTTATATATATATATATATATATATATATATATATATATAGGACTATTATATGTTAGTGTGTCCAGAAAGTAAATACGTTTTACGGTTATCACGTACTTTCCAAACGTGCCGCCTGCACCAGACCAATAACAAGAAGTTACCTTCCTGATTAATCGACCGTGGGTCGATTCAAACCCTGGACGTATGGTTGAAAAACGAACGTTTCAACCACTCGGCCAGATTAATGAAAAATTAAAAGACGTGTTCAGTTGAAAGGGACAAAAATCGAATGAAATTTATCTTAGCAAAGAGTTACAGAATAGAAATCTTACCCGGGAGTCTTTTGATTTCTTCCTTGAGGATTTCTTCCAAACGGGCAAGACTGACAGCAGCTCTGATCATAATTCCGTCGGAAATGTTTTCAATAATATTTAGTTCCGGTACATTACCAGGGTAGATGGGTGTAGGATAAAACATATTTTTAAATTTTGTTTCCACACCTGAATCAGATGAAAAAAAATAAAGCCACGTAACAACAGCTTAATCCGTCTTTATCTGTTTTTTTAATATTTCTTAATTACATTTTATTTACATATTTGTGCATGCATTGATACAATATATAGCCACGTCTTCTCTTGTTTTTGAACGGCTTGGTGAGAGTCACATTTCTGCCCCTGAAAGTCGAAATCTGTGAGGTTTTATAATAAGTTTTTCACGAAAGTAGAACTGAGAAAAATAAAGTTTTAGTTTTCTCTGATTGGTGAAAATATTTTGCATGGTAATGTTAATTTCTAACAAATAGAAATTTTGATTTAATCGATGTATGTTTTATTGTTGAATCTTTTTGGCATGTTTATAAATATTGTCTGTTATTGGGTAGAAAATAATGCTTT
Source organism: Acanthosepion lycidas (assembly GCA_963932145.1). Taxonomy (NCBI): domain Eukaryota; kingdom Metazoa; phylum Mollusca; class Cephalopoda; order Sepiida; family Sepiidae; genus Acanthosepion; species Acanthosepion lycidas. The sequence goes on along the minus strand of OZ010601.1, from coordinate 34,985,139 downwards.
GGGCGTGTTTTAATATGGCATGTATGTGCGTATATAATTGTGTTGGAAATAGGATTTATTTCCTATAAGTATTTTCAAATACATGAACTGGTCAAATGCTGAGAATAAAACATGAAACAATTACCTACCAAAGGAAGTAATAATATCATGAATTAAAGATGGCTGCATATAAAATTAGTCTATCGTGCTTAATCACTTACCAACTTCAGTATTGCCATTGACGATTCTTGCCTGGGGGTATTGTTGTTTTAATTCTAGCAGTTCTGAAAGGGTCACAGGACGAAACCATATTGTTCGTTCTCCAATGAATTTTAAACTTTTCACGTCATATTCATCACTTAACTGCATAAGGAAATGAACAGTAATAGAAATAAGTGACATATTCAGATAAGAGGCTTTTGTATCGGAATGTCTAGCACGGTTTAAAACCATTTTATAGCAGCTTCACTGCTTCAACAACAAACAGTAATGATTCATTAATAATAATTTGAAACAGCAAGATTGTAAGTTCACTCAAAGTAGACGAGTGTTAATAACAATTGTTTACAAAAGGTATTTGATATGTCGGCCATATTTATTTCTCTCTTCATTCTTAATGAAAATCAGTATTTTTATTTTCGTAGTTTATGAATATATATCAGTATGAGAATGTCGTGTAAAACAGAAAAGTATGATATATTAATTAACACATTAATTAATTCTGAGTATGTATAGTTAACACCCTTCCCCGAAAATAGGTTTTGAAACGGAAATTATAAGAAACACGCAATGGCTAAATATCCGGTTCATTTCTATTCTTTCGTGAAAAATTAAGTTGTTTTAGTGAAATATATGTACAACATTGAGATTTTAATAGATAATATAGTACAACATTAAAAAAATACTGAGGGATGGCTGTACTAAGTGGTCGTATTATAATCAAGGATGTAATTTATTTCCAGTTTCTAGCTTCAGAAACAAGGGACTGTATTATACTCAAGTCGTATTATACACAAGAAAATGCGGTACACGTTTTCTATTGGTGAATTAAGATAGTCTACAGTTAATGTTTCATTCGGTATCACAGATTTGCTTGTCAGTTTCAAGAACATAACCAGTTGGACCCATCGCTGAGAGAAGCTGACGCATTGTATATCTCTGTTCACGATAATGAGTAATGGAGGAACATTATAGCCAGGTGTCGAGAGGAGTGTTTGAAAGATGAGTCACATGGAAGTCATATCTAGATATTTGAAAACACCCTTAATCAGAGACCGTCTGTGAGAATTGGCATACTCGACCTGAAAGTATTTCTAACTGTAACCCATTTCCAAGGTTATACCCTTTTATCAAAACCTTTCACCATATTGCACACATTTGGTTGTGATGCGGGTGCTTAGTATAGCCTTATCAGATTGGATGTTATGACGGGTATATTGGGCTTTGTATATTCCGGTGGACAGCGGCTCGGATGAAGGAATTGGACAGCCCATTTCGAATTCCAGTCGAGTTGATTACATTCACCTACGTACTATTACCCTTGAGAAAGAAAGAATCCATCTCTTCCCTCTATATATGGGTAAGATGTTTGGCAACCGGTCTAGGAGAAGAAAAACTCTGACTTCGAACCAGTCAGGCAAGACAGTCTGACGAAGCCCAAACTCCTCCAAGCTAGGCTCCGTCAGGCTGTCTTGCCCAAGACATACCACTGCTGCTGTGGCTGCAGTAGAGGTGCTCCTACAACCCTAAGGGGTTACGGGACTAGTGATCGTAACAAAATGACCCTGCTGCAACGTTAGATAGAGGTTGTAAAAACGATTTTGTGTAGACTTCCCAAAACGTACCGCCACTTACCATGTAAGTTACCATGTAACTTTGCTAATATATATATTTATTGTATGGTTGCATCAAGAGAAGATGATAATAAATTCCAGGAATATATTAGAATCTATATATAAAGTTCTGTGACTTCCATTAGTCCTTTCTTCCGTCCGTCACACCCTCTAAAATAGGCAAACATTAACCGATCAAAACCAAATTTTGGAAAGAAGTGCAAGTGGATACAGAGTACAGTTGGTATTACTATTAGGTTGATGCAAAAATAATGACGTAATAATGTCGTTTTTTGACGTTAAAAAATACGTCAAAAAACGACTTATTACGTCATTATTTTTGCACCAACCTAATAACTTGCATAGCTTACTGCAATACATTTTAGTTATTTTTTTTGGAATAATTAAAAGTTTTTTTTTTATTTAATATACAAAATACTCCCACTATTTTAAAAACAATTTAATGATTAAAATAACAAATTCTTATTTAATAAAAATGCAATATTGTTTTTTGCATATCTTTTCTTTAAGTTTTTATATACAAGAATCCAGTTTCCAGTTCGCACCGCGTATGCGAGAACTATAAACAAATCACAAGGCCAAACGCTTCACAAAGCCAAAAGTTTAAATTTGGCTCCAGAAATAAATATTTACGTATAGCTAGTTGTATGTTGCACCCTCAAGAGTAAGAAACCGTAAAAAATTATTCTTCACTTTAAAAAGAAAAAAAAAACAGAAATTTTCTTAAAAAAATATTGTTTACTATAAAGTCCTATAAAATTCAATTAACTCAAAGAAATTATTAAACAGCAAAGAGCTACAAGGGGCAGGGGGATGTGGAGGGCTATAATCGCCTACGTCCTGATGAGACACAGCCACATAAGTGAAGAAAGAATTTCACACCAGACATCTGGTGAAACCAGCTCGCTTTTCTGAAGGTAAAACTGATGCCGTGCTTAGCGGATTGGCTGCAGCTCTGATAAAGTCGGTTAGACCGATATAAAAATATCGCTGGTAACACTCAGACAATTATATCATCAAATTAATTCAAGGAAGCCTTAAGATGCTCTGCGAAAAATGGGTCCTGTTCATCTGTAATTCCTTTGAGATATCATTTGTCAACGATCTCCAAGAAAATGATAGAAATTAGAAACAAGCTTTGTTAACATTGTATATACTTCTCTGTTGGAGTACAGGTTCACAGCCGCATTACGCTAGGGTTTCAGTCGGCGATTTCTGTAGCAAGTGGTTTTTACCAGATGAATTTCCTCGCCTCACACCGAAGCGATTTTGAATTCAGAATTGTCCAGTCGAGACTATAGAAGAAGAGATGAATTTATACCTCTCTAAGGGTAGATGTATAAAAGTAAATGCAACTGACTCTGTTGGAATTTGAACTCGACGCGCAAAACAAACTTTTCACGTTGAAAACCGCAGACACCAGAAACAAATTAACATAAAAAAAACTAAATGAAAGAAAAGATGACAATCCTCATGCAAACTTTTCTAAAAGCTCAAATTATACAATTATTATATATATTGTATTATATTATATTATATTATATTATATTATATTTACGATTAACAAAGTTTAAATATGTTATGAATGGTCAGGAAAAGTCTATTAAGCCTTTTGGTGAGTTTCTGCTGATGTTGTATAATTCGTTTGATGTCAGGTGGAAATTTGTAGAGGAACTTGCCGAAATTGTGTGAAATGTTACGAGGAATTTCGATCACGTAGACCAGTGGTTCCCAAACGGTGCGACGGAAGAGGATAGCAGGTGAGGCGGAATGATAGAAAGACAACCAAAGATTTAGAAACAGTTTCAAAACATTCATATGCCGAAAATAAATATGATCTCAAAATTTAAAATATTATTATGGATTATTTTTAATTGCATTAATGAGTCCAAGTATAAATATTTATAAATAATTATTGACCGATTTTTTCATTGTGATATTTTTGCATTATATCAAGTATCAAGAATACAGTAACTAGGGTCCACAAATTGCAGGAGAGAGTTATCATTGATAATGTTCTGACTTCGAATCCGCGGTTATCCTTCTTTAACCCCCTCTCTCTCTCTCTCTCTGTCTCTCTCTCTCTCTTTAATTTTTAAATGTATTTTTATGACATAAAATTGGGTGAGGTGCAAGCAAATTTTAATTCCGAAAATTCGGCCCAGAGAAAAAAAAAGTTTGGGAACCACTGACGTAGATGATAGAATTCGAGAGATAACCTGCGGGGCGTTTATGCGTTTAACTGTCGGGAGGTAAAAAGAACGTGGGTCAACATGCTATGGTGATGACATAGATTTTAGTGTCCCGTGGCTAAAATGATTTTACAGTTCAAAGGCGCCGAGGTCTCATCAACTTGCTGTTGAGCTGGTTAGATATAGCCTTAAATGCTATATTAACAGTTTCTTTTCTCGCACTTCTCGCTTGTGGAACTCCCTTCTGGCTCCATGAATTCCAGCCAACTTTAAACTACAAAAATTTAAATGCAATGTTAATCGCTCTCTATCGTTTTCCTAATTATTCCTTTTTTTCCGTTCATTATTAATGTTTCTGTTCCATTTCACCCACCCCCTGCAACCCCTTGTGTCTTTACCGCCTTGCTTTGGGTGAAATCGATTTAAAATACTTTTTGCTTTAATTGATAACGATTCCTCATATAAACAAATCTCAAAATTGTGGTTTCAATATATTTCTGCCTTTGCAAAGATATTTTAATGGTAGTGTGCAGGAACCGGCAGGTTAAGGTGTTTCTGTACATGATGCGGAATAAATATCGCTCTTCGCTATGGTACCTAGACTTTTTGAATTTAAGCGCAGCACTAGACTGGCGTCGAGATATGATCAATTTACAGTTGAGCTGGCTAGATGTAGCTGTAAATGCTATGCTAACAGTTTCTTTTCTCGCAATTCTCGTTTGTGGAACCTCCTAACCAACTTTAATCTGCAAAAATTTAATGCAGTGCCAATCGCTGTCTACTGTCCTCCTGGTTACTATTTATTCTTTCCGCTCATTATTAATGTTTCTGATCTTAATTCTTCCACACCCAGCAACCCCTTGTTTTTTATAACCCAAGTACTTTCGATCTTTTCTAAGGGGTAAATTAGAAAGACAAACTTATTGTAACTGTGATAAAATCTGCATTACGTTGTGATGGTGATTTTTAAAAAAACACACGCGGCGCGCTCTGTTATAGCTATTTAAAAATTTTAATTTATCCGTCGTTGTTATGGATTGTTTTTGTTGCAAAACAAGCGTTTAAATATAAGGTAGCTGGCCGGAAATTGGTAGAAATGCAAAATGGTATTACTTGTTTGTTACATGTACTTCAATACGTTCCTGCTACACTCGTAATAAATTTTGTTGAGTGTTGGTTGGTTGATTTTAATATAGAGGGCCTTAATTTGAAGTTTTTAATATATGTGTATATTATTCAATGAAACATGTCTGAATGAAGATATGCTGCCTAAATAAACACACACACACACATATATTGGGTCGTATAGCAGCACCTTCTGCAACTTAGTTATCGAATGCTTTTCCCCACCGCTGTTTTTTCGCTATTTTAAAAGTATGGTGGAATATCTTCATCGCAAACATGTCAGCGCCTTCAAAACCTTGCTACAAAATTCTGACTATTTTGGGCTGGTCTAATATCGATTATGGAAGACCATCGACTTTTCAGCGAGGTGCTTCCGGTCAAAGCAACACAGGGGCATTACCAAAGAGAATATAAGGATTACTATACGAACTTTATAACAAATATATTTGATATAAAATTAACAATCATTAAAAAAATACATATTTTGAACGTATAATGTTCACTTTAACATTTGGACATATAAATAATGTTTACTTTAACATTTCATATAAGATATATTTGATATAAAATTAACAATTATTAAAATACATATTTTGAACATATGTTTATTTTAGCATTTGAACAGAATGTTCATTTTAACATTTCATATAAGATATATTTGATATAAAATTAACAATTATTAAAAATACATATTTTGAACGTATAATGTTTACTTTAACATTTCTTATGAGATATATTTGATATAAAATTAAGAATGATTAAAAATGCATATTTTAAACATACTTATTTTAACTTTGAGCATATAATGTTTACTTTAACTTTTCCCTTGTGATAAATTTGATATAAAATTATCAAGTATTAAAAAATATATATTTTGAACATATAATGTAGAATAACATCAACAAATGTAACAGTGACAAAATATTTATAAAAATATTAATGGAGACGGGGTATAGATTTCTATCTTTCTTCACCTGCAAAGAATGCAGACACAACAGATTAGACAACATATCTATAAGAATGTGCATATTCAAAAGCAAAAAAGAAAGACTACCTTGGCAGTTATTATCAAATATTAGCCAACTCCTGATTATTTTATGAAACGAATTCAAGCATGTGAATTAAATTTTATAGCGTATCTAGAAAGAAATTTGTTACATCCGAGGCTGTTGGAACGAAAAAAAAACGAATAAAAATAAAAGACAAGTGTATTTTCACATATAATAAATCTTTTATCCATTTACTGTCTGTTTGGATCGAAAACATGAATTCCACGTGCGTGTCAGCTGGTCACTATGTTTAATTCAGAAGTTCCACACTCGTCTTCCTGACAAGTGAAGTAACTCAATTGTATCTTCAGATCGTCCTTTATAGGGAAAGTAAATTAGCTTCCCCTAACAGAATATGTCAAATTTTATAAAGTGTTTATTAAAGTATATAAGTTAAATTTGATAATGCGTTTACTGATATATGTGGTAAATTTTATTATACGTTTATTAAGGCATATGCCAAATTGTACACGTGTATTTTAGTCAAATAACTCAAATTGTATAATTTGTTCATTAAGGTATATAACCAAAATTTTATAACGCAAATACTACAATGCATTTATGAAAGCATAATTTTATAACATGTTTATTACGGCATATAACTCAAATTTTATAAGGTGTTTATAAATGTTTAAGTCAAAATGTATAATGTGTTTCTTAAGGCCAAAAGGTCAAACTTTATAACGCGTTTATTAAGGCATAGAGCTCAAACTGTATAACGCACATCGAAGAAGAAATTGAAGATAAGGATTATTCTCTGTGTTCTAAAAATGGAAATTCGACTTACTTTATTGTCTACTGAGTTATTTCCATTTTGTTGACAGCATTTACCATTAATTCCGCAGTCCTGAAGAAACAATATCATATATGAATGTATTAGACATATGCGTTCATATTAGCATTTCATATTAAAACTCTTCATGAGATCGAAGCATTAATGGGACTTCATCAGGAAAAAAGACTAATAAATTGTCAGCATTGATATATCAATAGAGCAACTTACAATATGATCCACATAAAAGCATTATGTACACAGACTCAAGCACATACACAGGTACCTACATATGCACACAGCCACACACACACACACACACACATACATATATATATATATATATATATATATATATATATATATATATATATATATATATATATTATATATATATATATATATATATATATATGTATAGTGAAAGTGAGAAAGAGAGAGAGAGAGAGAGGACATATAAATTAACACTTGCAACTTCATGTTACAAGCGATCTTCATAGCTTTTATCACTATTTCGTGAACAGGCACTATATATAGGTCACAGGGAAGGTGATGATAATTTTTATTCAAAAAGACACTTTATTTTTCGAATTTACTACTAAATACTCTGTTAATGTTGTTTTTTTCAAACAAGTCAAATCGATTTCATTAGCTTTTTTTCAAATTATTATTAATAAAAAAAGTAAATTAACTTAAAGATATATTTAAACATATTTAATTTAGTCATTTTTCAAGCTAAAACTATAGCGGGCCTTACTTTTTTGAAAAATAATTATTTATTATTTATTTTGGAGCGGAATTTGTGTTTTTTTAAGTTTGACTTATAAACATTACATTAGTGATTATTTTCTTTTTACAGAAAGTGAAAGAAGCAAACATTTCTCTGTAAAGGAATTTAATTACTAACTATTTTGAAAGAAAGAACAAGTGAGATACAATGAGAATTTACTTTTGAAAAGGGATTATATTTAAATTTCAAATTATATTTGTATTTGAAAAGAAAAAAAACTTTACTTAAATTAAAATTAAGAGAGACAGACATGAGTTACGGACAACATTAGTCGTGTTGAATATTTGTTTTGCGAATCTCTATCTATAAAAGGCAGGATGTGTGTGTGTGTATGTGTGTGTGTGTGTGTGTATGTGTGTGTGTGTGTGTGTGTGTGTGTGTGTGAAACGAATGCACGGCCGTAATTTTCGACGGATTTGCACCAAAATTTGCATGCACATGCTCCAAGTTATCAGGAAGGCCAAGACCGACTTTGCATTTCCCAACTCCTACCGATAGTGGAATTAATCGATTGTTTCATGCTTCTACGGCATTTTTCATGTAGTTTGCGGCCATATTCTACTGGCCAGAGTGAGAGCCTGTAGCTGGCTGCCACGAATAGGCAGGAAGATTCTATTGGCCAGCGTGAGAGCCAACAGCTGACTGACACGAATGTTAACAAGCATGCTAGCATGCAAAAAAAATCGATAGCTGCATTCGTCACAAGTGGGAAAAATTTAAATCTGCATAGCACTTTACTCCAATTGGCTCATTCGCTTGCTTAAGCTCAACATTGATTCTGATACCGCAGAACTGGGCTGGGTGTGAAAAAGTATTTGTTGTTAACATTCTTTTTCATTCAGTTTTTCTAGTTACGAGTCCTTTTTTTAAAGCTGATCGTTTTGTGTTCATTTTGTTTAGTTCTTTTTTGTAACAGATTTAATGTTTAGTATAGAGCTTAGAAAAAATTCGCAGTGTGAGATAGGCAAGAAGTAAGGCATGTAGCAACATCAGCACGGCAATGGGCACTCCTTTAAAGGCAAGGAAGGGCAAAAATATTTTAAGTCAAGTGATAGCGATTGCTGTATGAGTCGTACGATTTATGAATCAAGCACGGGCAACGCCGGGCCATGCTGATAGTATATATATATATATATATATATATATATATATATATATATATATATATATATATATATAGTTAAAATTGGAAATACTGTTTTTGAGGCCAAAATTGCTGGTTTTTCAGCGGTTTGCTGGTAAAGGTAGCATTTAAAGCAAGAAAGCTTTGTAGTAGAGCTCTCAAAATCGAAGATAGAGCGTTAATAGAATTAATATGAAAAAATTTTTTCACTTAACTCATGTTTACTTCGGAGTTTCGTGGCTATACAGGTATAAACACTCGTTGGAACAGAGTTTGATACTATTCCAACGAGTTGTTATATCTATCTATATATATGTATGTGTATGTATGTGTGTTTAGCAATTCTCAAAAACGAACAACACACTATTAAAAAAGATTAATAAAATAAGTGATTTGCTTTCAAAAATGTAAAGTCATATTTGCCAAAATTCTATTTCCTAATCATAGCAAGTGAACTTAGATTGTTTTTTGTTTTCAAACTTTAAATTGATGAAGTGTAAAAACGTCATACTGTCTACTTCTGAGCTTTTTAATTCTTTTCTTAAAAAAACTACCAAAAATAGTCAAAGTTACTTGAATCTGAACATTAAATTTCGCCAACTTTTTTAAAGAATTTTGTTCAGCAACAATGAAGCGTGTAATTCGATGCCAAAAGGCTATGTCGTCATTATCTGTTCGTTTCTTATAATAGAACACACACGCAGATACACTACAGTTTAAAAGTGTGAAACAACCCTCAAAATTAGCATGGAATGAACTTGACAGAAGAGTGAAACCTTTCCATCTAAAAATGAAAAAGTGTCATTAAAGTCATTGAAAAAAGAATGGAATCAACTTATGCTTTGAGAAAATTTTGCAAAGAATACCAAAAATTTGTACTGCAGTAATCAAGACTAAAGGGGGATATTTTGACGAGAGCAAGATTTAATCATAACATACTTTTTTTTTTGTCATAAAAACATTTCTAATTAAAATCATGTCTCACTATTTTAACCATGTATAATGATTTTCTTTTACTTAAAGTACAAAGCAACTACTTTTTGACCAATTTAAAAATTTTAAAGAGTTTCCTCAAGCTTTTGAACTGTAGTGTATATACACCTACACGCGCATATATATATGATCAATATCATAGTTATGATATTGATTTGGCTAATTTCAACCATTTTATGTTTATTCTTTCCGAAGGTTTTAAATTATCGTTTCCTTATATGAGGGTAAGTTTACTGATACAGGATATGCATGACGAAAAGACTAGGATTTTGGCTGGTGTGTTTGACGTATATACCGTAATTCTATGCATAGAGTATCAATGAGAAAACAAAGAGGTAGCCTTTCCTCAATTTTTATTGCTATTTTTATAATAATCATACTTTATACAACAAGAATAATGATTTTTTTTAATTTGTCACTGGGGCATTATGTGTGCATTCCATTAAATGGATAAACTTTCGCACAGTAATGGAGGCCAGTCTGCGCCAGGGACCCAACCAAGATTGGCAATATCTACTAAACGGTAGATTTTCCTCAATTGTTATTGCTGTTTTTGTAATAATCAGGGGGGCGGGTTGTCGGGAGGTTTACAATCATGCATATTTTAAATTTGTCACTACAAATTTAACCCCAAAATACCAATCCAGAGTGGTCATATCTAGGGAACATGTCAATCAAAACATCCCAGTCAAACAAAAAAATGAAACAGAAGCTCTACCGCTACCCTGATGGAATATTTTGCTTAACTAACCAATTCAAGAATAATTTGTCGATGGTTCCCTTCAGTTGGTATAATTGGAAACAGTACTTATCTGAATCAATCGCTTGGTTCTTCGATAGGAATTTTTTGTATAAAATATCCTTCTAACTCCACCATATGCAACAGTAGCTTAATAAAACAATTGTGAGAAAAATGCCACTCTAAGGTACTTACTTGCCATTACCTAAAATCGAAGATGTTATTAACCAATTCAGTGTTTTGGTGCGACATTTCTTAACAGGCCTCTATTTTTAGCAATAGTTTGTGGCATTGTTATGTCTGGCTCAGGGAAATAAAAATCGAAGGTTTTGGAAAAAAGGATTGAGAACCAAAACTCTTCCTTGGGATTGTTGGTTTGTTATTTTATAACAGCTCTCAAACTCAAGGAGTTGCCAAACATCTATATACGAGATACAAAGGGAAATGAAAAGAGGAGTTCCAAAATACGTTTATCATTTATAATGCAAAACGACAATAAAACATAAATGACATAAACATATCACTTACAAAAGGTGATAGGCTTAATCCCCCATAAACATATCACTTACAAAAGGTGATAGGCTTAATCTGCAGTATAATCCCCCAAAACCAATTCTAATGAAAATTGTCCATTGCAGTGTGAAATTGCCTGCTTATTTCGAAAATAACGATAAAAGTTTGCGCTCAAATACCGTTTAGGAGTTATCGACAATCTCAGTTCGGCCTTATTCGCGTCGCATCTACAGCCCGCCGCCATTACTGACTACATATTATTACATATGTTTGCCTGGAGTAGTAATGCGCGGAAGCTTATTTAATTAATGGCCTTTTTATAGATCTTCTTATATTCTTACTCATCTTGATTACTGCATAATTTTCGAGACATTTAATTTAAAATGCACATGCTTTGCTTAATTTTTTGTAAAAATGAAGCTTTAAATGAATTGCTTTTTTAAATTGGTATAAATTCCTCTTTCTAATTAAATTTTAATTAAATTGGTTAACCAAACAGTTTTGTTTTTTGTAAAAGTGATACTTTAATAAATAATGAATTCTTTTTTTTAAAATTGGTTTAAATTATTTATAAAATCAATTGAAAGATTTTCTAAATAAATATAATGTCATGGGTGAACCCTTCTCTCTCCCCACCCCACCCAGAAAAGAGAAATAATGATAATGTCTTAAGAATTCTTTTGGTTTAAATTTTGATTAACTTAAGACATTTAAATTATTTAGAAAAGCAATGGGAAATATTCTTAAGACAATGGATCGTACGCTATGTTTTTTTCTGGTGAAAAACACATTGTTTAGGAAATTCTTCCAAAAATCAAATAATTGTCAGATTTTAAGGAAACTTTCACGACACAATTTAAAAAAACAAAACAAAACATCGTTGATAAAAAAAAAGGAAAACATCATTATTTTTATCCTTTCAGGTCGCCAACCAAAACTCCTGCCGTCCTGGGTATGACGATAAAATACATCCACGTCCTGGGTAAGACGATAGACTACATCCGACAGCAAGACCTCTGACCAGGAGATTTTGATGAGCGTGGAACCACCTCTTAATTGCGGGTATTCCTAGGTCCACCCTGAGCCGGGGTGGTAGCACCTGTTAGGGTCCCAAATATGTGGTCTAAACATTATAAAAGCGTAAAAACAGATTTTAATACTCGCAGTACATTTTCGTAAAAATTATCACCAGCAATGAATTTTTGAAGGAAAAAATTATTACCAGCAATACATTGTTGAACGAAAATATTACCAGCAATAAAAATCTTGTCGGCATTAAATAACCCATTGAGGCTGATATGCCGTAAAAAGAAACAAACCAAACCAAAACTCCGGGAAAAATCGCTTCTGCCAAAAAATGGCAAACTAGGGATGTGAGTCTACGTAAAGAAATAAAAAGAAACGACAAGAAGCAATATATATGTAAAAACAAATGATAATATATTAACAATAAAGGGTTACAATTGACAAAGACAAATCTGTGTGTGTCAACATCGCCATATAAGCATTTTTGTAGGTGATATACTGATCTAAGTTTTTTTACAGGCTTCCAGATAACTGAAATATACTCCATTAGTTTGTAGGGATAAGTGGTAATCCGAAGGTGCAAGGTTACGCATTTGCAGCAGGTATAGTAAGGTATCCTAAACAAGTTGTACCATTTTCTGTCGGGTCTACAAAGAGACGTGGGGTCAGGCGTTGTTCTGAGAAACCGTTCCAACTGGACAATTTCGGTTGCTTTTCATTGAATACTGCCTTTAATTAGTCAAACTGGTTACAGTACTTGTCTGAACCAGAGTCTGATTTTGCGGAAGGATATCGTAACACACGATGCCCTTCCTATCTCAACAGGTACGCAGAATCATCTTTGGATGCAGACCGACTGATGGAGTAGTTAACGGTCTCACAATTCTTTTTTTCCAGAATCCTTTTTGCTCCCCACTTTTGTAAACAATTCATTTTTCATCATCTGTAATCGTTCTTTTAACAAAAAATAAATCGTTTCTGTTCCGTTAGAGCAAAGAATGGGGTATATTAATTTTTTTTCGGTTAAATCGTGAGCGATCCACATATCCAAGTGTTTTCAAATGCCTCACAACGCTCATGTGATATCCCGTGTCGTGTGTTATTGATTATTTTTTATCATTGTTTAGATTTGATCGTCAAAGACGACTGCAGGCTTTTTTTGTTTTATTGTATTTTGGGGAGGTGTCGTGTCCACTAAAATATCAACTACAATATTTATAAACCAATCACACTCAAGAAAACACTTACATCTTAAAGCACACCAATAAAATCATAGATTACAAATCAGAATGTTTGTTGTATTAGTAATCATCATTTTTAGGTAGATACCGACCAAATATTGTACGGACGTAGTAGAAGACATGCCACGTGACTTCTTAGGGCAAATTAGGAATAAATAAATAATTTAATTCTGGAGCCGATATTGTTCGGAAAAAGTGTATAAAAACATACAAAATCCGTTCCCAAAACAATATACACGCGGCTGCCACCAAACTACACACACCTCTCGCTGATGACCTTCATGACCTCATGTTAAAAACGACAGCGTTGACAAACTCCAAACACCGCCAACAGTAAGAAACAATTCGTATCTCTCGTATCCGTTTTTACTCTGAATCACGCACACACATGTTGACTTTTTCATACAAACACACATATCACAACATTTTATGTTTCTCACACACGTACACAAAGACAGTTTATATTTTATTTCAGAACTTTATCAACCCAAACAAAAGACATTACTTTCCAATCTATTATCAACTGTTTGTATTCTTATCGTTATATTAAATCAATGTTTATTTGTTGAAACTACGTCGTCTTTTCTACTGAATTTTATTCCTTCAATGAAAAGCGTTTGATTATTCTAGACGGCCAAATTACGAGCGACCCTGTAACGATATTTTGTGAATGTATTGAATCCCGACACTCCAAATTTTAACATTCAACGAAAAACCGAGTAGAAGGATTCCTACAGGGGTACTGTTTTTACAGCGTTCAATTTAAGTGTGTGATACAGTAGCACTGAGTCCTTCATTCGTTTCATATACATGGCCCACCCACAAAGAAGAGATGCCTACTCCAGTAGGTAAGCTTGTCTCTGCAGGATATGTCGTAGTTAGCGTAGCTTTCCAGGCATTTTTCCTGCCTGTCGCATGTTTCCCTGTCGTAAAGCTGAGTACTAAGGACACATGCCTGGAATACCTTTAGTTTGGTGCGCAAGGACAGCTAACTGCTGTCCCATAAATGTACTATATAACTAAATGTTAATATATTAATAATATATGTGTATTTCTTTTAGTCGTTGTGCACAATATTTTATTTCATCGATCGATCTCTGATGAGAGAAAAGGACCAAAACCGGTCGGCTCTTTCTAATATTTTTTTTGTTTGCATATTGCTTTTAATGGCGGCTGTATTTTCTTTTTGTTCAATTCCCTCTTCTATTTTAAATATGTCTCTTTTTCATAACACGGAAAAAAATTGTTTATTTACAATAATTTATGTGAAAAAGAAATAGGTGTAAGGGTGGCGGTTTCTCAAAATGTTCATAAAAAAAATGGGGACTTATTGAAGTTCTTGGTAGATAATGCAATGTGTCAGTGAAGTTCACGAGGAGTTGTCAAATTTTGTTGATCAGTTCGACTGTTGATAATTCGGCGTTGTAACAGGAGCGTTCGTTTACTGAACGGAAGCAGACGCAGGATGATTGTTGTTAGTGGTAAACTTACAGAAGTTGGCACAGAGAGTTATTTTTCATTGTATTACTGAAAGAAACTTCGTCCTGTAGCGTGTTTGCTTTAAGTGTCATCCCACAGTTCTTTGCGGGTCATGGGGTATCACAGAATACAAGACCTTCTTTTCTCAACTCTGCTAAGAAGATTAATAGCTCTGCTGACTTCATTAGCCGAGACTACACATGCTGAGCCTAATCGTGATGAATAGTTATTAAACCGGTTATTGGCCTCTCATATTGTGCCGGCTAGGTCAATTTTTAATTTCTATCCTTTTGATTAGTTGAAAATAATCTTGAGAAGGAGTTCTTTACTCAAGCACTTTTTCCGGTACATCTCCCTCTTTTTAATTCTGAATCAAATATTTGTCGCCCCAGTCAGGCTCAGAAGTATGTCTCATCCGAACACCTCATTGGTTGGAAATATCTTCGCTCTAGATGGTGGAAGTAAACAGGAGTTCGTGTTTTTTCACAGAATTCTTTTATAATCAAGACGAATCTTTTCCACTATTACGTCGGGAAAGTTGAACAAATGCAATATTTAATAAATTATTATTTACCATGTTATAAAGAAATAACTATGAAAAGAAATTATTTTTAAATTTATAAAAATGTCTGCGAGCAAGAGAAAAAGAATTTAAAAACACACAACGACGAGTAAATGAAATTATAAATTTTAAAACAATACATTTTCCGGAAATTTCTTTCATTTTCTTTCGCCACATAAATTCACTGAAATTGGTTCAGAGCTGAATAATATGTATAAATAAATCCAGTTTCATATGTTTGGGTTTTATTAAAATTATAAAAATAGATTTACAAATAAATAAAAATGGCCCAGAAAGTATACAGTAATGGCGGTGTTAAAACAGAAACAGTCCTTTTGACACAGTTTTTTACGAGTATGTTTGTTAAACTTGTCATTACTTCCATTACCTTATTTATTTATTTTTGCAATTTTTGACATCACTGCTTTTTTGCAACACTTTTTATCGTTGTGTTAGCGCGTACAAGTTAAATGATAATTTTAAGTATTTCTATTAGTCGGAAATAAATCAAATCGTCTCGCCGTAACCGAAACTTTTCCTAATAGTTCTACCATCAACGAAAAAATCCTGTCCTATATAATGAAAAAAAAAATTCTTTTATAACTAAGGTTTAGGTTTTGTACATTTCATGAATGTTGAAACTTGACTAATGCATGTAATAATAATGCAACACAAAATGTACTTAGAACAAAATGTATTGAAACAAGAAAATGTACACAATATTTACATATAGTCTTTTGTCTATTCCTGGAAAATGTGTTGACTGAGTCGCAGTCGGGCAGAGTCTCTGGTTGGATCTCTTCATTCCTACCCTTATCTTCCCGGTACCAACCATATTTATATGGTCGGTACTCCACTATGCAAATTAGGTGGATCCTACCACAACAATCAACCAACCAAAATGAAATCTACGAACAAATTTTATATTTTCTCCAAATATGAACTGTGAGGAGTTAACAGCTTGAATGTTACCCACTATGTTCCATATAATTATTTCTACTTCTTTGCTGTTATAGGAATTAAATCCTATTTATATTTTTCAACCAATAAAATCCCATCAGAAATTTTATTGGCTAAACAATAATTACAAGGGTAAATACCGCCTAAATACTTGCGAACGTAATTGTGTTATTTTGGGACCATTTAGAAAATAACAATAACTCATTTTACCATTCCCGCAAATTTGAGAAAAAGATTTTTGCAAGCTCACTAGCAACTTGAAATTATTTGCTAACTAATGAAAACTTTGTATTCAAAAAGTTCACACCTCTACGTAGGATTAGATTTTGGATCTGCTTACGGATATAAAAATAGAAGTATACTGCTTCTCGTGGCTCAAAACAATGTCGGAAGCCAGTTTGATATACACGTGCGCACACACACGCGCCCACATACACGCACCACACACACGCATACAATAGAAGAGGGACAGCGAATAGCCGTTGACTAAGGCCTTCTCTACGCACACAATGGAAGGGATTAAACAACAACCGCCTACTAAGCCTTTGTTTACGAACTCACAAACACATTAGGCTAACCGTCATAAATTAAGTCTGTTCATACATTTCACACCCGACTGTTGTTCCATTAGTGTACATGTGTAATTCTTTTACGAACTCTTAATTACTTTCTGAAAGAAACTTCATTGCAAGGAAAACAGAACATTCTAATGTTATTGTATATTTCTGAAAAGATTAAATGTTATTTCAACTGATGTTCTGCTTCTACTCTTCCTTCAGAGAATAACCTTTTTCATGTTTCATTTAAAAGATGTGTCATTGTTATCGTTGTTACATTTTTGGAATCCCGACACTCAGATAGCAACAAAACCCTGGGTAATCGGATCCCCGTTTAGTTCATTCGCTCCGAAGAGAACATCTGCTTCTTGCTGTCTGAGATAAAAATGTAACTTTATGCAAAATGAATTAAGTCTCTACCTATATTACTAATGGGCTAAATAACGCAAAATAAATTACGATAGTTATTTGGTGCGGCAAAGTCTAAAAATGGTGAAAAGTTATCTCCTTTACATAATCCCGTTAAATTTATTTTATTTTTGTTTTCTCCAGTAAACTTAAACAAGCAATTAACAATAAAGATTTAGGACCTTATATCTACGAGGAACTGCTTAAAAGTTATCGGCCCTACCATCTTCCAAAAAGGTATTATTTCAATAACCAAACACTAGATTAGTGAAAGAAGTTTGCCGAATATTTTTAGCGCCTTACGTATTCCATTCAACCACATACTGACCTTTAATTGAGATTGATAAACCCATCAAATACCATTGCATATGCACAAACACACACACAGATAGATAGATAGATAGATAGATAGATAGATAGATAGATATGATGAACAAGTGACACTTTGATAATTTTTTAATCTAATTTCTAGGTAGGCTCACAGACGTTCTAAACATAAAAACCGAAAAAAACGCATTTTAATTAATAAATAGGCAGACCAAAAATAATGCGTTTTTTTTTCTCAAATAGAAGCAAAATATCGCTACACATTGTTTTTGTTTTTTTTTTAATATTTGTCAAAACTCAGGGAATTATCCTATTTTAACAAGATTTTCAGTACTTAATTAATTAATTAATTAATTGTATACTGAATTGACTATTATTTAAAAAAAAAAAAAACTTTGTGGAAATATTTTTGTGGGGTCTGTTTCACTTAACCCTCTTTTCGGTATATTGTGTGTATTTTTAATTCGGGAGTGTTCGCGAAATTTAATTGTTTTAAAGTAAAAATAAGCATTACGCTTACGAAATCCAGTTAATTAATCCTTAAACTTACTCTTTTTTCACCCTAAGCAAGAATTAAGAGGACAGAAGATAACGATTGACATTGGATTTAAATTTTTGAAGATTAAAGTTGACTTCGAAATGCATCTTTAGGACAAATATTGGATGTTTGCGAGATCATTAAATTTGTTGTTTACAATTTTCGTCTATAAAGGCGGTTAGATGAGTGGACGGGTGAATATGCCAATGTTTTAAAAAGGTCTAAAAACTTTATTTACATACGGAAATTAATTTTTCTAAGGCATTTAAATTATTTAAGATGCGTTTTTCGTGTCTTTTAAGACGTCAATAGCGGTACCAAATAAATGTCTTCTTTGAAATTAAATTTTAGTTCTATTCGAAAGATAATAGCCTAAAGAAAAATAAATTTCCGTGTGCAAATAAATAAAGATTTAAAGCATTTTAAAAACAATCTCACGTTCACTCGTCACTCACCAACGCAATGAGCCGCCATTATGAGCGAAAAATATGAACAACAAATTTAAAAATCTCAATATTTGTCTTAAAGATGTGTTTAAAAGTAAATTTGTAAATTTAAGAATTAATTAACTGGATTTTTTAAAAAATAATGGTTACTTTTTGCTGAAAAATGAACGAAAATAACATTTATTTACGTACGGTAGCCTGTGAGCTGTCAACAATAATATTTTTCTACTGTCATTTCAGACTCTTAAAAACCGCTGAAAAATTAAAAAAGAAAGAAATGCGGAACACTAGCAGTGCAATAATCAAGAAATTGCTATTTATGTTTAAAAATAAATTATAAATTATATAACTGTTGTGGATTGGTCTAGTCGTCCGTCGGCCTTGTCTGAATGTACTTTATACACACACACACACACACACACACACACACACATATATATATATATATATATATATATATATATATCACAAAGAAATCAAATACAAGATACAACATAATAATCATAAACAAGGCCAATAAAATGCTTTATTATACATTTCAGAGAAAAAAAATTGTGTATTTTAAAGAACATATACGTATACAGAGATAAAAAGTTTGCGCTTATCTGTTAGTAGCTACATATGCTGTCGGAAGAATGATCCGGACCATCTGCTAAGTTTAGCCGTCAAAAATGAAGAAAAAGAAAATTAAATTGAGTTTTAATTGGCGAGAAAAACGCCTATTCCGGTGCAGCATGGAAGGATTCTATATTTAACTATTTTTATATCGTCTCACATTACTTTTTGGAGTTAACTCCTTCTTAATTTCCCAATTGTTCACAAGGGGAATCTCTCCCTACATTGTAAATACTGGGCGATTTCTTGCCTCATCTTCTTTTTCATTTCTTCATTTTCAGCGAACACATCTACACTGTAAGATCTCGCAGAAGATTGCGTCTTCCCATTTGTGCGAGACGCCACGAACATTATACACACATACACGTACGTACGAACATTCACCAAAATACAAACTCTTTAAGTTCACACAAAGATAGAAATGTTAATGTTTATGTCCATTTTAAATTTTGTTGTTTAATACATATACTTGTGGTATATACATACCGGTCTCGTTGGTTTTCTTTACACTTCTTTATGGTGGATTCAATCTCTGAGTCCGCTATGTTCTTGTAGTAGACCTTCTTCTTGCAGGAATAAACGCCCATGTTCCTAATTTAACAACGCGTAAACCCACGGTCCGCTACAATTTTCTTTATTGTTAATTATCATTCTTATCTATATTTTTAAAAGTAATTTTATTACTTAACATTTAATTTTTCTTTTATTATTTATTATTTTGGTTTCATACACCTACATAGTCTAGTAGTAAAGGTTAGAGGTTATTTAGTGATTTACTTGTTGCTGCCATTACATAACCAATATTTTTAGAATATAATTTTTATAAGCTTTTCTGAAACTGAGAATGAATAATTTTATTTTTATACTACATCAGAAGTATAAAAAGAATTTAGTAAAAACTAGTGAAATGATACCTTTAAGTTTTATTTGTTGCTTTTATTTCCAGATTATTTTCTTAACTGTTCGATGTCATAAACTATTTAATTGCACCCAAAAGGTCTTTTTTCATGATTCTGAATTTAAGGGTTACTGAATTATCATATATCGTATTTCTCTTCTGATAAGGAAGAGTTTTCAGTCAAAGAAGGTAATTAAGTATTATCTGCTTTCTTAACCTACGTTTCTGTCCAATCGGAAAGAAAATAACGTACTTTATTAAATTATGCAAGTAGCAACTCTCGACATTTTTTTTCAATTTTGTTGAATTATTGTTCGTAGTTTCCACGTCGAATTTTTAGTATGTTCACACTTGATATTGCAATGTTTTTTTGTTTTTTTCAATTTCGATTTCATTTTTGTCTTGAAAAAGTCAGAAAACGAAATGCGTCGGTAAAATTTAAGATTTTTTTCCAATTGTCATGTTATACATATATACATATATATATATATATATATATATACATATAGATATGTACATAAATATATACATATGTGTGTGTGTGTGTGTGTGTGTGTGTGTGTGTGTGTGTGTGTGTGTGAAAAGTGTGTGTATATAAATATAAATAAATAAATATATATATATATGTATAATTATTTATATATTATATGCGCGGTACTTATTAGAAAGCGCTCAATATCAGAGATAGAGCTAACATATATGGTTGGATAGATGTGAGGTTGTGACCCTGGGTTTCATGCTTTAGCGATCCTCAGACAAACTGATTAATTTTTTTTTAAATTTGGGTTTATGTAGATTGCGTGTATTGGTGTTATTATGGAAGTGGTGGTGGGGGGGGAACGTTGTCGTTTTTTAATCGTACTAACGCAAAAATCGATGTATGCAGACACATATACATACTTGGTAGTCCATCGGGACTCATACATAACATATGTGGGCAGTTTCGGATATGTCATATGTATGTATACGGGTGGTGTTGTGTCTATATACATACGCATTTGTATGTTGAAATTTAAAGATTTGAAGTGTGGCGGAAATGTCTCGTGAATGTTTCGTGAATGTATACATGTCATATATTTTATATTTCCGCTGAATAATATTTCCTCGCATGTATGTATATACGTGTGGTGGGGTTTGTGTGAAATTATGATAGGTAAAAATTATTATTATTTATATTTATTTTTAAATTTTGAAAAAATATGGCGGTTTATTTGTTATATTTAAAGCTGGTTATTTGTTTGTTTTTGACTGTGTATATGTAACAGGTAGAAATTTGTAATCCTTATTGGTTATTTATATGGTGATGTTTAATAGTTATATGCTGGGTGAGAGGGTAGTTTGATTTAATAACGGGTCTATATGATATGATGTGATAGTAATGTTGCAAGGGATTGGAGGCAATGATAATATAATTAGCTAATAGTTATTGTAAATTGGTAGAAATTGTAAATTGGTAGAAATGATTAGTAACGGTGGTGGGAGAATGATGAAACCATGAATGTAGTTTTAGTGGTGGTAGCTAAAGACTGGTTGTTGGTGTTTTATTTTATTTTATTTTATTTTGTTATATGTATTAATTTATTTTGGTATAAATCCTGATAATAGGTATTCTGTGTAAAATTATGGTAGTTGAAGATTGCTATCATATTTTAATTTTTAATTTACAAAAATATTATTGTTTATTATATTAAAGCTCGCTATTTCCTTGTTTATTTGTGACTGTGTATATGTGGCTGGTAGAAATTTCAGTTTGTAATCCTTATTGGTTATTTTTATGGTGGTATTAAATATGCTGGGAGAGGTGGTAGTATACGTTAATAATTAAGGCAGGATTATATGGTAATGTTAGATATGGTGTGATAGTAATATGTAAGGTGGATGGTGGCAATATATAAGTGGTTAATATTTATTGTAAATTGTTAGTAGTGATTAGTAATGTTGGTGGGGGAATAATAAAACCTATTGTGGTGCTAGCTTGAACTAAAAGATGGTTGTTGGTGTTTTATTTTATTTTATATTTATTTGTTTATTTTAATTTATTATGAATCCTGGTAATGGGTGTTTATTCTCATGATTATATATGGAAATTATATCTGATCTCATTGTTTTAAGGTGTTAAATATGATGGGGTGGGGTAATATGCGTTAAAGATTGTAGAGGATTTATAATAGTAGGTGTGATGTGTAAGTGATGGTGTTGTTGGTAATGATAATATTATTAGATAATAGTTATTGTAAAGTGGTAAAAGTGATTACTAATGGTGGTGCAATGATAATAATGATAGATGCAATTATTTTGATGGTATCTTGAAATTAAATTGTGATTGTTGGTGGTTTGTCTATTTTATCCGTTTGGTATGAATTCGGATAATAGGTACTTGTTCTCATGCCTACATTTGGAGATTATCTCTGATCTTTTGTTTACTAGGTTCTTTTGCGGTTTGTGTGATATTATTGCGACTTTTTCGTGTAGGCAAAGTAGGCATTTTTTTGTAATTTTGCTGTAGGCAGGGGCTTTTTTCAATATTTCCCAACTTATTGTTGGTGCAATATTTTTGTCTTTTTGCTGCCATATGTATGTAGAAAGTGTCGTGCTGTTCGAATATTTCCTGTTGGTGAATGAATGATTGTGATTGTTATTCCTCATCTTGAATGGACCTTCGGTGGCACCGATGTAGTGCATTATGTTGTTGTTTGCACTTACCTTGGCCTTGTATATTGTGTTTGTAAGTTGGCAATTTCCCTGGAGTGGACATGTTGTTCTGTTTCTGCAGTTGCATATTGGATCCTTGGTTTCATTTTTGTAGGTTGTCATTTTTTTGTTGTGGCTTTTGATTATTTCTGTTATGTTTTTTTGTACAGCTGTAACTGATCTTTACGCTATTTTTGTTAAATATTTTTGATAATTTGTTTGCTTCAGTGAAGTGTTTTTCTATTAAGTTTAGGAATATTTTGCCTATGTTCGTTTTAACGGTTTTGTTATATGGTCGATTAAACCAGATGATGTTTCTCTTTCTGTTCTTGCGTTTTGCCTGTGGAGGTATATATTGTAGTTGTTGTGTGTAACCACTTGCTTTTAGTGCTTCGTTGTATGGTGCTTTTTTGCTAGTGAAAATGTGTATGTTAGATGCGTTCTCAAATAATCTGCGGCTGATTGAATTTGGTATTTGTTTGATGATAGAAGGTGGATGGTTGGAGGATGTGTGTACGTAACCTGGGGTGTCATTTTCTTTTTTGTATGGTTCATATGTGTTGTTGATCAGGTTAAGAGTGACGTCAAGGAAGTTTACTATTGTTGTGCTTGTATTTATCTCTATTTTGAATCCAATATTTTTTAGGGCGTCCACTATTATTATTATTATTATTATTATTATTATTATTATTATTATTATTATTACTATGTTTGCGTCAGTACGATGAAAAAACGACAAAGTTACCCCCACCACTCCCACAATAACACCAATACACACAATCTACATAAACCCAAATTTTTTTTTAAATTAATCAGTTTGTCTGACGATCGCTAAAGCGTGAAACCCAGGGTCACAAGCTCACGTCTATCCAACCATATATATATATATATATATATATATATATATATATATATATATATATATATATATATATACATACATATATACATGCATATATATAGATATATACATACTTATGTATATATATATATATATATGATATATATATACAATATATATATATACAATATATATATATACACAATATATATATATACACAATATATATATATACAATATATATATACAATATATATATATACAATATATATATATATATACAATATATATATATACAATATATATATATATATACAATATATATATATACAATATATATATATATACACACACACACGACATGTATATACATGAAATATATATATATATATATATATATATATATATATATATATACCAGTTATATATACACATGACATATATATATATATATGCTCGATATATGTATATATGTATACACAACATAAATATATATACACACAATATTTATATATATACGCATATACAATTGTATATATATATGCACACAGAATATTTATATACATATGTATATATACAAATATACACCTACATACATATATATACACATATATACATATATATACATATATATATATATATATATATATATATAGAGAGAGAGAGAGATGTATATACATATATGTACATATATACACGCAATATATATATATATATATATATATATACACACACACACACACACATACATACATACATTCATACATATACATATATATACAGGGTGATCAAAAAAAAAAACGGGAACTTTTTAAAATCCAATAAAACCAAGAGTGATGGAAGAAAATTATTTTATTCATAGTAATTGAAACCTTAAAATATACCATTTAAGAAACAATGAGTGAATTTTCATTTTTTAAAAATTACGTCCTGTAGATGGCGTCCTCCTGTACGAATGCATTCTTGAAATCTGCTGTTGAGATTCCTCTATGACTGCTGCAACATCTCAGCTGGGATACTGTGAATTTCATCTTGAATTCTAAATGGCGAAATGTTTGCTTGCCCAAGGTTACTGTCTCGCAGTGTTGCCACTTGCTAATGTCTGGCAATACGCACTTCAAAAATTCACGTTTTTTTTGGGTCACCCTGTATAATAGTAAAATAAATTCGCCCCCACCATCAAACACATGCGATATCGAAAAGCGGGGATGAAAGTGACTCAAAATAGTTCAACAAAATTTTTTAATCAAATGACTTATACAGTATACAGTTAATTCATTGATGAAGTGAAAATTTCGTTTAAATTAGATCATTCCTTTTTTTTTTTTAATTTGAAGCAAATTTTCGCTTTCATTGCGATACATAGTCATTTCTGTTGTTTCCTCTGGGGGTACAAATAGTTGGTTTAAGAGTGTAAAGAAATTATCCATAGTTTCGAATCTCAAGAGGTATCAGTTGTTATCTTAGGATTGGAGATTCTAGAAATTGTCTAGTCACTGTCACGTGTTTATGAAATCATCATATGATAACCTGATTTGTTTTTAGTGTAAAAAGAATGCTAAATGCTTTTCTTGACAAAAAGAAATAGTTTAATTTCACTATTAAGGTTGGGGTTACATTATAGTATTAGTCTTGAACATTCTTGAATTTTCTTTGGGTACTGGTCCAGCCTAAAGAGAGGGGGAGAAAGAGAGAGGATGAGAAAGAGAAAGAACAGATAGAGAGAGAGAGGGGATGGAGAGAGGGGATAGAAAGATCGAGCGAAAGGGAGAGAAAAAAACAGGGAGGCATGGACAGAAAGGAAAAGAAAGAGAGAGAGAGGGGGGTGCTGTGGCTGTGGACGAAAATAAACGTTGTAAAATTGTGGATGTAATCCACCATTTACCTCGCTGAAATAACACGGCATGTCGTTTTTTTTACGTATTTTTTAACGTCAAAAAACGACATTAGTACGTCATTATTTTTGCACCAACCTAATATATCGAAAAGACATCTCTCATGTATTATTTGAGATACCATTTATTTTTAAAATACGAAAGGACCGTTAGCTCTCAGCGGACGTGGTCTTCACTCACCGTATCATTGCTGATCCTTTAGGCTGGTCAACCCAAATAGCGTTAATCTTTCTCATGTTAATCTTAATTCTGACTTCCAATTGATAACAAGCCAGAGAGTCTTCAGCATTATAACTTC
Source organism: Acanthosepion lycidas (assembly GCA_963932145.1). NCBI lineage: Eukaryota > Metazoa > Mollusca > Cephalopoda > Sepiida > Sepiidae > Acanthosepion > Acanthosepion lycidas. The sequence continues at coordinate 34,959,229 of OZ010601.1, read as the reverse complement.
ATCTGAAACCTCCACTTGAAACATTGTATATTCCGCTGAACAATTAAGTCAAAGTTTGTATGAAACAATATTTAAGTCAAGTGACTAGTCTACTTGTATTGCTCTCATTTTGTGTTTTACTGACATGTCCCTTAAGCACAATATCCATTAGGTTTATTTGGCTCATACTATGTAACACTAGGTTAGGTCGTCATACATTTTATGGCTTGCTAAAGACGGGCCTTTAAATAATAATTGCTCCATATAATTAATTTAAACGTCACTGAACATGGATACGACATACCTCAATAAATTAACTGCAATTAGACTCAACAAGTACAACTTTTTTAGAAAGCCCTTGAACGTATGTGGATAGGTATATTGGTAAACATGGACGTTCGTGTCTGCAATAAGATGGCGTGTCAAAAGGGACGGTTTTTCCCGTGACACCACTTTTATTTTAACTACTTTCATTCTTCGGCAATGTTCTTTTAAAAAGCGATGATTAGAATTGTAATAAAACCTAAATATATGGTTAAAGTGAATTTATACATTTTTTGTTCTTGGCAATTTACAACAAAAATATTAAACATTATTTATTTATCAGATTGTTTATTTACAAGAATAATTTTATATTTACAAAATTCTAAAAACTAATGGAATTGTATTAAAGCTAATGCAAGTTCCTCAAGTGGAACTCGTACACATGATCCCTAGCTAAAGTTGCTGGAAAAATGGTAGGTTTCCTGCACTGATCGAGCAAATATCCTCTGCCTTTACATGAGCCATATTAGGCCGGAAATAGGATACTGTTGCCATATATGCACAGTAGTCTTTATTTTGCAGTCTCAGTAAAGCAAAAAAAAAAGCATCTCCGCGACCTTGTTGGTGATTAATTATTTTCCACGCTACACTCCCTTTCCTACAGACGAAACTCTGTAATCATCTCACCAACTACTCTATCGTTATTTAGATGGAAAGTATTCTGACGGACTATATTCCTTAGTTCCACCAGTTCAAACCTTCATGGCTAAGACCCACTATGACACGCATATTGTAGCGAATTACACTTCGCTATTCAGTTGGTGAGATGTAAGTTCCACTCGAACAGCTTCTTCCAATTAACGGCTCCTTTGTAGAACCAACACCCAAGTGAATGCTTTTCCGATCACTATAATCTTCTTAAAGTCTAGATTTAACCGTTTTCTTCCCCGCATAAACTGAACCCTTACCACTTATTCTGTTACCCTCTACCTCGAGGAAATCTTAGGCCTTGTACAAAGTGTATTGTAAAAAAAGTTTTAATTTTCTTTTTTATAGATAGGTTGTATTGGTACAGATAAAATAGAAAGAAAGAAAGAATGAAAGAAAGAAAGAATGAAAGAGAAAAAGAAAGAGGGAAAGAAAATCTAGATGAAGGAAAGAAAATAAAAATAACAGAAAGAAGAATAAAGAAAAATGAAAATGGTAAAAAAGGTAGAAGAAAATAAAGAAAGATATAAAAAGATAAATGAGAGAAGAAAAAGAAAGAAAAAAGTAGTAGGAAAAAATAAAAGCTAACATGAAAAATATAGTAGAAGGAAAAAGAAACAAAAGGAACAAAGAACAAAGAAAGAGAAAAAGAGAGAGAAAGAAAGTAAAACACTGGATGAAAGTAAGGCGATAAAATGGCAGAAGGAAGAAAGGAAAATGAAGAAAAAATTAAAAAAAAAGAAAATATATAAGAAAAAAAAAAGAAGAAATAATTGGAAAACGTAAACAGGTGTAGAAGAAAAGAAGGAAAAAAGTAGCAGGAAAAATGAATATAAAATGCTAACAAGTAGAAGGAAAAGAGAAAAGAGATATTAGGTTGGTGCAAAAATAATGACGTAATAATGTCGTTTTTTGAGATATTTTTTAACGTCAGAAAACGACATTATTACGTCATTATTTTTGCACCAACCTAATGGAATGAAAAAATAAGAAAGAAAGAAAGAAAGAAAGAAAGAAAGAAAGAAATTAGACAAAATCAAAGAAAAAAAAGTAGAAATAAGAAAGAAAATAAAACCCAATGAGAAAGAAAAAATAGTAAAAGCAAAAGAGAAGAAAATATAGAATAACGAAAAGAATGACGAAGGAAGAAAGAAGAAAGAAGATAGAAAGAAAATATATAGAAAAAAGGAAAAGAAAGAAATGTGATATAAAGAAGAAAAACAATGCTTTCATTCAGACTATAAATATACAACGGAAATCAAACTCAAATGAAACAGACGAAATATTTCCTTCGTTTTTGACCTCATACCACGTTAGTCAGTAACTGTCATATGTTTGCAGTTACTGGCTATGAAAGTATTTGCAAATTAATATTTTACTGACACTGGAAAAAAGAACTTGTTGTGCAACTTTGAAATTAGAATCTGTTAATCTCGCTTGCATATCGTGAATTTTTCCGTTACTCGACAGATTATCAAATATAAAGAGTAAGTTCACATAACTCACGTTCGGTGATATAAGTTGGAATTTCGAACCAAACCCTTTATTTAGTCCACAGGGGAAGATTTTTCTTGTTCCATGTGCCATGCATTTTCTGGACATCTCAGTTTCAGTTATTTTACTTTAGTAATTCAACTCTCCACTCTTTTTTGTTCTCATCTGCTGTGGCTAGGTATTGAACCCACAACTCTTCGGTTCAAGTCACTGGATTACTTCAATCAACGCTTTTATGATTTTGGTCTTTCTGAAATTCATGGCTCAGTATATAAAAACGTTGGTTGAATTAATCCAGTATTAGATATTATTAAAAAAAAACAAAAAACAAATTTCTTTACGATTTACTTTATTAAAAATATTCACTTATTAAGGTTTTAATCCTTAATAAATTACTTTTATTCGATTATAAAAAAATAGTTGTTTTTCTGGTGCTGTGTTGTCTCGGTCCTGAGTCGATTGAGTGCTGATTTGTCCCGTCGCTCACTCGGCGGTGTTGAGTTCAAATGTTCCTCATATTAAAAAAAAATGTACAGTTTGGGCAATAAAGTCAATAAAGTCAATAAAATATTGTAAGAATGGCATTAAAATGTCACATGAAAAAGAATGTTATAAGAATAGCATAAGTATAGGTTTTATTCTTATTTTTATTACATTTTTGCGATACTTGAAACATTATAACGCCATTTTTATAACATTTCATTGCCCAATAAAGTCAGTGTTTTTTTTTATATGAAGAATGTTTCAAAGTCTGTCTATATTTCTGAGATGAGATATTATAATAATTTACATTATTTACATTGTTCGAACTGTTGTCCTCGTCTTCGTTGCCATATTCACGACATTTCGGCCGTTGCACGCTTCGGCTTCCTTCAGGTGATTGGAACTTCGAATCAAACCATTCTTTCGCCCACCGCGGTAGATTGTTCTAGTTCCACGTATCGTGCCTCTTCCAGATGTCTCAGTTATCTTTCTTTAACTCAGCTCTTCAAGTTTTTTGTTCAGCACTGTTGTAGAAACATCGGGAATATGGCAATAAAGAGGAGGTTCGAACAATTTAAATAATGTAAATATTTCAAAGCTTGTAAAATGTTGACCCAAAACAATAAAGAGAGATTGCATAGGTCTAGGTCTATCACATTTTTATCTTTAATAAGACCCACTTAAGTGAAGATATCTTAAATCTAGAAGAGACTGATGTCCTACTTCTTGACAGGTTATTTATCATCAATAAACCTCCTGTAAAATATGTCTATTCTTGAAATTTTACTTTACTGATCCTATTTTAGGATGCCCAAATTTCTGTCATTTTAAAAATCGGGATTTTGGAGCATCTTGACAAATTGGTGACTTGTAACATATGTTTTTGTTTTTTTAAGTCGTTAGGCCACATTCTTTTTCTTCTTTATGTGTCGTGTCCTCTCAAGACGTAGGCAATCGTTGCTCTCCACAACTTCCTGTCCTTTGTCGCTCTTAATAAAATTCGTTTTTTTTTGTTATTTCTCCTAAACCCTGTTCCGCAATCCATTTACAAAAGCTCACTAAGTATGCTATGCGTTGTTTTCCTCTGTCTTGTGAGTATCAAATTTTCAAAGCCCTCTTTCCAATTCTAGTTTCCCTAGAAACTCAACTGTCTCTTCCTGGTGTTAATTATAAGTTTCCTTTTCGCTTCCATTTTCTCTGAAACTTCGTTGTTGCTCATATATTAGGTTCATGGTATCCTCAGCATCTCTGTTGCTTCAAGTCTCGTCTTTTGAAGATTGTCCAGCATTCACTGCCATATAGGAGAACAGATAGACAGTGAAATAGAATTTTTTCTGGGGTATATTTTTTACATGATTTTATAACGGGACCTGGAGTAAGGTTTGAAATGTTAATGTTAATTTTTGTAGAATTATATTTCGTCCATCAGAATTCAGACACTAAAACTCTCTAGTGTTTGAAGTCTGAAAAGTGAGACTATTTTTTTTTTCTCTCACGTAGCTAATCCTGCAGAGATTATTCATGCCTTTGAATCATTCCCTACAATATTCCGGGTAACAAAAACTTTACACTTGAATAGAATTTTATCTAGAATAAAGAGGTCCAGCGATAACGGGATTCAGTTTCAGTAGCTGACAAAAGGAATACTTGCCCTATATTTATTGCTATGTCCATGATATAAATATTCACAGGATGTATTATCATGTCATTAAATGTTATCATTTAATCTTGTAATTTTAGCTGACGGCATCAACTATAATAATCTTTGAATTTGTTTTCCGGTCCAGTTCCACAAATTAATATAAACTATAAAAAAAGAGATAAAAGACTTACCAAATATTGATTCCAAACATTTTCAACACACAACCAATAGTAAAATTAGTATAATTGTAATGAAACCTAAACATATGATGGAAGTAAATTCGTATATATATATTTTTTTTTGTTCTTGAGAATTTACAACAAAAATATTAAACACTATTTTAAACAGATTGTTTATTTACAAGAATAATTTTATATTTACAACATTCTTAAAACTAATATAATTAAAACAAATGCAATGCAATATTTATCATTTACCAGTTTATAAGGAAATAAATATGAAAACATTTTTTACTATGTTTTTAAAATATATGAACCAACTACAACGGAATCCTTATTATTTGCCATTTTATAAAGTTCGAATTGATTGGCAATTAGCCGATGTTTTGGCAACCATTCCAATAAACAATATAATAAATAGTGTTTATTATTTTTGGCGTCGATTCTCAAGAACAAAAAAAAAATGGATGAATTCACTTTCTTGTTTATGTTTTATTACAATTCTAATCGTCGCTTTTTAAAAGAATAAACATTGCCGAGGAGTGAAGGTAGTTAAAATAATAGTTGTGTCAAGGGAAAAACCGTTCTTTTGACACTCCGTTTTTTACAGATGCGACGCTCGAAGTTTGCCAATATTATAGAGACCTTATTCATGAATGTTTTGTAAGAGTTGTATTTTCCTTTCTTAAATTAAAAAAAAAAGAAGCATATGACGAAAATATTGTTTCTTCCATGCAACAGCATTCATATATTTAAATAGAGATATCTGCTTGTACGTGTTGATGTATAATGAAGAATGGATACTAACAAATATATTCCCATCATCATACATCAATAAACACACGTCACACACTTTTTCTTATCACCCATTTTCATAATTCCCATACTTAAAGAATCTAAGATCCGGGCATACCCGCGGACGATGTGACAAGTCTTTCACTCCTACACCAAATATCCCACCGACCAACTACAAATATTCGGTTATTTTTTTATTTTATTTTTTTTTTTTTTTTATTTATTTATTTATTTATTTTTTGCAGACACGAAAGTCTAAATTTTACCGAAATAATTTTGGTTGATTAAATTTCAGCTAGAAAACACATGTAGACAGCAAAACAAATGAAATAGAAATAAATTATGAATTATATTAATACATATAATTCCTTTCTATATATGAAGATGTTCAGAAACGCAATAAGGTTTTTTACCACTGAAATAGGGGCCAACCAACCAAGGCAAACCCCGGACTGAATGGGGTAGGAAACTGTATTGGGAATTAGTTTATCATTTCCTCTGTGCGATAGTATGTCTTTTATACTGCATTCCAGAGTTTAATAGGGGAACTTGCAAATAAAGAATTTAAGTTCTTCATAGGACAGAAGGAGCGATACTGAGACCCGAAAACGTATTGGGATGGCCAAAGATGTATTCCAAAAGCTAAGCAGAGTATTAAGAGACAGGAAAATTGTTGGAAACAAAGAAAAGAGTACTGAGACCGTGTAAGGAAATCACTCAAAATCTATTTACCATAGATAAAATAACATCGGCTGCTGAATTTTTTTTCATTTCTCGTAATAATGAATAAAAAAAAAAAAAAAAAAAATTTTTATTCATTATTACGAGAAATGTTCGCAATACAGGGATTTGGCTAGAAAGAAAGAAAGAAAAAAGAAAGAAAGAAAGAAAGAAAGAAAGAAAGAAAGAAAGAAAGAAAGAATAGAAGGAAGGAAGAAATGTTTAACAGCTGTTTCAGTGAAATGGGAACAGTTGTCAATTCCAGATCTTTTCATTTGTACCCCTCTTACTTCTTTAAATAATGACCAGCATTATTTATAATCGTTATTGTAATATTTTGTTAGTTTTTAAGCTCAAATATTTAACGATTTCTATGGATATTTTATTGTTGTAGAACTCGCCATGAGCTTATTCAATTATCAACGGTAAAATTAACTCATCAGAAAATTCAAATAGGAAAACAAGGAAATTTACAGAGGTTTTTCTAATTTAAATAAATTTGAGTTACATTTGTTTTTTCTCCTTTCTGGTAAAATGCAATTAACAAAAATATTTTAATATTTTAATATATAATAAAATGAGGCAACAAACATTTGGGGGCACGTGGCCGAGTGGTTAGAATGCCCGCATGAGACCTAGGTTCGAATCTCACTGCGGTCGAATTATCAGGAAGGTGACTTAATGTTATCTGCGTGTGGAGGCTTTACCAGCATGCAGTGCCTAAAAACCATACCACAGCTTGATCAAAACCATGTGAGCGAAATTGAGTACAGAAAAATATTTAGGAGTTGTTGATGTTTGTCACAAGTCACCGTGACAGAGGGTTTGAACGTGTTCAGACTGTCGATCACGTCAAATAATTCGCCCAATCTCCGAGAAAATAAGATCCGCTCAGCATAGTCCAAGTATAAACACACAGGTGAGCTCTATGGGTGCTGAAAAATACAAATGTACCTGAGCACGCATCTGCAACAGGGATTGGCTAAACACCATAATAGACAGGCATACTCGGATATTATTTAATCAATAATTACAAAAATATTAACCAACATGTTTATGTAAGTTAATATAATTATAACCAGCAGTAAATACAAATTAATAAAATCTAAATGTAAATTAGTTTTACAGTATTTATGAATAATGAAAGTCAGAAGAAAATATAGACTTTTAGTACAAAATAAATTATGATCTGAAAAGTTAACATATTTATGAAATAAGACATGAAGAGAAAAACAAATACTGAAGTTTATAAAATGTGATATGAAAAGTAATTAAAATGTTGAGCAAATGTTGCATTAAAAGTTAATACAATGTTTATGAAATACGATATGGAAAATTAATACAATGCTTATGAAATGGGACATGAAAAGTTAATACAATATGAATTGTTGCGTGAAAAGTTAATACAATGTTTATGAAACACAATATAGTAAATTAATACAATGTTTATGAAACGGGACATGAAAAGTTAATACAATATTTATGAATTGTTGCATGAAAAACTAATACAATGTTTATGAAACTCGATAAGGAAACTTAATACAATGTTTATGAAATGGTAGATGAAAATTTAAAACAATATTTATGAAATGATGCATAAAAAGTTAATACTCTGTTTATGAATTAGGTTATGGGAATTTAATAGAATGTTTATGAAATGGGACATGAAAAGTTAATACAATATTTACGAATTTTTGTATGAAATGTTAATACAATGTTTATGCAATGTTGCATGAAAAGTAAACAAAATATTTATGAAATACGATATGGAAAATAATACAATGTTTATGAAATGGGACATCAAAATTTAAAACATTGTTTATAAAATTAACAGAATGTTTATGAAATGGGACATGAAAAATTAATACAATGTTTATGAAACTCGATATGGAAAATTAATACAATGTTTATGAAATGGGACATGAAAAGTTACTGCAATATTTATGAAATACAATATGGAAAATTAATACAATGTTTATGAAATGTTGCATGAAAAGTTAATACAATGTTTATGAAATGTTGCATAAAATGTAAACACAATGTTTATGAAATACGGTGTAGAAGATTAATACAATGTTTAAGAAATGGGAGATGAAAAATTAATACAATGTTTTTGAAATGTTTCATGAAAAATTAATACAATGTTTTTGAAATGTTTCATGAAAAATTAATACAATGTTTTTGAAATGTTTCATGAAAGATTAATACAATGTTTTTTAAATGTTTCATGAAAAATTAATACAATGTTTTTGAAATCTTTCATGAAAAATTAATACAATGTTTTTGAAATGTTTCATGAAAAATTAATACAATGTTTTTGAAATGTTTCATGAAAATTAATACAATGTTTTTGAAATGTTTCATGAAAAATTAATACAATGCCTTTTTAGTAGACATATAGGATTTTATTTTCTTAAACAATGAAATTAATTTCAAGTGGACTATATTTATTTCACGGTTAAGAAAATGAAAAACGGATAAAAACTCAAATACGTGTAGTCCCTAGATATAACACGTTTAGTTATAGGAAATAGCTTCGGATTAAAAAATAATCTATTAATAAAAATTTATGTCTTTAAGTACATACATAATTTTAATATATATATGTGTGTGTGTGTAGGGTCGGTACAAGTTTCTTGTCGGCCCCTATCAAGTCTATGATAGGCTACCTGAATCTATGAGATGGGGTCGTCCACTCTACTACATCTCAATTTTAATAAGATATTATTCATATAAAATACAAATTTTATTGTAGCCTAATTATGTACAATAATGGATCATATGCAATATAGGTGAATAATTCAACTAGAAAAATTTAGAATAAAGAGAATGTACCTAAATTCAAATTAGAGATTATTCCATCTTAAGATAAATCAACAATATTTTACGTCAGTTTTTAACATCAATTTAAGATTTTCCTTGTTAAAAAGTTGAATAATTTTAACACAACCAGCATTATGGATAAAAAATAGTGTATTTTATATTATATAGTCGTTATTTTTTTTTTTTTTTTTTTTTTTTACGAGACTTAACATGAACAAAACAAATTCACAGATTTGGACAAAAAGCCGCAGAATGACGTCAAAATCAGCGAAAATTCTTCATCCTTTAGCAGTCAGTTATGCTCAGTTAAATTTGTAACGCATATAAATGTAGTTACAAAAAAGTAAATTTTGTTACCAAACACTCCCTGGCACCCCCAATCAGGCTTATCCCTATGTTCGCGAGGTTCGGGGGGTAATACGCATCTGCACTGTATATAAGTATGTAGATAGATAGATAGATAGGCAGATAGACAGATAGATAGATAGATAGATAGATAGATAGATAGATAGATAGATAGAATTAAATGGCTTTTTTTAATCCGATACTTTCTTTACTTCAAACTTTATCTACTATATATAATTAAATAAATAAAAATTTTAATGATATCTTCCGACTGGGAGTTTCGCAGAGATGCCCACATGTCAGCGATAACATAAATAAATCTGTTAATTAATAGCTATTTATTATAATTATATTACATTATTACCTGTATTAGTTTATTATATGTATATATACGTTTACATCGATTTTAGAATACTGCATATGTGTGTGTGTGTGTGTGTGTGTGTTTACTAGTTATGTCTTTCGTTCCGAGGTAGGATGGTTACGAATCACAATGCATTACAGTACACTAAATGATTTTCTATATTGTAAATCATCATAATCGACAAATGATGGTTCTATATTTCTAGGCTTTGTTCAAGTCACCATACTTAAAAACACTTAAACCAGTTTTAGGCAGGTCACTCAGCAAATAAACAAGAAGTAATTTCCACTCTAAGTGTATGAATAGTTTAATTAACATAAATTTAATTAAAAAACTGAACATTTCATTTTATATTTATCTTTTGATAAGAAAAAAAGATACAAAATATTCAATTTAAAAGCGGTTAAAACATTCAAAAGTGCACTTTTTGTTCCTCAAGATGGAGACGAATTGCACCAAGGCTGACACTCATGACTAACACACATAACCAGTGCTAGCCTTGATAAATGATACGAAAGTGCTTCACTGGGCTCTGAATGAAACAAATATCTCCAGTAACATTGACGATTAAAAGTGGAATTTGAAAATTTAACTATAGAAGTTTGTTTTTCGTTATTTTTTTAATCAAAATTTTGATTCACAATTCATAATTTTTGACCTCATGAAGGAAACTAAAAAGAAAATATGAATTATTATTAATGCAAGCGTTAATGATAGACTTGGTTGGCGCCTATTTGTTTGTTATAATTAAAAAAAAATTCTATTTATAACATACGATAAGTGTTTTTGTTCTTATCCTTTGCGCGCGTGTGTGTATGTGTGCGTGTGTGTTGATTTTTTGGTTTCGTTTTTACGTCATCGTTTAAACAAAATTGTTGCTGAAATGTTAGTGATAGGGTGGCGGTGGTGTCCAAATGTAAATAAAAACGTGGATAAGCAAGCAAAACTGACACTGCTGCAACAGTATTGATGTAGTAATAAACTAACTTGGCTTTCTTATCCCAACCTAGAAAAAGAAAAACACAACTTTTCTTCAAAGATGACTTCTGTCGAAGAGCTCGTGTTTTATGTAAATGGAAAGAAAGTAAGTGACGTTTTTACACTGTTTTACGTTTTGGTTTTAAAAAGGATTTTTTTTAGTTCTTTGACAATCCTTTTATTAATTTTTTATTGTATTGTAAAAGTTTCGGATCAGCGAGCAAAGACAGATAAAAATATCTGCGTGAATGCACTCTACCTCCATGTTTTGTTTTTAAAGAAAAGTTTTTTTTTTTTTATCGAAGTATTGAACAATTTGAGAACAGAACACTCAAACGAAATGTTGTTAAAAATGTTTGGGTAACAAAGTAATTGTAAATAAATATGATGAATATTTTTATTTACAATTACTTTTTTTTACTCTTCGGTAAATTCTTCTTACGCTTTTTCAAGGAAGTTATTTCTTAGGTTTTCCAGATGTTGATGGTCGGATTCTCCTCTATCTTACATTGAAAATCATCATAATCCAAAAATGATGGATATACATGACTTGGCTTAGGTTTTATTTCAAGGGACAAGACACAACCTTCAAGGAACAAATCAATTTTTGCCAGATTGTTCAAATAGTGCTTCTTTTCTTTCAACTTAATCTCAAAATAACAAGTTTCTTTTTAATTTTACTTGTATCAAAAAAATGAATAAAATGTACTGCTGAATAATGTTGATCACGTTTATAATATCGATAATAATAATAATAATAATAATAATAATAATAATAATAATAATAATAATAATAATAATAATAAAACTTAAAGAAAAAATTGTAATCATAAGTACAGCCTACACCTTACGAAAGGCTTTATGATAAAGCCTTTATCTATGTAAAATATGTGTGATCTTAGGGTTTTTGGGGTTTTGGTTTTTTGTTTTTTTTTTTCAAAAAATGCTCAGTAGAAAATGTCATGTCATTTCTGATGTCTCTTGTTGGGACCCAGAATGAAATAAGTATACAGCAGAAATCAAAGGATAATAATAATAATAATAATAATAATAATAATAATAATAATAATAATAATAATTTGGGATGTATAAGAGAAGTGAACAAATTCATTCTCTAATGTATAAATATTATTTATAAACAGACAATATTTTACGAAGTTCTGATTTCAATGGATTTTTTAACGTAAAGTAAATTTAAATATGAATTATTGAATTTTATTTACATTACGTTAAAAACTGTATACAGTTTAACCCGGATATAAGAGAGTTGTCGGGACCGGATAATAAGTCTCTTATATCAGGGTTTCTCTTATATCCGGGTTTGGTCTATTTTGTTTACGTAAGTATGGCTCTAATTTGGGACCAGAGAAAATCTATCTTATATCCGGGTTTCTCTTATATCCGGGTCTCTTATATCCGGGTTACACTGTATATTATTTTATAATTTTAATTTACTTATTATCATGGACGGCGTATACTACACACGCACATCGACCAGGGAAAGCCTGATTCTCGGGGGGTGGGGTGGGGTGGCACGGACAGTGCTTTGTGACCCTCACTATCTTATCAACATTTTATTTACATTCATATACGTTAGAAATTAAACTAAGCAGAAGTGACCCTTAATTAAAGGATTTATGGTTGAATTGTTCACCTATATTGCATATGATCCGTTATAATTATGTTACAATAAAATTTGTATTTTATATGAATACTACTAATCGAGATGTCGTAGAGTAGTGGGATGGGGCGTATATACAGATTCGCTGGGGTTGGGCTTGAGGTCCATGCATTAGTTTTGCTTATTATTGTATTTTTTTTTAATTTCAGTATAATTGCATATTATAATAATTGCTTTTCAAAAAAGATTTCAACAAAGTTTTCTTAATATAAACAAGAATAGAAATCTAAATATAAAATATCCTATGAAAAAGAATATATATATATATATATATATATATATATATATATATATATATATATATTATAAATTTCAAATTATAAATGTTAATTATAATATAAATGACATTAACAAATTATTCTTTTTACTAAAAAGTACTTTGGAAAAGTGAAAAGATTATTTTTAAAATGGGGTAAACAATTAAAAATTAATTTTAAAATATTATATTTTATGGTTTATTATTAATTTAAAATTCTTTTAAAACATTTTTAAATTATCTATAATTATTTTAAAGTATTTAAAATTACTATTTATTTAAAATGATTTTAAAACATTTAATTCAAAATTATGTACTTGTAAATACATAAATATTTTAAAAATGTTTTCTGAATTATTATTATTAAATTATATTGTATTATTATTTCTTTTTCATTAATGTTTACAGTATTCATAACCCATTTTTTATCCAAATCTTGATTTATTTAATTTTAGCTTTCCGTTTTTATGACATTTTTTATGGGATTCTAGACATATCTTCTTCCGTCAGCCATTATCTGGAGAGTTTGTGCCACAATTGCTGTAATTTCGAACAATAAATCTCGAGTTTATTTAAAACTTTTAAGACTAGTAGTAATTATTACTAAGTACATAGAATTATTTAACAATGCAAAATGTCTGATTAAACGTAGCGTAAATATAAATTTAAATATAAATGATGTAGTAAATTATATTTTTTATGAGTTATTAATTTTCCGAAGATCTGATTATTTTGTATGACTTTTGACGTAACTATCAGGAAGCTATGATTTTTTAAACAATACATTTTTTTCTATAAATTAAGTAAATAAATAGCGGAACAAGGTTTAGGAGAAATAACAAAAAAAGAATTATTAAGAGCTACAAAGGACAGGAAATTGTGGAGAGCCATGATCGCCTACATCCAGAAGGAACATGGCACATAAAGAAAAATGAGCTTGAGTAAATGGATGGTGGAACAGGGTTTAGGAGAGATAACAAAAAGACAAAATTTATTAAGAGCTACAAAGGACAGGAAATTGTGGAGAGCCATGATCGCCTACATCCAGAAGGATAAAGAAAAATGAGCTTGAGTAAATAGAAAGCGCAGCAAGGTTTAGGAGAAATAAGAAAAGGACAAAATTTATTAAAATCTACGGAGGACAGTAAATTGTGGAGAGCCATGATCGCCTACGTCCTGAAGAAACAGGACACATAATTAAGAAGAAATATCATCATCCGCCCTTTGAAATGTCTCCTTTTGCTCTTGTCCTTAATCCTGCAGGGTGTATAGCCACTCTCCTCTCCATAACAGCCTGTTGAATGAGGGAGAGAGCAGTATGCCAACCAAACGACGCTGGGGTACAAATATACGAAGCCGATGATGGGTATATACCCACCATAACACCCAGTTTGATCGCAGCCAACCTTGCAGGCGGGACCCAGTTGGAAACACATTTATGTCAGGTAACCTAATCCACTGAAATGGTTTCTGATTAAGCACATTCTCATGTATCTACGTGTGACCCGTCAAAGTAGTCTTGACTTCCTGATCCTTCAAACTTATATGTAACACCTGGCCATGATTCTCTTTCCACTAACATTGCTCATCGACAGAGAAGTACGGTGCCCTAAACGACAAACCAATCTTAATTCACTAAGGCAAAAACATGTACATATTGACATCTCCAATCATTTAAGACCAGAAGCCATGAGCCATGCCTGATGTAGCATCATAGCATTTTATTATTATTATTATGTTTTTTCACACAAGTTTTTGAATACACAGCATACATTAGGTTACCTGTCAAATCACAACAAGGACCTCACATAGACAACACTGTCCTCAAAATATGCGCAGTACCCAAAATAGCCGGTTTTTGGATGAAGTTTGTATTGTATCTCTAGCTGGTCAAGGGAGTCACATAGTTTTAATAAGATTGATCCAAGTGTGCCAATCACCACTGGAATGATCTTGACGTTCTTTTCCTACAATCCAAACAATCTTACTATCTCAACTTTCAAGTCAGAGTAGTTTGCTATTTTCTCAACCACCTTGTTTGCTATATAGGTGTCAATTGGTATGGCAACTACCAATAATATTATAGTTCTTGGTGTCTTTCTCTAGCATAATAATATCCTGGCAGCGATGGTCTGTCTGAAAATCATAGTCACAGAATATTGTGGGCTTTCTAACTTTTGTCACTTGTTCTACTAGGCACAGGCTCGTATCAATTTTTCTGCAACTTGGTATCCATTCTTTCGACGCAATTATTATTATTATTATTATTATTACAGGTTGAGTACCTTTATCCAAAATTCCAGAATCCGAAAACCTCCAAAATCCGAATGTTTTTCAGGTGCTGACATGACTTGTCACAAATCTAATATTTCAGAATGCAACATGGCTACCCGTAGCATAATTATTGCGTTACAAATAAAATGCTGACTTTTTCATTTTTCATTAAATTTAACTGTAATCAGAATCCATGTTTTGTTTTTATACAAATGCCGCACTTGTATGTATTGTAATATTTTAATCAATACACAACATCATTGGTAGAGACTGATAGCTTACTGAATTTTTCTTCTCCAACTGATAGTGATGTCATCGATGATCAACCCTCTCCCTCAAGTTTCTCAAACCTGATGTAGAAATAGTGTTTGGTGTTGCATTTATATATTTTTTGTAAGTAGTGATCATGTATTTTTATACACGTACAAAACATTATTTTTACGTGAAATCTTAATTTCACCATTTAAAAATCCGTGTAAGCATTACATGACTAGCATCATGCATCTGCATATACACAAAATTTATTAAATTTTATTTAAAACTACCTTCAGAGTATATGTATAAGTTGTTCTATGAAATGTAAATGGATATCGTGTTTATGCTTGGGTCTCATTTCTAAGTTGCCCCATTTTTTTTATGTGCTATGTCCTTTTAGGACGTAGGCGATCGTGGCTCTCCACCTCCCTCTATCCCTTGCAGGTTTCAGCAAGCGCCTTCCCTCTGCTTTCTCCTCCAGACCACGTTCTGTCGTCCACCTGCTCAAGTTCGACAGGTATGTCACGCACTGCTTTCCCTTGTCTCTCTTTCCCTCTATTTGACTCGTGAGTATCAGATTCTCCAGGCCCGTCTTCCTCATTAAGTGTCCCAGAAACTTCAGCTGCCTCTTTCTGATGTTAGAGATGCTATATACAAATTAAATAGCCTGTATTTCAAAATCCGAAAAAAATATGAAAACGAAGCCCTTCCGGTTCCAGGAATTTCGGATAAAGGATTCTCAAACTTTGTTATTATTATTATTATTAGTAGTAGTAGTAGTAGTAGTAGTAGTAGTAGTAGTAGTAGTAGTAGTAGTAGTAGCAGCAGCAGCAGCAGCAGTAGTAGTAGTAGTAGTAATATTTTTTTCAGATAATATCTTAATATCTGGCATTTAATGCATGCATATCAGACCACAACCAACAGCAATCATGCAATTTTACTCTAAATGTTCATCCTATTTCGGATTATTCGTGAAGAGGCTTCATTTCTGGAACAGTTCCACAAGGTAATCAATAACAAATTTCTTTATCCAGGTCTCTGTCATGTCAGTCACTTTAAGAAGGGCTACAATGACAACTGATATGATCCTGCCTTTCATCAGTTTTCAAAGCCTTTTTGCGTTCAAATTTCAATGCGTCATAACTGATTATTTTCTCTTCTTCCTTTTGATCTTTTTCTTTGTAATCAAGAGAGGACGCCACGTATTAATGATTAACCTTTCTTTTTCTATGTTATCTTCCACCAATATGTCTGGTTTGTTGTGCTCCCATTTCTTATCTGTTTGTATTGAAATATCAGACAAAATCTTACTTATTTCTGACGAGGTTTTTCTTAGATTTGTGGTTGTACCCAGAGCCGGTGCGTACTACCCCACTTGCTTTTTTCTAAATATATTTACATACGTTACAAATTAAACTAAGCTAAAGATGAAAAGTTTGCACGAATTTTGACGTCTTTCTGTCTTTTTTTGTTCAAAAAACACTGTATAAAATTCATTATTTCCTGTCCATGATATTGAATGTGTTACAATTAGCCGACTTTTTAGCAAGAAAAATCTCAAGTTGACGCTAAAAATTGCTGCAAAGCATTGTTGATTTATTTAAGATGGAATGATTTATTATGATACGTCTCTAATTTATATTTACATACATTATATTTATCTTCAATTTTTCTAGATGAATTGTTTAATTATATTGCATATGATTCGTTATTGTACATAATTTGGTTATAATAAAATTTATATTTTATATGAATACTATCTTATGAAAATTGATATGTAGTCGAGTGGGGGGGGGTCTTGTATCATAGAATCTGTGGCCTTTTCATTCTTGACAAAGAGTTTACGATCATCAGCAAACAAATGATGGTTAATATCCCCTCTGCCTGGTCCCAGGTCATAAGACAGTTTTGTCTTTCGTAACAGAAGAGTGAATGGTATTATCTTAAAGACAAATAGTAATGATGACAAGCTGTCTCCTTGGAAGACATTATTATTATTATTATTATTATTATTATTATTATTATTATTATTATTGTTGTTGTTGTTGTTGTTGTTGTTGTTGTTGTTGTTGTTGTTGTTCCTTTGGTTTCCTGTTGTCTCAGCCAGAAAAGTAACGCCAGAAATGGCATCATTACATTTTCAACTGAGCATTTTTATCAAAAATAAGAACCTTAAGATCACACACATTTTACATATATAAAGCCCTACGTAAAGTACAATTTTTTGTATTTCTTTAAGGCATGGGCTACTAGGAATTTCTTCAATGGGTCGATCGGAACCTTTTCCTATCAAACAGAGGGCTCAACTGGAATTATTGATGTCCTCATGTTCCACATCTTTTAAATTTCCATTTCAAGATTTTTGTATTTTAATAGTTTTTGAAGATATTCAAAGATATATTAACCATTATTATTATTATTATTATTATTATTATTATTATTATTATTATTATTATTATTATCATGGTGTCATAGACTATCTTTTAGGTGTGCACAAAAATAAATTTTCAAGTAAAGGTCTATAAAATACTTCTGACACACACACATATATATAAATAACACGTAGAATGAGTTCAGTAATCCATACAATTTAAGAATTTGGGTGAACTCTCATCCCCGCCTCACTACAGACCCATCAGCCTCCACAGTGTTATTAGCATGTTTTTTCTTCATGAATGTTGTTGATCACCTCAATAGGGACAGCCTCTAGTTCGACAGGAAGTACGGATTTCGATTGTCTCAGACCACAGCTGATATTCTAACTGTCATTACTCACAGAATAAGTGAAGCACTAGACAATAAATACATCTCAAGGACTATCGCATTAGATATTTCAAAGGCTTCTGACAATGTATGGCATGGAGGGTTAATGCACAAGCTCTAGTTGTGGAATCACTGGATGAGTCTTCTCCATTATTAAGTCCTTCGAAACGGGTAGGTCCCTGAATGGAGCTGGTAACCGCAAGTCATCTGAGACGTTCCCCAAGGCTCGCTTAGACCCGTGTTACCCGTACCAAGGTTCGTGGTGAAAAGATTGAATTTAACGTCTTTTGACAAGTTGTCTTTATATGAATGACCTGCCTAAGAATGTATTCTAATCTTTTGCGAATATCTATTGTGATTATACAACGGTATATGGCTACACCTCCAAAACTCTGAATGACCAGAGATTGTCGGCTGACTTCTCCTCTGACCTAGTTATAACAGCTCAGTGAAGGAAAACTTGGCTGGCCACTTTCAATGCCTCGAAAACCAAACTAGTGACGTTCGATCATCATCGAGCAGGCCTTGAATTTTCACCCCACGCGATGAACAGGTGTTCTCTCAGCAAGACTATGTGCTTTGAGCGTCTATTGTGACAAACGTAACCCAAATTTGTGCATACTATCCATCGTATCGATACTATACCGCTCCAATAAGTACCTGACTCAATTCCCTGTCCTCTATCTTGACAAGAGCCAGATCAGGCCGAAAATAGAGTATTGCTGTCATGTATGGTCAGGAACTGCCCAATCTTCCCTTTCCACTTTCGATTGAGTCCAAAAGCAACTCTCGCTGTTCTATCGCTATTTCCGTGGAAGTGTTCAAACAAATTACATTCCTGAGTTCCACCAGTTCCGGCCTTCAAGACTTAGACCCGCCATGCCAAGTCTAGGATTAACCGTTATTTTTCCCGACGTATCCTCATAAACTGTGCCCCTTACCTATTAATCTGTATCCCTCTACCTCGAGTGGTTCTTGAGTCTTGTAAAATGTGAACATTATTTTTAAAAAGAACGTACAATATAATAATACAAATGAGACAAGGAAAAGTGAGAAATTAACTCATCATATTACCTTCTGACGTTTTATCTTTACTAGAAGCTACTACCAAGAGGATGTTTCCTGATCACTACAATCATAACCTGTTCCTAGGGTCAACCGTTATCTTACCTCCATATCTCCATTAACTCTGCCTCTTACTCTGTAGCCCTATATCTCGAGTCGCTCTTAGACTTTGTACAGAGTGAATATCATAGTTTAAAATAATCCTTGTATCAAATTATTCCTTTCTGTCTCGTAGAATCATGTAATTCCTTTAATCAAACAAATGCTGAAAATCAAAGCATTTTGGTTTTCTTCTTATTTTTTTATTTCTTCTTAATTCGATAGTTCACACGAAATCTCATTTTAACGCGAATATTTTGTTGTATTCAAATAACATTCAAACCTGATTTTGAATAAACACTTTTTTTGCTTCATCTTATTCTTGTAGGTTTTTATTGCAAAGCTCAGATCATGTTTACATTTTACCGTTAAAATCAGATAATGGTTATGACTAAATTTGAATGAGCTTTGTTGATTAGTTTGTGGGGGATTCACTCACATCATAAAAGAAATTAGCCTTGTGTTTCCGAAGATAAAAGCATACTTGACAGGATATAAAGCGTACACAACAGGAAAATCATGGTAAATTTTATGTTAATTTCATACAATTTATTTATATATTTTTGTGTACTGGTGTGTTCATTTTAGGTTACAATTGTTTTATGGTACATGTGATAAAAGGGAGAATTTACTCCATAGTATTACAAGCCATATCACAGAGAGAAGTTGGACCCGTGTTGCCCGTACCAAGGTTCGTGGTGAAGAGATTGAATTTAACGTCTTTTAACAGTTTGTCTGTATTTCCAACAGGAACAGTTTTTGTTGCATGCTTGGAGTATTTTTCATTATTTTTTATTTTTATTTAATTAATTTTATAGAACGTTTTTATGTTATTATTTTATTTCATTTTATTTATAATTTTCATTATTATTATTACTATTATTATTATTATTATTATTTTATATTTTATTTTCATTTATTTATAATAATAAGAATAATATTCTTAGAAGCTTTTGTGGTTTAGTCAGTAAATTCCTGTTAAAGCAATCTCACAAGGATAGAGAATTGTGAGTCCGAGTTTCGTTAGCAGCGTCTTTATTTTCTATTGGTCGCGCTGGATTTTTGATTATAGAAGTTGTCGGATACTTGAATGAAGACTAGTCCCATTATCACTATAATGTCACCTGGATGAATGATTGGACGTTGAATGTCGTCAGAATACTCGATTTGTGAAGTCGCTGTTACGTTTCAAATGACATAAGTTGTCTGTTGTAGAATCGAGCGAATGGTGCCCCTCTACACTGGGAATATTTCATTATAAATTTGGTGTCTAAATAAACAAAAGTCTCATCATAACCGATGTTGAATCGACCAGAGGTTTACGATAAAAGGCAACAAAACTGAGATGTAAGAAAAGCTAATCCTAACACCAATGACAGTGCATTATTTAAGAAATTCGTCCATTTTCAATATTGTAATATGTCCAATAAAAAGAAAAAAAATGGTTTAATAAAATATTTGGCAAAATTGAACCTTCGTGTCTGCAAAAAAGAAACAGTATGTCAAAATAAAACGATTTTCCATTGCTATAATTTTAACTACCTTCCATCCGTTAGATTGTTTATTTACAATATTAATTTTATATTTGCAACATTCTATTAGGTTGGTGCAAAAATAATGACGTAATAATGTCGTTTTTTGACGTTAAAAATACGTCAAAAAACGACATTATTACGTCATTATTTTTGCACCAACCAAATAAAACCTAATATAATTAAAACCAATGCAATGCAATATTTATCATTTACCAATTCATAAAGAAATAAAGATGAAAACAATTCTTATTCATAAATTTATAAACATTTACTAAATTATTAAAATATGTGAACTATAAGGAAATTCTTATTATATACCATTTTATAAAGTTCAAATCAATTGGTAATTAGCCGATATTTTTCCAACAATTCCAATAAACAATATAAATAAATAGCGCTAATTTCTTGTCAATTATAAAGAACAAAGAAAATGTATCAATTCATTTGCATATGTTTAGGTTTTATTACAATTCTAATCATCGAATTTTAAAAATAAATATTGCCAAGGAGTGAAGGTATTTAAAATAATGTGACACTATTTAGGTCGCTAGAAGGAATGAAGAAAAAAAAGGCGAGAATTAAATTTAGGTGATAAGAAGCCACCACGAAAAGGACACTAAGCGATGTTATTCTTTTTTAACAAAGAAAAATGCTAAAGGCTTTATTCTCATTAGCGAGGAAGGTAAGGTCGCGGATGTGTCGGATTTGATTTGATTCATGACGGCGCACCGAATGGCGAAAATTTCAGGTCGTTCAGGTGACCTACAGGGCAGAATTCTAAATAGATAAAAATTAATTGGGTCGCAGAAAAATGTTCGATTGGATCAACCGCAGAATTACAAAAACAAAAGACTGAGCCATTGGCTATCTATGAATATCTTTGAAAAAGGCATCTGTTTTGTGCTGGCTATGATAAGAAAATTATTTTATCAGGAATAATTAATGCCAGAATGCGATCTCATCAGATGACCACCCACTTGATGCTGGCGAAAAGTCTCGATTGATAAAGTCCAGGTGATTCGGTTAAGATAAGGTTTGTTGTCGGGCAGAAGAAAGGGAAGAAAGGAAAAAGAAAAAAAAGGAAGATAATTTTTTTTTCTTTGAGCAAAATTTTTTAAACTGAGGCTAGTCTGGCCACACCCACGCCGCTGAGCGCCCATTGGCTGGATGGTGGCATGAGCGTTAGGCGGAGGTAATCATGTAAAGAAGGAGGGGAGGCCTGTTGCGCCCCCCCCCTGAAGGGATAGGTGTGAGATGCCACTGTGAGAGAGAGGGGAAACCCGTTGACACCCTCTGAGGGCATGGTGAGATACCAATATGAGAACAGAAGAAGGTGGGAAGACGAAAGACTTCCAAAAATGGAAAATAATAAAATTTTCCTGACCGAAACAAAGAAGTGGATTGTGGGTTTAGAATTATCAAGGAACCTCAAACTCCGACAAGCCCACCCCGGTTTTGGTCGGCGTCCATATAAGCAGAGTCGCAACGAGTGAAAACCAGTTCAGTACCAGTTCGAGTTCCAGTTGAGAGGCAGTTGAGTGAAGTTCGCAGTTGGAGTTGCACCCGCCTCGCAGAACAGCTGACTGAAAGATATCCACGCAATTCCGAACTCAACTTCTAGCCAAGAACAATTTAATTTTGAAGAACGACTTAGACTCATACCACCAAAACAAGTTTTACGAATATCGCCTGAAGATACACCAAGAACCAGTTTCTTAAAGAACAAACAACTTAAGATGTTAAGACTCGCCTAACAAACACAAAGTGTCACGAATCCATATAGCGGGTTTGGAAGAAAGACGCAGTCCTGTATTCAGCAAGCAGATATAAAATATTGTTATCCTTTTTTTTAACACATTTAAAATTTTCGAGTTATTATTTTATTTTCTTTTACATATACTTGTGTGGTGTTACCCTTGATCGAACTCGGCTTGCATTACGGCCCGGCGACTGATTGATTTCGTCTGCCTAAGATCAATTCACAACGTGGGTAGGTTAGACTGGTAATCAAAACAGTTACTTCGGTAACCAGACGTTGGGGGCGAGCTGGGAACGACAAGGCTGGTACCGAATCTAACCAGATTCCCATCCGAATCACCAAAAGGTTAGAACGTCACGTTTGGTGCCGCGACCAATACCAAGCCAGTTGGTCGTCACAGGACAGGATAGCACGACGGACGCGGCTAGGCAGACGTCACATTTGGCGCAGCGACACCGGGGGACGTCACAATAATAGCAGTGTTAATGGAAAAGTTGTTATCTCAAACGAAACGAGAAAAGAGGTTTTGTAATTCAACAAAATTAAAACAAAACAGCATTTCTTGATAGAATAAATTAAAAATCCCGAGAAATTATAAAATGAGAGTCTGTGAGAATATAAGGAAAGAGTTCAAAATTTTGATCAACCTGGTTAGTAAATTTGCTTTCTATTTACACGCACACACACACATACATATAGGGAATCACTGTACAATATATTGTATTTTTGCGAAGTAGGCGGCACACACTCTAGTTACGTAACTGCCTGCACATTCATAACTGACCTTCTGGACAGAATACATATATATATATATATATATATATATATATATATATATATATATATATATATATTAAAAGTTTTACTTTTGGGAGACTTTCTCACAAGTTCTAATGTTTCCAATAAAATTTGCTAAGTTTCTATATACTTATTCTATTGTCTCTCTTATCTTTTTGTAGATTACATAATTCTAGTTGATAAACATTTTGTTGTTGCTGCCATATTAAACTAGTTTCACTTTCCCAGGCTAACAAAGCAACTTGTTAACCTCTCACAATGTTAACTTTTTTCTCTCTCTCATAACTATTCACATGAAATTGATTATCTATATAATTACCAGAAATGTAAAAATATAGTCTAACAATTTAGTTCCTGGTAAGAAACATCATAGTTTTTGTCTTTTATAATCCTTGAAGATAACTTTTATTTACTTTTTATTATTCATCAGTATAGTATGTGAGGCTTAGGGTTTAAAATGAACAGTTGATTTACCCACACCAAAAAGATTAATGAAGGATGATAATGACGAGGAAACACGCGGGTAATTTTAACAAAACAAAATAAGGAATTTATTCACGAACTTACACGCTTGAAAGTGTCAGTAGCTCGTGTTAGGAAATAAAATCAGAATTCTTAAAGTTCGTAATTTTAACGTACTGTCACGAAGAGGAAATGTTCATACAACAGATAAAATGATCTGACACAAAATAATATTCAAAATAATTTAAGAAACAGGTAACAGAGTTCGTTGCTTACCGAAGGCATATATGGTTTGCATACGTTCAAAATTAAACGTAGAGAGATAGTTTGAAATACTTAGTTTTCTTGGACTATTGAGATAAAATTCTTTGAAGCACCGCGTACTGGTTTGATGCAGATAATATAATTAACGTGTAATTTTACACTGGCGAGTACTTCAACGATGGTCGCGAGGAACTGAAACGAAAGCTCTCACATTACTTCAGACACTCTTCTTATTAATTTAATTTTTCTCCCCATTTTTTTAAAATAAGTATTTCGTGTAGGCCCGCTACTTTATTTCTTTCTTCTTCCTCAGTTGTTTGCAGTAAGTGGGTGAGGTAGTTATTATTTTACGCTCCCTAGAAATATAATGAAAGAGTTCAAAATTTGGATCAACCAAGTTGAGAAATTTGCTTTCTATTTACTCTCGTTCATCTTTACTGGGAGTGTGGGAACATGTTCGCTGTCTTGGTTTTGTGGTGCTGTTGATTTTTACGCCTAACACCAGGGATGGTTGGTGACGAAAGAGAGCGGGCATTGTTGCATTAAATTTCAGTTCACTCGAAACCTTTCTGGGGTTTATGTATTTATATTTTATATTTTTATTATATTTAGTTAATTTCATGATGGGATATTTTCTGTAATTAATGCTAACTGCCCACAAATTAATTACAGAATTTTTCGACTTACATAGACTTTGTTTCCATTGCAAAAATTTGCCGTTTACATACCTACTTGAAGACCCGAATGTAGAATTCAGGCTTATAGTTGTCCAATAAAGTCTATTCTGACGTCACTGTTAAAGCAAGATTGTTGCTGAAATGTCGGTGATGGGCGGGGGGCTGATGCCCAAGTGTAAAACGAAGATAAGTAGGCACTTCTGGTATTACTGCAAAAACTTTGATTTGATAATAACTAGGCTATCTTACCTCACCAGAAAAAAGACAATTTTTCTTCAGAGTAAATTTAAAAGATGGCTTCTAGCTATGAGCTTGTGTTTTACGTAAATGTACGGAAAGTAAGTGTCCGATTTATGTTTTAGTTTTAAAAGAATTTAACTGACAACCGCGAAAATTAGTCTTTTTATTAGATTTTAAGTTTCAGATTTTCTAGAGTTTATTTTTTTCTCTTAGATGTGTGTGTGTGTGTGTGTGTGTGTGTGGATGTATCGTTTAGCTAGTTCTCTAGTTTACAACAGTACAATTTCTACACTTGAAAACCCCAATATTAAAAAAATTTACATTGGAAATACTATGATTGCGTTCAAAAACCGTTGGTATCGACATGTACAGTATTTTAACAATAGTAATTAAAAAACACAAGACTTCGTTGTCCAAGTATTTTTGGAGTTTAAAAGAGAAAAACAAAACATCTACTGTTAAATGGAAATTAAGATAGCTCGAGCATGTAATTCTCTATATGCTCTTTGTTATCTGTCTTTTCCTCCGTTCCTTCTTCGAATAATTTTATATTTTAAACTTAATGCAAGGTTAAAATTTAAAATTTGTCATTTTTATTTTTTATTTTATAGTAAAATTAAAAATTAATCAGAATGATTTCTAAATTAGTCTAACATTTACATTAAGGCATTAATAAATTGTATCTAATGATCGCTGTCAAGTTTTTTTAATTACCATATACTTGTATTTTGATTGGTCATTGCAGCTTACGTAACAATGTTACCCTATTGAGGGGTGTTTGATTGGTTTTGAACTTTTTTAAAACTCTTTATTCTGCAATCAACACTATCACTTGACAAGACACCAGAAGTGTTGAAACAAAATGGCTATTTTTGTAGTGATGTTACAACATATTTATGTTATAATTTTTTAATAAATACTATATATATATATGACATACTTTATGTCATATATATATATATATATATATATATATATATATATATATATATATATATATATATATGACATACTTTATGTCTAGCATAAACCTAAGGACATTCCGAAGTACTTTTTTATTTCTTCACATTGAAGTCTTCGGTAGTGAATGTGCACGTTTAACTTTTCACAGCTTTCAATACTTTACCTAGGTATATGCATCAGGTAATTTATATAAAACTAACGGGGATACCCGGCGTTGCTCGGAAGATCTCTGAATAATAATTTATTATTGACAATTTATTGATATTTTTCAGCCATCTTATGGAAAATAATTGTTCCAACTTTAAAAAATAGACTTCATTGTTTTTTTGGTTTGTTACAAAATAGCTAAATTTAGGAAAATACCACACTACCAATAAATTTAGGAAAATATCACACTACCAATAAATTTAGGAAAATACCACACTACCAATACCACGCTCGAATGGCTGGGGAGTTAAGGGGCTTAACATCCCCACATTTTTATTCAAAAAGACACTTTATTTTTCGAATTAAATTCTAACATAAATACTCTGTTAATGTTGTTTTCAAACAAATAAAAGTTAGATAAAAATTCCTGAACCTTTTCTCAAATTATTATTAATAAAAAAGTAAATAAATTTAAATTAAGATGTATTTAAACATAATTTAATCATTTTTTCAAGCAAAAACTATAGCTAGCCTTACTTCTTCGAAAAATAATTATTTACTATTTATTTTGGAGAATTTAGATTTTTTATGTAAAGTTTTACTTTTAAACATTAATTACTAATTATGTTCAAATAGTGTAGAAGCAAGATACATTGAGAATTTAGTTTTGAAAAGCGATTATGTTTAAATTTCAAGTAATTGAAAAAGAAAAACTCTCTAGTTAAATAAGAATTATGAGTGACAGACATTACTTACGGTCAATGTTGACCGTAAGTAATGACAGTCATTACTTACGGTCAATGTTGATCGTAAGTAATGTCTGTCGTATTTAAATAAAATATAGTTCAATTCGTAAAAGAAATTTTTACGAATTGAACTATATTTTATTTAAATTAATTTTCGAGAAAATAACGCTAGCTATATTTTTTTTTTTTTTTTTTTTTTGCTTTAATAGCACTCATTTGAAAATTATTGACATTTTTGTTACTTACAAACCAAAAACAATGAAGTTTATTTTTTAAAGATGGAATAAAAAATATTTTCCATAAGATGGTCGAAAAATATTAATAAGTCAATAATATGCTCGCACCCCCCCCACACACATACACACAACTGCCCTTTAGGGTGATACTCAATCTGTATATTTATTTTGTAGCCGAACACACACACACACAATCGAATATTTGAATAAATAAATATTAAACTTTTTTTCCAAATAATTATATTTAATATTCTCCTTCTTTTTAATTTACTTTTTTGTTTTAATATTCATTTTTTTAAGTTACGTTTTTATTTACTACAGATGTGAAAAAAAATTCAAGAAAATAGAAATTTTAAAAATACATGCATGTATAACGCTTAGCAGAATTAAAAAGTAAAAACGAACGCTAATCTTAATCTGGAATAAGAATTATTGTCGTTAGTTTTTACTTTTTAATTCTGAGAATTTCGAATGCATTTTATTTTTAAAATATCTTCGTAAATACAAATCATACGAGGATAAAGTTTTCTACGAAAAGCTGGCTTGGGCGATGATGAGTCTGTATATATATTTACTTTGTCATGAATTACTGTAATTTTTTAGTTTTGGCCGGACACACACACATACGGGCAACATACAGGTAACTGCCCCTTATATATGTATAGATAATGAAAGTGAAAAAATGCCATAGCTTTTTCAAATACAATTTTTCTTTTTGTTTATTTGACACCTATTTCCTTTAATACTGTATAGAATGAGCAAAAACGTGTATATCACTATACAGTGTATAGTGCTATACATGGTTTTTGATCATTTCTGCTATTAAAACTATAGCGATAACCCTAGTTCAATGTTAGCGGCAACAATAGCGGCAACCCTAGTTCAACGTTAGCGGTAACAATAACGGTAACCCTGGTTCAACGTTAGCGGTAACTATAGCGATACCCCTGGTTCAACGTTAGCGGCAAGTATAGCGGTAACGCTGATTTGTGACGATACGTTTCTGCACGTCACTGCACAAACTGCGATGACATCCAAGGTAGGCTGTATGTGCATACACACGGTTCGTTATGTTCACAGGTGTGTCTCAATACTAGGGCCGTGACCGAATTCAACAAAGAATAATGACAAATGTTTTTCAAAACACTGCTCGCGAAGTAGCAAAACAATACGATTTCTCACTTAATCGGCAATGTCTTCCTTTGGCTTCGAGAAAGCGAAGTCATGTTATCTTACTAACTTTCAGCACACTGCCTGACCGTCTCACTGACTGGCCGCTACACATACTGCTCGCACTCTCACTGACTGACGATATTCAGTCACATCCCCCCCACAACGAGAGTGTCATGTGGCACAAGGCCTTTTTCACTGACTGACTGCTGGTCCTTTTACTGACCACGCAATTTTCTTATTTTGTTTTTCTGGTGAATCTTTGTCGACCGCATACCTTTTGCGGATCTTGAAGGTCCTCTATAAATGGTTTCAGTGTGTATGACTTAACAGAGTCGCGCACAAAAACATGTTTACAAGCGTGCAAAAGTTTTTGACATGTACGTGAACTTCAAACTCTGTATAGGTGGAATTGCATGATAAGTTCACAATTTTGGCAACCGGATGATCGATGAAGGAAGTGGGGGTCCATTTCTTTCTGCAGACTAACATTGAATATCTTCCTTTACAGCGATACGAACCACTGCTTTGTGGAACTGACGCCCAAGTGGATGCTTCTCCGATCACTACAATCTTAACCGGTTCAAGTCTAGGATTAACCGTTATCTTTTCCAAATATCCCCATAAACTGTGCCCCTTACTTCGAGTGGCTCTTGGAGTAAATATTATTGCAAAAAAATACGAAGTCTCAGAAGAGGAAAAAGAAGTTGCGCCCGCAAATTAGATATGTTCAAAATTACTCTCAGAGCTGACTTCTAACTGCGGTGAAACTTTCCCACTATACAATTTTCTTCAGAATGATATTAGTGTAGATTCTCATACCACCTAAATGTTTCATTAACTGATAGAAGAAATCAGATACAAACTGCTAATCTCTGTCTTTAATAACGACAGCTTGGACTTGCCGGACGGGCGAATAGATAACTACTTTTTGTTTTGTTTTTTTGTTTTTTTAATCATTTCACTCCAAGCAAAGCAATAATGCCATTAGGATGCAAGAGGTTACTAGGAGAGAAAACTTTAGTGAGAAGAATATAAAACAGTAAAAGAATATGTTTCAGGAAGATATGACAACGACTGGCGTTACATTTAAATTTTTTAAAGAACTTAGGTACCAGGGAAACAAGAAATCTGAAGAACTTTTCACAAGTGAGAAATGCAAAAAAAAAAAAAAAAAAAAAAGAATAGAACATACGGTAGCTATTTCAACAGTAAAACGGTAATGCTTAGTTGCCAATCTAGTAGCACGCTTAAATTCATTCAGTCTAGTCTTCCTTGCTCATAGTGAGTGATCTGCTTGATTTTGCTAAGCGGCATGATACAATTGGGCACTCTTATTTTTCTGTCGGGTCCTACTAACATATTTTAATTTTACTTTGAGTGTTTTGTAATTTATTTTCGTTATTGGATTCATCCCCTCCCCGCTCATTTCATGTCATATTTTTATAAGAAAAAAGGGACAAAAAAGCAATTAGTAGCATCCGTGTGAATATGCGATAATATGGTATGTGTTGGATTGACGTGACGTCTCAGGTATTTCCTCCACCTGATGAGGCGCCTTACATTTTCCACATCTTACCAGACTGACATGTGAGGCAATTCTTACCTTCTTAATTGCCAGACAATTGCACTGTAATATTGTATTACTTGTTTACAAAATATAATTATGTAAGGAACAGAATAAATAGTAATCTGATGTTACAACATATGCTGTATATAGCGGATGAATGAAAACATCCCAGCACAGCTATAGCTATTCTTGCCTTGGTCGCTAAATTTGGTCTAATGATAATGGAATATTATGCTCCCTTATATGTTTTTCGGCAAGCGCTCTCCTTTAATTGGGAATAATAATTGCACAAATCAATCATTTAGCTCTCTGGAAGAGGCTCAAATTAAAGATTTTACAATTCCATCATATACACAGCATCACCTTCTTTGAATGAATACCAGTCTTTGACGTTCCACATTGTTGTAAAGTATCTCCTTTTCTTCGCACTTTGTTGTCGAACTAAAGCATTTAAATATTTTACAACTGAATGTTTTGGGCGGTTTTGTGTGTTTTTTATTTAATTTTATTTTATTTATTTGTTTAGATTTACTTACTTTTATTTATTGCTTGTTTTACATGCAATCCACACACAAAAAAGCGATTAATATAACCAAGGTGGTTCAAATGATTTTCCAGTGCTTTATTTTCACTATGTTGGCTATCTTCTGCATTGTATGAGTTGGTGAGCTGAAAAATTCTTTGTCCAATCCACTTCCCCAAAATCTGTCTGGTCATTAAAATACTGATTTGGGAAAATAGGTTAGACCGAAAATGTATATTAACACTTTATTTTTTCATTTTTTTCTGCATTTTTTCTTTTATTATTTTTTTGTTTTTGTTCTATATTTTATTTTGATTCCTTATGCAATTTTTGTTCTTATTTTGTTTTGATTTTTTGTTTGTTTATTTTCACTCATTTTTTTAGCTATTTTTTTCATTTATTTACATTTTATTTTATTTTATTTTATTTTATTATCTTTGTTTCCGTTTATTCTCCGTGATTTTTATTTTTTTTTTTTTTTTTTTTTTTTTTAGAATATGAAACTGACATTCATATGCACATAAATAAAATCAACATTGTTCACTTTTACAGAATTCCATTTGAATTTGCAAAAATACAGTAGAGGAGTAAAATTAGCCCAAAATTGGAGAATAATGTGTTTTTGTCTATATTTCTGAGATGAGCTTTTGTAATTATTTACATTATTTACATTGCTCGCACTGTTGTCCTCATCTTTATTTTAATAATCACGACGTTTCGGAATGGCACGTGGAACTAGAACAATCTACGTCGGTGAACGAAATAAAGGGTTAAGTTCGAAATTCCAATCACCTGACGAAGGCTGGGGCGTACAACGGTCGAAACGTCGTGAATATGGCAATAAAGATGAGGACAACAGTCCGAACTATGTAAATAATTTGTTTTTATTTAAACATACTTATGACTAATATTCCTTTGTCATTTCAGATCTGTGAAAAAAATGCTGACCCTGAAACAACATTACTAACGTATTTAAGAGAAAAATGTATCCACGCTGAATTTGTATTTATTGCATTACGACAGTTTTGTGAGAGAGGGAGATGATTTTTTTTATGATTATTATTTTAAGGTTTTCAGTAAAAAAAAAAAAAACAATTTGTTATTTATTTTCAGTGTTGTTTAGTTTGGCACGAGGCCAAAATATTTGAACACCCGTAACAATCAAACTTAAATATATTAACAATTTGTTTTTCGATAATAGTTTCTCAACCTTCGCTTATTGTTAGGATTTCTTTTCGGGGTAACTCTAAAATTCTCTTAAACAGCTGTGTGGGTGTTTAAAATACACGATAACAAAAAGTTTAAGAAAAAAAATCAAGCAATATGAAGTTTAAAATTTGTATGAAAAATGATTTCAATCTTATTTATTGATTCTTAACCACAAATGACCAAAAGATTTAGGCCAGTGTTTCTCAACCTATTCAAGCAACGGCACACCTAGGAGCAAATAAAAATATCACGGCACACTTAGCAAAATTTTAAAAGGATATACATTTAAATATTATTAAATAAAATCATAGATTGAAAAAAAAAACATGGAGTGAAAAAAAAAAAAATACACGCACACACAAGTATGAACTTAATTTATTTCAATGTTTCTATTCAGCTATTTGTGTAGTTTATTAAGTATGAAACTTGTGCCTGGTGTTTTTTCGTGATTTCTTCAATGTTTGGTCGAATGTACGATAAGCAAACCATTATTTCTTCTTCAGTTGAGCGTAGTATTTCTCGCTTCTTATTTTTAATCTTATTTAAGATTAAGAAGCCAAATTCACATAAATAAGAAAGAGAAAACTGCAATAAAACTGATAAATCCTTTTTAGTAAAGTGGGATAAAAAAGTTTAATATTTATTCAAATAATAACGCTGTACCATTATTAATTCTACGACTTCTACGCAGTATATATATATATACTGTATGTATGTATGTATATATATATATATATATATATATATGTTTTGTATGTATATATATATATATATGTATGTATGTATATATATATATATATATATATATATATATATGTATGTATGTATGTATGTATATATATGTATGTATGTATGTATATATATATATAAATGTATGTATGTATATATATATATATATATATATATATATATATATATATATCTGCCGTGACAATATTTCACAGCACACTTAAGCGGATCGCGCTAGTGCTGCGGCATAGCAGTTAAGAATCACTGGTCTAGGTGATAAGAGTCGCTAGTACCTCAGCTAGGTATTTGTGCTGATGACACAACTATTTATTCCTGGCTTAATAGTAAGTCTCCATAAGACCAACAGCGGTTGTTCTCGAAAATAGCCTTCAATCAGTTGTTAACTGGGGCAAGAAATTGCTTGTAAATTTGAACGCCTCCAAAACGAAACTGCTACCCTTTAATCATGATAGAGGATCATTTTGCTCTCAAACAACATGGCTGATGTTAAGCGTCATGAGAGAAACTCATTACACCTACTTACATATTATTTGTATTGAGATGAATTGAAGTGATTATATTGAATCAATTTACGGGTCTTCTGCTAAGAAGGTTTGTTCATTGCGTCACACCAGACCATTTTTCTCACCAGAATCTATCTTGCAAATTTAAAAATCTACCATTCATCCGTGAATGGAATATTGCTGCCATAATTGGTCTGACGCTCCTGTTAAATAACTCTAGATTCTCGACAAAATCCAAAGAAGGATCTGTGATATTATTAGCCCTGGCCTTGCATCTCGATTTCAATCACTTTCTCACTGGCGTGACGAGGCTTCCCTCTGTCTTTTCTATGATTATTTTTATGCTAGTTGTTATAACGAGCTTTCCTCCTTAGTACACTGACCGCGTGAATTTAAGCATTACAACTAGATTGACAACAAGGTCTTCTCACCTTGCGAGCTCTCTATCGGTTTCTTGATTCCTTGCCACCTACAATCATCAAAAATATAAATGTAGCATCAATTGACATCTTCTGTCCTTCTGAAAACTATTCTTTTATTGTCCTTTCTCCTTACTAAAGTCTTCTCGTTTTCTTCCACGCCCAGTAGACTCCCTTGCGTCTTAGTGGCATTCTCGTCTTGCTTGGGGTAAAATTATTTTTTAAAAATAGGTTAACCTTCAAGACAAAATCAGATCCTTCTGTGTGACAAAAATCTTCTTTGTATGGACAAGCAAGGTTAAAGACTCCTATCTATCCTGATATTTACTCATAGCTGGCGGTAAATAGTGGATTCGTATCTTTCTGATGGTTCTTGGAGCGAAATGAATGCAAGCAACCACGACTGAGATTCATATTCGGTTCCTTGATTCCGTCTTAGTAGCCATTACGCCACCTGGCACCTTCATTGTTATTAAACAATAGAAGAATAAACAAACATTCTGATAAAATGATTAACTGATTTCATGTTTTGTGTCCTTAACTCGAGTGTCCAGTACTCCTCAAAGGAACCAAATTAGGATGCGCAGAAGGAGGGTGTGGAGCATGCACAGTCATGGTTTCCCGTTACGACCGCCAAAGACAGAAAATCCTGTATCCTTTTTTTAAAAATGGATAGAATAGATAAAAAGAACTTAATTTTTAAAATAACGTCATTTAATAAAACCGGACATTAGGTGATTCTGCCAGAAAGTTTCTGTAAGCCTAACATATGATAGAGCGATATTCAGGTCAACAGGATGAAAATATTCTGTGAAAAAATAAACTAAAATCTTGGTATTCGTATTTATATATATATATATATGTGTGTGTGTGTGTGTGTGTGTGGTAGGACTGACTCTCGGCGTTAAGGAAACGAAATTATTTTTCTGAACGTTACTTTTCTATCAGTATAAATACAGGTTCCCTAGCAAAATCGCTATATTTTCCTTGATAAAGTTCCACAGGGAACAAAACGCATTGGCATAAAGGGTTTTTTTTCTCTTGTGATTTCTCTTATCAATATTGTGATTGCATATACTTATTTATATCTGAATTTTAGACATAAACACACACACACACTTACACATATGTGTGTCTGTGTTTGTGTGTGCGTATATGTATATGAATTGGGATCAAATACAGATCAAATATGGATTGGAACCCGTCAAAAATAAGGAACAATTAAGAAACGTTTATAAATCTAACATGTTTCGCTTTTATTAAAGCTTCACCAGAGAATGCAATATGTAGGAAAAAAAGAACATTTTAGTATTTTTAATTTTTGTGTTGTTTACTTAACCAATGAAAAACAAACAACACAAAAATTTAAAATGCCAGAATGTTCTTTTTCTCTTTCATATGTCATTCTCTGGTGAAGCTTTAATAAAAGCGAAACATGTTAGATTTATAAATGTTGATGGGGAAAACGTTGCTGCAAATCGGCTTTCCTGACGTAGAACCATCCCTAGAGGGACTGAGACTTTCGAGTCCAACCGTCAACATGACTAGGATCTGTGACGTTCTATCAGAAGGGCCCGGCACGCCCAGCCGCGTCCACCACGAAAACTCCTCTGTGACTCCTGCTCACGACTCTTCAGGAGTAGATTGGGCGTTCACAGCCATCTCCACCACCGTCATGACGATTCGAATGCGAGCGTGCGCCGACGAATAAATGTCTTCTATCTATTCCTTAACCTATATATATATATATATATATATATATATATATATATATATATATATATATATATATATATATATATTGCGTGTGTAGCACTCACTTTTCACAGAGTGCATATATATTACACTGATCTTAGACAGAAATGACGTGAAGTAACATTTAGATACTAAGTAAAATGACCAAATACTCCGATTCTTGGCAGAAGCGCGAAGTCATTTTTACGGAAATATGTTAGTGTCGTAATGAATGCAATTAATTGCCGTATTATTCATTATTCAAGAACATTCATAAAAAATGGCTTTGTCCCATCTAGAATTATTAATAAACAGAAATGAAATGAACAGTGTCGTCTAAATTCAAACTTTTCGAAATCCTTTACATCACTCTGGGCATTCCTCGAGCTCCCAGAATTTACAGGTCTCCCAGAATTTGTTTGTGCCTTCTTTTCCCCCCGTTGTGCTTTCTTTATCAGTACACAGGAATTATTCAGCTAATGCATGCTTGATGCCTGTTTGCGCAGCTCATGGTTTGGCAATTACTACTGTAGAAGGCATAGGTAGTATTCAAAATGGACTCCATCCAATACAGGTAAGTGAACGCTTTTCTTTGTTCTACAAAGGATAAATTGTAAGTACACTTAGTCGTGTAAAGTTTTTTTGTTTTTTTTTTACAATCGGTCATTATGACCTTAGAAAACACATTTTTAAATACAAAAGCAGAAAGATAATAAAAATCTGTTTAAGACATTTTACGACTAAATAAAATTAATGTAAATACCAACAATCTGAGGTGTCATCTTACTTGAGTGATTTTAGCATTTGTAAAGATTCTTTCTTTCTTTCTTTCTTTCTTTCTATATAGTTCTCTCTATCTCTTTGTCTTTCCCTCTATCTCTTTTAACAATTTTGATAACTTCTGTTCAGATATAATTTTTTTATGCAATTTTTATTCATACAATAAATTTTTTTAGAGGATCGTTGCGGATTTGAATCAACACACAGCAAAGTAAAGGGCCACAAATGGTTTTTAAATATAAAATATCTTTATTTTCGTGTTTTTAAAACTAATTTTTTCTCGGTGTTTATGAGTGTTAAAGAGTTCTTGTGTTGAAGTTCCTTGTTTGTAGATTTTGGTTAAGATGAAAAAAAATGTGATTTTTTCGCGTGTACATATGAGAAAAAAGAAGCAAGGGAGAAAATGGGGAGGAAAATGTGCCACCTATCTTGGTGAGAAAATGTATAAATGTCACGTAGCATGGTGAAGAAGAATGTAAGTGTCAAGTAGCTTGGTAAGGAAAATGGTTGAATGAGTAAGGGAATCTCTTTGAAGCCGCGCCTTGAACAGATGTCACATGTCTCGTCTCCTTAATTGTTATGTCCGTCTAGAGACTTTACTCAAATACTCTTCAAATGGATCACGAAGAATTTTTTTTTTTTTTATCGTTGGCGGGAACGCGACCTGTTGGTTGAAAAATGTTAAATATTTATTTTTAAAGGATTCATTTATTAACCGGATGGATGCGTGAATTCTCCGACTCAGAAACCTTTTTTCTTTTGTCATTTGATGATTGAATGTCTTGGTGTTTATTTCCGTCTTAGCTCCACAAGGTAAATACGAAATATAAAATCTGTAAAAATTTTCTAAATTTCTTTGATTTTAGGAAAGAATTGCTAAGTCCCACGGTTCGCAGTGTGGGTTTTGTACACCCGGTATTGTTATGTCAATGTATTCACTGATCAGAAACAAGCCAAATCCCACTATGGAAGATATAGAAAATGCGTTTCAAGGTAAGAAATCTTCTAATTCATTTCCAGTACAGAAAACAAAAACTTTCTAAATTATTAGGTTGGGTCACAATTAATTTCCGTTTTGTTTATCAATTTTTTTATATGAAGTACAATTATATTTTAGTCAATTATATAATCACTGTTATTTGAAATAACTTGTTGCCACATAACAGGCAGCTCTCTTCGATTACTTTGGAGTAAATTTCCACAGGTTTTGACGTGAAAAAGTTTTCAAGTAACTTTTGAATTTGATCTTCATTAGAGAAGGTTTTCTGATCAGAAGCGTTTTGCAACAATCTAAAAATGTAATAATTGGTTTCTACAAGGTCGG
Source organism: Acanthosepion lycidas (assembly GCA_963932145.1). Taxonomy (NCBI): domain Eukaryota; kingdom Metazoa; phylum Mollusca; class Cephalopoda; order Sepiida; family Sepiidae; genus Acanthosepion; species Acanthosepion lycidas. Next base: position 34,922,253 of record OZ010601.1, on the reverse strand, counting down.
GGGAATATGACAAGTGACGGTAGAATAGAGCAACTGAGTTCCAAATCTTTTTCCTGTGTTGTTCTCTCCTATGCAGCCTTGCATTGTCATTCAGCAACATATTTCCTTTAATCCACCGTGTCTGCTTTCACTGCCGTGCAAGAACTGAAGTATGTTAGCGCACATCAAATTTATTCTTAACTACCACATATAATTAGTAGTTAGGATGACACATTCGCCATTCCAAATGGACCCCTAAAACGGAAATTATTTATGACTTAACCTTGTTTTATGAATTTTTAAAATCATATTTTATCAAGTTTTTTTCTTCGATCCGACTTTTTCACAAAAAAATTAACTGCATGTTTCTGAATCTTAGAAATGCTCCACATATCATCTCCTTTTATATTCTGTGTCCCTTCAAGACATTACCGGTCATGGCTCTCCACAATTTCCTGTCCTTTATAGTTCTTACTAAATGTTGTCCATTTGTTATCTCTCCTAAACCCTGGTCTTCCAGATTTTAAGTATAATTGTTCTTTTTGTTTCCACTTTCTCTAAAACTTGGTCGTTACTCACATGCTCGGTCCATGGTATTCTCAGCATCCTTCTGTAGAAATACATTTCTGTTGCTTCAAATCTTCATCTCTGAAGAGATTGTCCAGCATTCACTTCCATATAGGAGGACTGGCATTACATAACAGTTCAATATTCTTTTCTTTGTTGCTAACGAAATTTTCCTGTTTCACAATATTCTTCTTAGCTTCTGGAAGGCAACTTTCGCTGTCCCATTGCGCCTTTGGATAGCAGTGTCGCACTATACCACCTGGGAAATTTAAATTTTACGATTATAAGAGGCTAAACGTGATTGGAAAATAACTGTTTTTCTCCTTTAAATCAATGTCGGTTTATTCTTTGTCTGTAAACACTTTGTGTTATTTTAATATCACTCATTTTTATTATATGATAATTACATTACATTATATCATATTACATTACTTGTAATATATATTTTTAGGTAACTTATGTCGCTGTACGGGTTACAGACCTATCTTGGAAGGATTTTCGACATTTGCTAAGGTAAACATCTATATATACATTTTTAATCATTCCCGCCCAAGCAAGGTGATAATGCCACTAGGACGCAAGCGATTGCTGAGAGTGAAAGAGAATAAGAAGACTTTAGTAAAGAAGAAAGGAGAATAAAAGAACAAGTTTCAGGAAGACGGATGACAACAATTGTCGTTGCATCTTGAAGATGGCAGGAAAGCAAGAAACCGGAAGAGTGTTCCACAGGCGAAAAGTGCGAGAAAAGAAACTAATTCGAATAGAACCTAATGATTAAATCTAGCTTGTTCGAAAGTAAAATGGTGAGACCTAATTGCCAATCTAGTAGCACGTTTAAATTTATGCAGTCATGGTACAAAGGAGGAAAGTTCATGAAACAGAGGTGAACCACGTCACAGCGATGGGAAAGTAACTGAAGCCGAGATGCCAGATCAGGACCGATAACATTATGTGTGTATGTGTGCGTGTGTATGCGTGCGTGTTTGTGTGTGTGTAATTATATTGTTGATATTAGGTTGGTGCAAAAATAATGTCGTTTTCTCACATATGTTACTATGTGAGAAAACGACATTATTTTTGCACCAACCTAATATATATTGCATATATAAAATTATGCTGTTTAAAATGTGCTATATGTATCTGGGTATAGTGCATTTGTATATATAGACATTGTGGACATAAAGCCCAACATTTTATGATTATTGTCAGTTTCCTGCCTAAAACTCTTTTCAGACCACGAGTCACTGCACTTTGCGCGGGATCCAGGTATAGGCCACTAGCCCTTCCTAATTATTATAAATTAATTATTAAATAAATAAAATATAAAAGGAAAAGATCAGGATTGTAAAAAACCTAAAATATTAGCCCACCAAAAAGGACAATAGGAGCCGGTTTCTGTCTTCTACTTCTCAAGAGCCTGTAATATAGAGCCCGCGCAAGGAGTAGTGACACGTGGTCTAAAATGGCTTGAATTATGAAGCTGACAGTCACCATGCAGTGGTGATTTTTATGTCCACACTCATATGGGTGTGCATGTGCTCATATATACACGTATGTACATAATGCACTTATGTTGATCACGCTGTAAGCAGTTCTGTTGATATATGAATACTGACAATTTAAAAGTTTTTTATTAAGTACCATTAATGCTTCAGTCACATAAAAAGTTTTATTAATAAAATGCGAATATGAACGCATATGTCTAATACATTCATAGATGATATTCTTTCTTCAGGGCTGCGGAATTAATGGTAAATGCTGTCAACAAAATGGAAATAAATCAATAGACAATAAAGTAAGTCGAATTTCCATTTTGAAAATTCAGAGAATAATCTTTATCTTCAACTTCTTCTATTTGCCGTGTCTCTTCAGGACGTTGGCGAATATGGCTGTCCAAAATTTCGTGTCCATTATAGCTCTTAATAAATGTTTTCGCCGTCTATTTAATCAAGGCATATTAGTCAAATTTTATGATGGGTATTTAAGCCAATGACTCCAATTTCATAAAGCTTTTATTCCAACTGACATTTGACGCTGTTCTCAATAACCGAGAGTAAATACAATCTTCTTCTAAGTACTGTGTTCCTTCCGGACGTTCACGATCATCACTCTCTACAATTTTTTGTCTTTGCAGATCTTAGTAAATTGTTCTCTCTCCTAAACCCTGTTCTCCAATCCATTTACTCAAGCTCGTTGGCTATGCGTTGTTTTCCTCTCTGTCCCTCCTGCCTTAAATCTGTACTGTGAGTATTAAATTTTCCAATCTCTCTTTCCCCAGAAATTTCAACTGTTTCTTCCTAGTGTTAAGTATAAGTGTCCGTTTTGTTTCCATTTTCTCTAAAGCTTCTTCGTTGCTCACATGTCCAATCTATGGTATTCTCAGCATCCTAATATTTTACAAGAAAAAGATTCAAAATGTATTCAAAGAATAAAAAAATATATACTTGCTTACAACAAATGGAATGAGAATCACATTTCTGTTACTTCTGGTTACTTATCCAGCACTTGCTACCATATAGCAGGACCACTATTGCATAATAGTTCAGTACTCTTTTCTTTGCTTCTAACAAAAATTTCCTGTTTCTTAAGAGGGGCATTAACTGATAATCAGTAATTAGCATCTCTCTCTCTCTCTCTCTCTCTCTCTCTCTCTCTCTCTCACTCTCTTTTCTTTTTATGCGCCCTAGAAATGACTCTTTCTGATGTTAAGTATAATGTACTCTTTGTTTCCATTTTCTCTAAAACTTCTTCGTTGCTCACATGTCCAGTCAATGGTTTTCTCAGCATCCTAATATTTTACAAGAAAAAGATTCAAAATGTATTCTAAAACTTCGTCTGCGGAATTAATGATAAATGCTGTCAACATAATGCAACTTAGTAGACAACATATTTAGTGGAATTTCCATTTTGAGAATTTAGAGAATATTCTTTATCTTCACCTAAGTCATCTTTTGCAGGAATTTACTCGAAAAAAAAAGGGCTCCTGCTGCCAGCGGCCAATTTTCTGCGAGTAATCTGGCCCTTTTAATTGGGCAGGCCTGCTGGAGAAGATACAAAAATATGCTTTTCGCTGATGACAGCGTGAAACTCGCGATAAAAATCTAAATATGAGTAAATAGGTCTGTCCGTTGTCCGGTTCACACATCTCCCCGGTCTTTTAAACAGGAGTAGATGTTTATCCTTTGATTCCTGTTTAGGATTGGGTTTCCTGTTCTAAGGTCTACTTCAGCTCCTCACAATTGAATTGATTAGATGTAATCGTAATTTCTATGCTAACAGTTTCTTTTCTTGCACTTCTCGCTTGTGGAACTCGGTTCTGGCGCCATGCTTTCAAGCCAACTTCGATCTTGAAAAATTCAAATTGCAATGTTAATCGTTACCTACTGTCCTCCTCTTGATTACTCATCTATTGTTCCCGCTCTTTAATAATGTTTTGCTTTTTTTCTTATTCTTTCACTTTGTGTCTTAGTGGGTTTACTGCCCTGCATGGAGTGATATGATTAAAACAAAAGAAAATAAATTTGGTAAAACAAACAATACTTGAAAAATATCTTTTTCTCCTGTTTGGATGAGCTCTTTTATAATATTCTTACAGGATTGCGGAGTCAATAGCAAATGTTGTCAACAGCGTAACACTGGTTCACTCCAAAACAACAAAGTAAGTATTTCATTTTTATTCTTCAATGTTCAATAAATTGTTTTTGTTTTCTTATTAATACTCTATGCATAGAATTACGGTATAAACGTCAAACACACCAGCCAAAATCCTAGTCTTTTCGTCATGCATATCCTGTATCAGTAAACTAACCCTCATATAAGGAAACGATAATTTAAAACCTTCGGAAAGAATAAACATAAAATGGTTGAAATTAGCCAAATCAATATCATAACTATGATATTGATCATATATATATGCGCGTGTAGGTGTATATACACTACAGTTCAAAAGCTTGAGGAAACTCTTTAAAATTTTTAAATTGGTCAAAAAGTAGTTGCTTTGTACTTTAAGTAAAAGAAAATCATTATACATGGTTAAAATAGTGAGACATGATTTTAATTAGAAATGTTTTTATGACAAAAAAAAAAAGTATGTTATGATTAAATCTTGCTCTCGTCAAAATATCCCCCTTTAGTCTTGATTACTGCAGTACAAATTTTTGGTATTCTTTGCAAAATTTTCTCAAAGCTTAAGTTGATTCCATTCTTTTTTCAATGACTTTAATGACACTTTTTCATTTTTAGATGGAAAGGTTTCACTCTTCTGTCAAGTTCATCCCATGCTAATTTTGAGGGTTGTTTCACACTTTTAAACTGTAGTGTATCTGCGTGTGTGCTCTATTATAAGAAACGAACAGATAATGACGACATAGCCTTTTGGTATCGAATTACACGCTTCATTGTTGGTGAACAAAATTCTTTAAAAAAGCTGGCGAAATTTAATGTTCAGATTCAAGTAACGTTGACTATTTTTGGTAGTTTTTTAAGAAAAGAATTAAAAAGCTCAGAAGTAGACAGTATGACGCTTTTACACTTCATCAATTTAAAGTTTGAAAACAAAAAACAATCTAAGTTCACTTGCTATGATTAGGAAATAGAATTTTGGCAAATATGACTTTACATTTTTGAAAGCAAATCACTTATTTTATTAATCTTTTTTAATAGTGTGTTGTTCGTTTTTGAGAATTGCTAAACACACATACATACACATACATATATATAGATAGATATAACAACTCGTTGGAATAGTATCAAACTCTGTTCCAACGAGTGTTTATACCTGTATAGCCACGAAACTCCGAAGTAAACATGAGTTAAGTGAAAAAAATTTTTCATATTAATTCTATTAACGCTCTATCTTCGATTTTGAGAGCTCTACTACAAAGCTTTATTGCTTTAAATGCTACCTTTACCAGCAAACCACTGAAAAACCAGTAGTTTTGGCCTCAAAAACAGTATTTCCAATTTTAACTATATATATATATATATATATATATATATATATATATATATATATACTATCAGCATGGCCAGGCGTTGCCCGTGCTTGATTCATAAATCGTACGACTCATACAGCAATCGCTATCACTTGACTTAAAATATTTTTGCCCTTCTTTGCCTTTAAAGGAGTGCCCTTTGCCGTGCTGATGTTGCTACATGCCTTACTTCTTGCCTATCTCACACTGCGAATTTTTTCTAAGCTCTATACTAAACATTAAATCTGTTACAAAAAAGAACTAAACAAAATGAACACAAAACGATCAGCTTTAAAAAAAGGACTCGTAACTAGAAAAACCGAATGAAAAAGAATGTTAACAACAAATACTTTTTCACATCCAGCCCAGTTCTGCGGAATCAGAATCAATGTTGAGCTTAAGCAAGCGAATGAGCCAATTGGAGTAAAGTGCTATGCAGATTTAAATTTTTCCCACTTGTGACGAATGCAGCTATCGATTTTTTTGCATGCTAGCATGCTTGTTAACATTCGTGTCAGTCAGCTGTTGGCTCTCACGCTGGCCAGTAGAATCTTCCTGCCTATTCGTGGCAGCCGGCTACAGGCTCTCACTCTGGCCAGTAGAATATGGCCGCAAACTACATGAAAAATGCCGTAGAAGCATGAAAAAATCGATTAATTCCACTATCGGTAGGAGTTGGGAAATGCAAAGTCGGTCTTGGCCTTTCTGATAACTTGGAGCATGTGCATGTAAATTTTGGTGCAAATCCGTCGAAAATTACGACCGTACATTCGTTACACACACACACACACACACACACATCCTGCCTTTTATAGATAGAGATTCCCAAAACAAATATTCAACACGACTAATGTTGTCCGTAACTCATGTCTGTCTCTCTTAATTTTAATTTAAGTAAAGTTTTTTTTCTTTTCAAATACAAATATAATTTGAAATTTAAATATAATCCCTTTTCAAAAGTAAATTCTCATTGTATCTCACTTGTTCTTTCTTTCAAAATAGTTAGTAATTAAATTCCTTTACAGGGAAATGTTTGCTTCTTTCACTTTCTGTAAAAAGAAAATAATCACTAATGTAATGTTTAAAAGTGAAACATAAAAAAAATACAAATTCCGCTCCAAAATAAATAATAAATAATTATTTTTTCAAAAAAGTAAGGCCCGCTATAGTTTTAGCTTGAAAAATGACTAAATTAAATATGTTTAAATATATCTTTAAGTTAATTTACTTTTTTTATTAATAATAATTTGAAAAAAAGCTAATGAAATCGATTTGACTTGTTTGAAAAAAACAACATTAACAGAGTATTTAGAAAAATAAAGTGTCTTTTTGAATAAAAATTATCATCCCCTTCCCTGTGACCTATATATAGTGCCTGTTCACGAAACAGTGATAAAAGCTATGAAGATCGCTTGTAACATGAAGTTGCAAGTGTTAATTTATATGTCCTCTCTCCTCTCTCTCTCTCTCTCTCTCTCTCTTTCTCACTTTCACTATATATATATATATATATATAAATAAATAAATATATATATATATATATATATATATATATATATGTGTGTGTGTGTGTGTGTGTGTGTGTGGCTGTGTGCATATGTAGGTACCTGTGTATGTGCTTGAGTCTGTGTACATAATGCTTTTATGTGGACCATATTGTAAGTTGCTCTATTGATATATCAATGCTGACAATTTATTAGTCTTTTTTCCTGATGAAGTCCCATTAATGGTTCGATCTCATGAAGAGTTTTAATATGAAATGCTAATATGAACGCATATGTCTAATACATTCATATATGATATTGTTTCTTCAGGACTGCGGAATTAATGGTAAATGCTGTCAACAAAATGGAAATAACTCAGTAGACAATAAAGTAAGTCGAATTTCCATTTTTAGAACACAGAGAATAATCCTTATCTTCAATTTCTTCTTCGATGTGCGTTATACAGTTTGAGCTCTATGCCTTAATAAACGCGTTATAAAGTTTGACCTTTTGGCCTTAAGAAACACATTATACATTTTGACTTAAACATTTATAAACACCTTATAAAATTTGAGTTATATGCCGTAATAAACATGTTATAAAATTATGCTTTCATAAATGCATTGTAGTATTTGCCTTCATAAACGCGTTATAAAATTTTGGTTATATACCTTAATGAACAAATTATACAATTTGAGTTATTTGACTAAAATACACGTGTACAATTTGGCATATGCCTTAATAAACGTATAATAAAATTTACCACATATATCAGTAAACGCATTATCAAATTTAACTTATATACTTTAATAAACACTTTATAAAATTTGACATATTCTGTTAGGGGAAGCTAATTTACTTTCCCTATAAAGGACGATAACTGAAGATACAATTGAGTTACTTCACTTGTCAGGAAGACGAGTGCGGAACTTCTGAATTAAACATGGTGACCAGCTGACACGCACGTGGAATTCATGTTTTCGATCCAAACAGACAGTAAATGGATAAAAGATTTATTATATGTGAAAATACACTTGTCTTTTATTTTTATTCGTTTTTTTTTCTTTCCAACAGCCTCGGATGTAACAAATTTCTTTCTAGATACGCTATAAAATTTAATTCGTTTCATAAAATAATCAGGAGTTGGCTAATATTTGATAATAACTGCCAAGGTAGTCTTTCTTTTTTGCTTTTGAATATGCACATTCTTATAGATATGTTGTCTAATCTGTTGTGTCTGCATTCTTTGCAGGTGAAGAAAGATAGAAATCTATACCCCGTCTCCATTAATATTTTTATAAATATTTTGTCACTGTTACATTTGTTGATGTTATTCTACATTATATGTTCAAAATATATATTTTTTAATACTTGATAATTTTATATCAAATTTATCACAAGGGAAAAGTTAAAGTAAACATTATATGCTCAAAGTTAAAATAAGTATGTTTAAAATATGCATTTTTAATCATTCTTAATTTTATATCAAATATATCTCATAAGAAATGTTAAAGTAAACATTATACGTTCAAAATATGTATTTTTAATAATTGTTAATTTTATATCAAATATATCTTATATGAAATGTTAAAATGAACATTCTGTTCAAATGCTAAAATAAACATATGTTCAAAATATGTATTTTAATAATTGTTAATTTTATATCAAATATATCTTATATGAAATTTTAAAATGAATATTCTGTTCAAATGCTAAAATAAACATATGTTCAAAATATGTATTTTAATAATTGTTAATTTTATGTCAAAAATATCTTATATGAAATGTTAATGTAAACAATATATGTCCAAATGTTAAAGTGAACATTATACGTTCAAAATATGTATTTTTTTAATGATTGTTAATTTTATATCAAATATATTTGTTATAAAGTTCGTATAGTGGTCGCAGTTGTTGGTTAGTAAAACTGCAAGGAAAACACCGGAAACAAAATGTTGAGTAAAGAAAGGTTTAATCTCATGAGAACAAGGATTAAGAATACAGTAAATCAATGCGATAAGCATACGACTGAAAAGCGCTATGACTTCGCGACCCATTTTTGCCCATGTTCCATGAGCAGACGTTCTGAGTCATAGCGAATGGACGAGTTTCATTAATAGTGTAGAGAAGGTTAGACGGTCTTTCTACACAACAATATTATTTGGGAAAAGTTAAAGTAAACATTATATGTTCGAAATATGTAGTTATTAATAATTGTTAATTTTATATCAAAATATATCACAAGTGAAAAGTTAAATTAAGCATAATCATGGTAAGTATATTAAATAATATTTTGCAAAGGTTCAGTTAATTCTTTTTCGTTTTATAACGCACATTCTATATTAATACGAGGTACGATCAAAAGATCGTTGTATATGTTACTGGATAAATTAAAAGGGAACTTTTTTTTCAGGAAGTCGAAAAATTGTTTGATGAAAGCGAATTTTTACCATATGAACCAACGCAAGAACCGATCTTTCCTCCCCAACTTCAGGTGAGACGTTCTAGGTATACTCAGTGCTCAATAGCCATTAAAATTATTACAAGAGTAATAAACAGCGTATAATTTGTTTTAATTTTTACAACTTTATTTTAATGATTAAATTCCGCTACCGAAAACTGGGTGGTCGGTACCGCACGATACCAAGTTCCTTTTTTCTAAGAATCCTTATATTCTCTTTGGTAATGCCTCTGTGTTGCTTTGACCGGAAGCACCTCGCTGAAAAGTCGATGGTCTTCCATAATCGATATTAGACCAGCCCAAAATAGTCAGAATTTTGTAGCAAGGTTTTAATACTGAAGGCGCTGACATGTTTGCGATGAAGATATTCCACCATACTTTTAAAATAGCGAAAAAACAGCGGTGGGGAAAAGCATTCGATAACTAAGTTACAGGAGGTGCTGCTATACGACCCAATATATATATGTGTGTGTGTGTGTGTGTGTGTATTTAGGTAGCATATCTTCATTCAGACATGTTTCATTGAATAATATACACATATATTAAAAACTTCAAATTATCAAGGCCCTCTATATTAAAATCAACCAACCAACACTCAACAAAATTTATTACGAGTGTAGCAGGAACGTATTGAAGTACATGTAACAAACAAGTAATATCATTTTGCATTTCTACCAATTTCCGGCCAGCTACCTTATATTGAAACGCTTGTTTTGCAACAAAAACAATCCATAACAACGACGGATAAATTAAAATTTTTAAATAGCTATAACAGAGCGCGCCGCGTGTGTTTTTTTAAAAATCACCATCACAACGTAATGCAGATTTTATCACAGTTACAATAAGTTTGTCTTTCTAATTTACCTCTTAGAAAAGATCGAAAGTACTTGGGTTATAAAAAACAGGGGGTTGCTGGGTGTGGAAGAATTAAGATCAGAAACATTAATAATGAGCGGAAAGAATAAATAGTAACCAGGAGGACAGTAGACAGCGATTGGCACTGCATTAAATTTTTGCAGATTAAAGTTGGTTAGGAGGTTCCACAAACGAGAATTGCGAGAAAAGAAACTGTTAGCATAGCATTTACAGCTACATCTAGCCAGCTCAACTGTAAATTGATCATATCTCGACGCCAGTCTAGTGCTGCGCTTAAATTCAAAAAGTCTAGGTACCATAGCGAAGAGCGATATTTATTCCGCATCATGTACAGAAACATCTTAACCTGCCGGTTCCTGCACACTACCATTAAAATATCTTTGCAAAGGCAGAAATATATTGAAACCACAATTTTGAGATTTGTTTATATGAGGAATCGTTATCAATTAAAGCAAAAAGTATTTTAAATCGATTTCACCCAAAGCAAGGCGGTAAAGACACAAGGGGTTGCAGGGGGTGGGTGAAATGGAACAGAAACATTAATAATGAACGGAAAAAAAGGAATAATTAGGAAAACGATAGAGAGCGATTAACATTGCATTTAAATTTTTGTAGTTTAAAGTTGGCTGGAATTCATAGATGCCAGAAGGGAGTTCCACAAGCGAGAAGTGCGAGAAAAGAAACTGTTAATATAGCATTTAAGGCTATATCTAACCAGCTCAACAGCAAGTTGATGAGACCTCGGCGCCTTTGAACTGTAAAGTCATTTTAGCCACGGGACACTAAAATCTGTCATCACCATAGCATGTGGACCCACGTTCTTTTTACCTCCCGACCGTTAAACGCATAAACGCCCCGCAGGTTATCTCTCGAATTCTATCGTCTACGTCAGTGGTTCCCAAACTTTTTTTTTCTCTGGGCCGAATTTTCGGAATTAAAATTTGCTTGCACCTCACCCAATTTTATGTCATAAAAATACATTTAAAAATTAAAGAGAGAGAGAGAGACAGAGAGAGAGAGAGAGGGGGTTAAAGAAAGATAACCGCGGATTCGAAGTCAGAACATTATCATTGATAACTCTCTCCTCCAATTTGTGGACCTTGGTTACTATATTCTTGATACTTGATATAATGCAAAAATATCACAATGATAAAATCGGTCAATAATTATTTATAAATATTTATACTGGGACTCATTAATGCAATTAAAAATAATCCATAATAATATTTTAAATTTTGAGATCATATTTATTTTCGGCATATGAATGTTTTGAAACTGTTTCTAAATCTTTGGTTGTCTTTCTATCATTCCGCCTCACCTGCTATCCTCTTCCGTCGCACCGTTTGGGAACCACTGGTCTACGTGATCGAAATTCCTCGTAACATTTCACACAATTTCGGCAAGTTCCTCTACAAATTTCCACCTGACATCAAACGAATTATACAACATCAGCAGAAACTCACCAAAAGGCTTAATAGACTTTTCCTGACCATTCATAACATATTTAAACTTTGTTAATCGTAAATATAATATAATATAATATAATATAATATAATATAATACAATATATATAATAATTGTATAATTTGAGCTTTTAGAAAAGTTTGCATGAGGATTGTCATCTTTTCTTTCATTTAGTTTTTTTTATGTTAATTTGTTTCTGGTGTCTGCGGTTTTCAACGTGAAAAGTTTGTTTTGCGCGTCGAGTTCAAATTCCAACAGAGTCAGTTGTATTTACTTTTATACATCTACCCTTAGAGAGGTATAAATTCATCTCTTCTTCTATAGTCTCGACTGGACAATTCTGAATTCAAAATCGCTTCGGTGTGAGGCGAGGAAATTCATCTGGTAAAAACCACTTGCTACAGAAATCGCCGACTGAAACCCTAGCGTAATGCGGCTGTGAACCTGTACTCCAACAGAGAAGTATATACAATGTTAACAAAGCTTGTTTCTAATTTCTATCATTTTCTTGGAGATCGTTGACAAATGATATCTCAAAGGAATTACAGATGAACAGGACCCATTTTTCGCAGAGCATCTTAAGGCTTCCTTGAATTAATTTGATGATATAATTGTCTGAGTGTTACCAACGATATTTTTATATCGGTCTAACCGACTTTATCAGAGCTGCAGCCAATCCGCTAAGCACGGCATCAGTTTTACCTTCAGAAAAGCGAGCTGGTTTCACCAGATGTCTGGTGTGAAATTCTTTCTTCACTTATGTGGCTGTGTCTCATCAGGACGTAGGCGATTATAGCCCTCCACGTCCCCCTGCCCCTTGTAGCTCTTTGCGGTTTAATAATTTCTTTGAGTTAATTGAATTTTATAGGACTTTATAGTAAACAATATTTTTTTAAGAAAATTTCTGTTTTTTTTCTTTTTAAAGTGAAGAATAATTTTTTACGGTTTCTTACTCTTGAGGGTGCAACATACAACTGGTCATACGTAAATATTTATTTCTGGGGCCAAATTTCAACTTTTGGCTTTGTGAAGCGTTTGGCCTTGTGATTTGTTTATAGTTCTCGCATACGCGGTGCGAACTGGAAACTGGATTCTTGTATATAAAAACTTAAAGAAAAGATATGCACAAAACAATATTGCATTTTTATTAAATAAGGATTTGTTATTTTAATCATTAAATTGTTTTTTTTTTACTATATTATCTATTAAAATCTCAATGTTGTACATATATTTCACTAAAACACTTAATTTTTCACGATACTGAAGAATAGAAATGAACCGGATATTTAGCCATTGCGTGTTTCTTATAATTTCCGTTTCAAAACCTATTTTCGGGGAAGGGTGTTAACTATACATACTCAGAATTAATTAATGTGTTAATTAATATATCATACTTTTCTGTTTTACATGACATTCTCATACTGATATATATTCATAAACTACGAAAATAAAAATACTGATTTTCATTAAGAATGAAGAGAGAAATAAATATGGCCGACATATCAAATACCTTTTGTAAACAATTGTTATTAACACTCGTCTACTTTGAGTGAACTTACAATCTTGCTGTTTCAAATTATTATTAATGAATCATTACTGTTTGTTGTTGAAGCAGTGAAGCTGCTATAAAATGTTTTTAAACCGTGCTAGACATTCCGATACAAAAGCCTCTTATCTGAATATGTCACTTATTTCTATTACTGTTCATTTCCTTATGCAGTTAAGTGATGAATATGACGTGAAAAGTTTAAAATTCATTGGAGAACGAACAATATGGTTTCGTCCTGTGACCCTTTCAGAACTGCTAGAATTAAAACAACAATACCCCCAGGCAAGAATCGTCAATGGCAATACTGAAGTTGGTAAGTGATTAAGCACGATAGACTAATTTTATATGCAGCCATCTTTAATTCATGATATTATTACTTCCTTTGGTAGGTAATTGTTTCATGTTTTATTCTCGGCATTTGACCAGTTCATGTATTTGAAAATACTTATAGGAAATAAATCCTATTTCCAACACAATTATATACGCACATACATGCCATATTAAAACACGCCCAAAGCATTATTTTCTACCCAATAACAGACAATATTTATAAACATGCCAAAAAGATTCAACAATAAAACATACATCGATTAAATCAAAATTTCTATTTGTTAGAAATTAACATTACCATGCAAAATATTTTCACCAATCAGAGAAAACTAAAACTTTATTTTTCTCAGTTCTACTTTCGTGAAAAACTTATTATAAAACCTCACAGATTTCGACTTTCAGGGGCAGAAATGTGACTCTCCCCAAGCCGTTCAAAAACAAGAGAAGACGTGGCTATATATTGTATCAATGCATGCACAAATATGTAAATAAAATGTAATTAAGAAATATTAAAAAAACATATAAAGACGGATTAAGCTGTTGTTACGTGGCTTTATTTTTTTTCATCTGATTCAGGTGTGGAAACAAAATTTAAAAATATGTTTTATCCTACACTCATCTACCCTGGTAATGTACCGGAACTAAATATTATTGAAAACATTCCCGACGGAATTATGATCGGAGCTGCTGTCAGCCTTGCCCGTTTGGAAGAAATCCTCAAGGAAGAAATCAAAAGACTCCCGGGTAAGATTTCTATTCTGTAACTCTTTGCTAAGATAAATTTCATTCGATTTTTGTCCCTTTCAACTGAACACGTCTTTTAATTTTTCATTAATCTGGCCGAGTGGTTCAAACGTTCGTTTTTCAACCATACGTCCAGGGTTTGAATCGACGCACGATCAATTAATCAGGAAAGTAACTTCTTGTTATTGGTCTGGTGCAGGCGGCACGTTTGGAAAGTACGTGATAACCGTAAAACGTATTTACTTTCTGGACACACTAACATATAATAGTCTTATATATATATATATATATATATATATATATATATATATATATATATATATATATATATATGTATATATAAACAATATTTTAAGATCACGTGTCCGAATGTTTGGAACGTCCGCTTTCTGACCATGAGACTTGGGTTCGAATTTCACCGCGGTAGATTTGTTAAGAATGTGACACCTTGATGTTATCTGCGTGGGGTGGGAGCTTTCCCAGCGTTCGGCATCTTTGGAAAGTGCCTAAAAGCCATATCACGGGTTGACCCAAGTCTTGTCAGTGAAATTGGGTAGATGAATCTATTTGAGAGCCGTCGAAGGTTATGCTAGCGGAAGTCACAAATCATCGTGACCGAGGATTTGAGCGTGCTTGCCTTGTTCAGGCTGTTGATCACGCCAGATAATGCGGTATCTCCCATAAACTGTAACTAAGGTCCGCTCAGTATAACTACAGTATAAAACACAGGCGAGCTCTGTTACTATTGAAGAAACAAAAATATGTCTGAGCATGAGTCTACAACAGGGATTGGCTAGCTAGCCTTGTAGACAGACGTCCTGGGATACGAATGACCATCCATTAGATAAGAATCTGGGCTCACAATTTTAACAGCTGGTCTCAAAGTTATCAAAAATATAGGGTGTGACAAAAATACCTCCCAGAAATACCTCCCACATAATGCTAAAACATTAGCTGAATGAAAACACCATCGCCCTTTATGTCCTACCCTTATATAAGGGTATTTCTGGGTGGTGTATGTGGAAGCTATTTTTGCCGCACCCTGTAAAAAGTGACATTTTTTTTTATTTCGGGTTACCGTAACAATATTCTTTTACGTGCTACGTACGTCGATAACTTCTTTTCTTTTCTTTTTTTTTTTTTTTTCTTTTTGTTCATTTAAGTAACTTTTGACTTTTATTCCTCTTTGACCTTATTTTGTCATCCATTCGCACAAACTCGTTAATTAGGTTTTTCGCTGTTTCTCTCCATTTCTCATGCTTCAAATATGACTTGTGAATCTTAAAATCTCCATAGTCTCTTTCCACATTATGCGCCACAAAAATTCCAAATGTGTCTTTCAGATTGTAGTTCCTGTTTTCCTTAAAACTTATCTGTTGTTCAAGTGTTTGGTCCATGATATTTCCAACATAGAATAATCAAATAAAATTGAATGGATCTGTTCTTACGATTTCTGGCCACCCAAACCAGAAGTATAATCGAGATATAGAATGTTAGGACCCATTATCAATTTGAGAAGTTAGAAAATGTCAAACAAGAAATGCTAAAAGTAAACATTAAAAATTCTGCTAGTATAAGGAACGAGATGAAAATTGGGAACTTTACAAACAACAAAAAAATCTTATATAAAGACAGAAAGAAAAATGAAAGCAGACTCTAACTAATATTAGATAAAGTCAAAAAGAAATGTTTGTCTATATTTCTGAGATGAGGTATTGTAACTATTTACATGATTTTCATCGTTCGCAGTGTTGTCCTCGTCGTTATTGCTATATTCAAAATGTTTCGGCCGTTTTATGCTCCGGACTTCTTCAGGTGATATACGTCGGAACTTCGAAGCGAACCCATTATTTAGTCCTCCCATTCCGAAGTATGTTGTTCGTGTACATAAAATCAGCATTTTCATCGGGTTATCTATTGATATACTGGTACGTTTTCCTAGAGATGAGTCCGAGGTCAGTCTGTCCTCGACTACCGATTGTGCCTCTTCCATTGATACCTCAATGAACAAATTCATCACATCCGAGACTAAATAAAGCGTTCGGTTCGAAATTCCAATGTATATCACCTGAAGAAGACCGGAGCGTATAATAGCCGAAACGTCGTGAATATGGCAATAAAGACGAGGACAACAGTCTGAACGATGAAAATAGGGTAAAAAGGAAATGTGTTCTAGAATACTGGAGACTTTCCGAGTTATTCGAATGAAATTGAAACGGAAGAAATAATATAGGCATCATATTAGAATACAAACACACGTAAAAAAAATATGAGATTTAAATGAAAAGTAAAAAAGAACAAGATAGTGAAACAGCCGACGAGTATAGACTTGGATTGCATAAGGAATGTGAAGAAAAATAGTTTAATTGGTGCACAAAACTCAACTAATAACATTCTTGATAAGTTTACAAGCAACGACTGCAGAAGCATATATGCAGACGTGGGAAAAAAAGAAAGAGGAGTTGGACAAATATTAGATAAAGATAAGAAGAAATGTGTTATAGGATACTGGCTACTTTCGGCACAGAGTTATTTTCATGAAATTGAAAGGAAGGCATTCAATATAGTCATCATAGTATAAACACACACGTAAAAGGCACGAAATGAGAAACAGATACGTTTTATAACAAATTAGATAATGCAAATTTAGTGATTCGTTCTCTACGGTTTATCAACACTTTGCAGGTTATTAAAAGACAGAAAATATTTTTAGATTGTAATTATTCTTATCAGATAATAATGGCTTAGTGATACAAGTTTTACTAATTAACTCATAGCTGTGGAGAGAAGCGATGGATTTGTGCCTATCCCAAGGGTATTTGCGCGTAAGTGAATCTAACGTGCTCAACTGGAATTGGAAGTCGGCTCCCCGATTAACAATTCCGAGCAATTATCCATTGCGCCATCCGCAAACACAAGCTTACAGCACCTTGTATTCCTAAGCGGTTACCCATCTAAGTACTGACCAGGTTTGACGGTGATCGTACGAGAACAGGTGTTTTAAAGTGATGTGTCCGTAAGCCTAAATAATGCCAGTGTTCATTGGTACTTAAAAAACGGTGGAATAATAGTCAACACCTGGTTTGAATGACACTCAGAATGTATGTGGACTTTGAAAATCCCTGGAGGAGGCATAAATAAGCAGGTAAACTACCTAAGAATCAGCAAACGCAGTTTCTAAACGCAGTACTACACTCCAAATTATACCCAATCACTGACTGTGGGAACGATCACATCCAAGTGATATACAAAGGAACACCGTAACGAGTACCGTAAACTGTTAGGGGCGTAGGAACACTAGATGTACTTCAGCGATGGCAGCACTGGTGTATCTAGATTGTCTAACGAGGCTCATCCCTTTTTAGGCTGGTTTGGAATTTAAATTAGGTGTGTGTGTTGTGTAAAGGTTAGCGAATCGGAAAGCGAAATCGGAGAGCTGAGTTCGAATTCCGACCGAGTTCGTTAAGTTTACTTTCAAATAAATAGCTTAGTAAATGCATGAATTCATCTATTCTTCCCTCAGTTATGACTGAAATAGTAGGGTTGACTGGGATGTCTTGCTTTGAGTCGGCAACTGATCTATGAGATGGAAACTAAGGATCACACCACAAAAATTAAAGAAATCTTAAGCAACGCCTAAACTACAATCCAGTAAACCATAAATGACTCCGTTTGTATTGTGTAGAAAGACGACCGACCTTCGCTAAAATAAGTTGTTGAAAATAGACTCTTCCATTCCCTATGAGACGAACGTCAACTCCTAGGACCAGGAGTTGCAAAATGTGTTGCAAAGTGTGTCGTATACGTTGCCGCACTAACTACAGTATTCTCGATTGTATTATTAATCCATGTGATTAAACCCTTTCTTCAATAACCTTTTGTTCCAATGTTTTCTTTAGAACATTATTCATAATAATTACAAGATTATGTGAGCATTATAACATTTTGCAAACCTATGGAGGTGAAATTAAGAAAAAAAAAATTTAAATTACAAGAGGTCATTAACTCAAAATGGAACACTTAAAGGGAAGCACTAGTGACAATTGCAAAAGAGATGATCCCAAGAGAAGATAGACAAGAAAAAAAGAAAAGGAAAAGATGTGAATGACAGATGAAATTCTCAGCTAATGAAAAAGGGACAGGAGAAATGTCATTGAATGAATGATAATATAGGATGTTAAGTCAAAACATTAGAAATAAAAGCAACTAAACAAAAGATGAATAACTCAACGAGAAGTGTGAAGAGCATAGACATGACATGCATGCATAAAAATAAAAGGATTTGCAAAGCAAAGAAAGTGCTTTTTGACAGGATACATAAAATCTAAAACGGGGACAATAATAGCGAAAAATGTACCGAATACATCGGAGAACACTTCCTTGACAACAAAGTAGAGAAAATTATAATAGATAAAACCAGAGAAGGTGCCGCATTATTAAAATTTGAGATAAGATTAGTATTAGCCAAGATTAAGTGAAGAAAAACTTGACGTGACAGAGGTATAGTTCTACCGACGAAGGCCGGGAATACCACAGAAAGGACATGTTAGGAACGAGAAAAGAGAAGACTGCAATTTCTGTAACACATAATTATTAGGTTGGTGCAAAAAATAATGTCGTTTTCTCACATATGTTACTATGCGAGAAAACGACATTGTTTTTGCACCAACCCAATAAAAAAGAGTATCTTGAGAATATTCCAGTCACAGGGCATTGAGGACAAGAGAAGCAGAGAGTAATAATGAGTAACCTACTATCATGCGAATGGATGAAAGAAAAGGACAAAATTGGGTCTAAATGGTTGAGAATATAAAGGGTTATTTAGAGGAACGGAAGACAAGAAGTTGTGGAGAGCCATGATCTCTTACTTCCTGAAAAGACATGACATATGTACGTATTTAAAAAAAAAACTCTTTTAATATTATGCATTTATTAACTTGTTTTGACTTGTTTTCCTCTCATATTACTTTTGATGATTTTTATCGCAATACTCAGATGGTTTTGACATTCTACGTTTGGTAAGCAAGTAAACTGAATTGCTCAAATGTCTTGGACACACTTGAGCAAATGCTTTAGGCACGTTAATATGACTTAGTAAAATGCGAATTTTTTTTTTTTTTTTTTTTTTTTTTGCATCGTTGAGAAGAAAATGCCCGTTATAGTGTGCAATAGTATGTAACAAATTTAAAAACGGGGGATGTTGTTTTAGATAGGCTATAAATCCAAATTATCCCGAAGAGACGAAAAACTCTTCATTGAATAGTATAAAACCTTGTCTACGACGAACTAATTTATTTGAACGTATTTCAGCAAGAAAATTTAAGTTAACGACAGAACAGATCAAATACATAGATATGCAGAGTACTCTTGTTCACCCTGTACAAGGCCCTGGAGTCACTCGAGGTAGAGGGTTACGTTAAAGTTACGTTAAGTGGAAGATAACGGTGAACCCTACCCTTGAATAGGTTAAGATTGCAGTGATCGGGGGAAAATCCCATTGGGAGTCAGTTCCACAGAACAGTGGTTCGCGGGAAGAAGCTGTTAGAGCGGAACTTACTTTTCACCGATGGGATACGGAGGGAATGTGGGAGGTTTGGTACTATATAAGTGCCATGGTGTGTCCTTACCGTAGAGGTTTGAATTGGCGAGACCAGTAAATGTGGTTGGTCCTATCACTTTCCGTGGAAGTAGCGATAGAGCAGGTAGAGTCTTGCCACATCCCGCCTGTGGGAGTGAGGTCGGAAGGTGGAGAATAATTCGTCATCCACAGGGGCTTGGAGACGTTTTGGGGCTCTATCAAGGCTGGTGAGTGCGGTCTGTGCATCTAAAACTGAATGGGTAGCCATTCTAGAAAAAAGATTATTTTCTCAGACGAATGTCGAACTAAGCTCTTGCTATGTACGAGAAAATATATGACAATACCATTTAGTCCATGATTTATGAAAAATATACTGCGAAAGTTGTAAAATCTCGGATTGAGGAATCGTAGAGACGAGTTCGAATTCCATTCGAAGCCATTACATTCACTTACGTGCTAATACCCTTGGGAAAGCTATGAATCCTCCTATTAAGGCTATGGGTAAATAGCTGGACAGACCGGGTTCTATAGCCTTGGATGTCAACTGGTCTACCGCAGAAAGAAATGGCAACCTACTGCGGGAAAAATCTGCCTCGTCAGTCATGTATCGAAAGATACACGACCACCTGAGCGTGTATCATGCATGGCACATAACTGACTTAAGCAATTCGATAATATAGAAAAATCATTTTAAGCAATGTAAATGTACATTCGAAAGACTATCAACATCTACTCGATGAAGACATACCCCAATCATATAAAAACTTGTACATTTTCAACAGGATAGTGTGAGCTATCACACTTAAAAGTCAGAAATAAATTATTTAAAAGAAAAAAGCATTTTAAATTCGCAAAAATATTGGCCAAACCAGTTTCCTGACTTGAATATTATAGAAATGAATGCGAGACTTGAAGCAATAGAAATGTGGTTTTACAGAAGGATGCTGAGAATACCATACACCGAATATGTGAGCAATAATGAAGTTTTAGAGAAATTGGCAAAAAAAAGAAAACTTATATTTAACATCGGAAAGAGACACATAATGAGGAAAGAAGACTTGGAAAATTTGATACCCACTAGACAGATTGAAGGCAAGAGTGACCGAAGAAAACCACAGATAATCTACCTAGCAAGCTTTAGTAAATGGGTGGTAGAAGAAGGGATAGCAATATAAAATTCATTAAACGCTACAAAGGACAGGAAATTATGAAGGGATATGGTACAAAGAAGAAGAAATTGGAATCTACTAAAGAGGAAAGGGAAATAAAAGTAAAAGTCAGGGGCTGATTTGACACTATATCGATATTATAAACAGCATCCCCATCCTAAATCGATAACAGCGTAATATTTTTCGATTCTGACAAATAATGTGGCAAAAGAAAGGCTTGTTGCAGACCTGTGTAACGCTTCCCAACTGGTTTTGGGCGTTAATAACGTCGGTTTTTGAAATTGGGACTAACACGCTGTCTTCTGAAATACCCACAACAAACATGGCGGACTCGGGATGTGAGTCTACGTAAAGAAATAGAAAACAAACGACAAGAGCCAATATATGTATAACATATATATAGCACTAACAAATGATACTGTATTAATAACAAAAGTATATAAGTGACAAAGACAATAATGTGTGTAATAAATGAATGTGAAAACCATTTGGTACAAAGTATGTGTAATAATTGAATGTGGTATATGTACGTGTGTGTGTATATGTTCATGCGCTTCCCAAACGGAATCCGTTCTTCGTGAGAGGCAACCTGTTGACGGATAAGAGAAGAAGAGAGCGAGAAAAATTAGTGTCGTCTATTTATAGTCATTAGAGCGTCCCCTAGTAGCGGTTTCGAAAATTAGGAGGAGGCAACCTAACAGGAGTAAAGAATGCTAATCAACCAAAATTTCACAATTTTTTATGAGGGGACCCCTATATTTAAGTAGTTCAGTTCAGATTAATGTGTTTTTCTTATTTGTCGTTTATCTTTGTTTAATTTTTTGATTAAATATCGAATCATAATTTTGTATTATATATAGGCTGTCCCATAATGATAGGACAAATTTTAAATGCAAATATCTTGGATTATAAAAATGACATAGAGTACCAAATATATTTATTACATAATTGATATACAGGTGTTCAACATATTATCTAAGATTTGAATATTACATCCCTGTGATGGTTACCATCATGAAGACAACATGCACAAGGTCGGTGTCTTATTTCAAACACAGTGCATGGCTATAATCTTTATACGGATGCTATATTTTTAGTTTCACAGGTTGTGGGGTGATATATATATATATATATATATATATATATATATATATATATATATATATATATATATGTGTGTGTGTGTGTGTGTCTATATATATATATATATATATATATATATATATATATATATATATATATATATATATATATATATATATACTAGCAGTAGAGCCCGGCGTTGCCCGGGGATGTAACAGTTTTAAGGCTGACGGACACGCATGTATTAATTATTTTTTGTTTTTGTTTTTTTTTTTGTTTTTTTTTTTTACGAATTGGTCAAACTCAAACAAAAACAATGTTTTTAATCGTTATGAGTCTGCCGATTGAATAGAATTTTATTATAAACAATTGTCTTGTAAATGGAATTTTTAAAGCATTCTGAATGTAAAAATAAAAAAAAGTGTGCATGACAATAAGAAACACTACCTGCCAAAAAAAAGTGAAGTTTTATTGAAATCGGTTGAAAAATGTAGGAAATCCGATCCTATATATAAACGAACACATACACACACACACTCATACACGCACACACACAACCTGGGTTTTATAATAAGTATAATTCGATATGAGTTGTCCCCCTTTCCTTCTTGTGATGCCTCTTAATCGTGTTTTCAAATTGATTTCGTGCAAAAACAATTGTGTTTTTCCAATGTTTGGCCCTGCTAGAACCACCTCAAGGTAATTTTACATAGTCCTGTGAAGTTTTGTTGAAATCGGTTGAAAAATGTAGGAAATCCGATCCAATATATAAACGTACAGACACAAATATATATATATATATATATATATATATATATATATAGCACTATTTAAATTAACAGGTCCTCTCTGGAAATATGTTTTAAATAATATTTTTGTGGATCACCATTAATTTAACCTTCCTTTACTCACGACATTAGTCAAAATCGAAAAATATTATTTATAAGTTTATAAGTGTAGTCCTATTCGCAATATGCGTACAGTCACGATTGATCCCTCATTTATAAAGAGTTATATGTACTTAGTCTTTATTTACGAACATCAAGTTTAAAGCAGTGATTACGCCATTTAACTGTATACTGTTTTGAATTATGTAAAAGTAATTATGTATCAGTA
This sequence comes from Acanthosepion lycidas, assembly GCA_963932145.1. Lineage (NCBI taxonomy): Eukaryota > Metazoa > Mollusca > Cephalopoda > Sepiida > Sepiidae > Acanthosepion > Acanthosepion lycidas. The sequence continues at coordinate 34,898,880 of OZ010601.1, read as the reverse complement.
ATACGCAGTTATCAGTTATTCATATCATTCGAACAGCTGTTTCTACTGAATGACGCGATGTTAACATTACTGAAAATGTGAACAAACTATCTGTAACATGCACGACATTATCTAATAATCTTTCAAACTAATAATATATAGGGTGCCCCATAATAATTGGACAAATTTTAAATGCAAATATCTTGGATTATAAAAATGACATACAGTACCAAATATATTTATTACATAACTGATATACAAGAGTTCAACATATTACCTAAGATTTGAATATTAAGATTGTCACCACCACGAAGAGAACATGCACGATCTCGCTCTCCTATTTCAAACACTGACATTATGAGGGTCCACCGTCAGCAAAAAAGATATCAGATACCTGTAGAAAATAGAAAAATCTTAGATAATATGCTGAACTCTTGTATATCAGTTATGTAATAAATATATTTGGTACTCAATGTAAACCAAGATACTTGTTGAAAGAACGAAAGAAAGAAAAAAAGAAACAAACAAACAAACCGTTTGATTTCAGTGAAATAAAGAAAGAAACACCCAGTCAATTCCTCATAAATAATGGACTGTTCCGGAAAAGACGCCATTTGATTTCAAATAAATAAAACAAAATAAAATAAAAGTCCTGAATTTTTCACAGGTACTACAAGTTAGTAGTAGTAGTTATAAATTGCTCAAGGCTGAATACATTAAAAGATCAACAACTTTTTATCTTTTTTATCAGTAAAATTATGTCCACATGTCTGAAGTCACGCGTCATTTAAATCAACAGCACTGTTATCAAACACTTATCAGTAACACATACAGGTAACTGAGACGATTTTTAAATATTTTTTTTTTTATAATAAACTGTAAGTGTTCAACAGCGCCTTTTCAACAATGTACTTAAAGCTTTAAGTATTCGATAATGTACCGTAGTCATTCTCAGGGCGGTAGCGCAATTCCCATTGACACGGTACGAATATAGATATATAGATCTGAATACATGAGTAGCCTGAAAATAGGGTATGCTATTTGACGCCCACTGATAAACATTTTAGCATACAAATTTTTGAGGTTATGTTTGGTCAATTTATGTTAGAAAAATGTTTAACAACCTTTTTTTTTTTTAATCAGTATTACACCTTGCAAGGCAGTAAAGCCATTAAGACACAAGGGGGTTACGGGGTGTGGAAGAATTAAAAACAGAAATATTAATAATGATTGGGAAGAGAAAAGAGTAATTAGGAGGGCAGTAGATAGCGATTGACACTGCATTGAGAATTTTTCAGATTAAAGCTGTCTGAAAAACATCGAGCTGAAAGGGTGTTCCACAAGCAAGAAGTGCGAGAAAAGAAATTGTTAGCATAGAATTTACGGTTACATCTAGTCAGCTCAACTGTAAATTGATGAGATCTCGACATCAGTATAATACTACGCTTAAGTTAAAAAAAAACTCTAGGTACTACAGCGAAGATCTCATCTAAACAATTTCCATGAAAGTATTTATAGAAAAGACACAGAGAGGCAACCTTACGACGGTGGTAAATTGATATTTTAGTGTTATTGATTATTAAGTGAGTTTGAAGATGATAATGAAAATTATAGAAAATGTCAGAAAGAAGGAGTCAGCGTGAAATCGCCAAGGAGCCTAGATTATTGAGACGCTCTCTCCGAGTCACAGAGAAGATGAATGTCAATATTTAAGCGTTTTGTATAGGAAAATAATTTGGTAAATCTTCGAAATTAGATAAAAAAGAGCAACGAAAGCTGGTTAGGTTACTGGTATCCAACCCAATGTTAGCGATTTGTCAAGTAATGGATGAAAACAACCTTACTTGCGAAGTGTCAGTTTATATTAGGTTGGTGCAAAAATAATGTCGTTTTCTCACATGTGAGAAAATGACATTATTTTTGCACCAACAGTGATATTACGTCGACATAACGTAAATGGATGAATTGCAACAAAAGAAGACATTACGAACAGAAATCATTGAACAAAACGAAAAGACTTGACAAAAAAACATCTGCTACGAGATAAGAAAAAATGGGTAACTGATATTTACCGACAAAAGAAAAAACTGTAACGCATTCTAATGTAAGAAAATGCCGTCCACCGAAGACCAACAAAAAGAAATAAAAATAAAATAAAGACTTTAAACGTAGAGTGTAAAATTCAATGGCAGGGACTTTGGGGGCTTCATGAAAATGATGGTGCAAAAACGTTGATAAAATCGATGGAATACTGAACAGCAAAAAGTATGTAATTGGTTTGATTCATTTTATTTATCGGCATAAAACTCTGTGTTATTTAATGCCGAAATCTATATATCTTGCATACAATTTTTTTAACTAAATATATTTTGAACGCGGTTGTATGCCATCAACTACATATTTTGTACATAATTTTATACTTTCAGAGTAAACATATATAGATATATAGTTTGTAGATAATTTATTGTAGATATTAAATATTTTGTCATATACATATTTCTTTAAGGTAGGATATTTTGTTTACGGTTTCAATATTTTCAAATAGCTTTCACTTGTTGGTTTTCCTTGTAAAGTTTACGTCTTATAGCTGTTAAGTAAGTTCCCTTTTATAAGCTTCCGGATATAGTGAAATGTGAATAGTTTGTGGGAGAAATGAACTAATAAAATAATAATAATAAAAGTAAAGAATTCCATTTTCCCATAATTTAAAAGAAAAAAACAAAAATGGTTTCCGGTCATGTGAGAATTTTATGATCCCACTTCCGGAAAGGACATGATCGGTCAATTTTCACCTCCCAACCATTGAGTTCGGATGTGTTTGGTAAACGTGCCAACGAAGGAGAGATTCGGCCTCACTTAACCTCACTTAACATCAGGCTGACCTGAGGTTGGCCATTCTCCGCACATTTGCAATTCATTTTCTACTCAAGTCTTCATT